>ML782125.1:267160-287991 GCA_009831015.1 Picea engelmannii | reverse complement strand
TTTGGTACATGGTTGATACATGTTATGGTACATATATTTGGTACATGTTTTGGTACATGGTTGAGACACATAGGTTGATGATGGTATATCAGTTATAGTGATAGAGACAATGGAAATTACTGGTTGATGTGACAGTGATAGCGACAGATTGGATGACAGGTTGATGAGACAGTGGCGATGACAATATTAGTTGTAGTGACAGTTTGGGTCTAAACTTGTATTTCAGGTTGACAAGACGGGAAAAGGAAAGGGGGCTGTAACCTCATTTCGGTTGGTTCCATATAACATAGGAAGTTGGATCTTCCTTCAGGTTAGAGCCTCTAAATCAAGGGGTTATAGCATCCTTCTTGTTATATCTGGAGAACACAGGGAGTTGGAGCTTCCTTAAGGTTGGATCCTGTAAACTAGGGTGTTGGAGCCTCTTTCCAATTGTAGCCGAAGAATTTAGGGAGTTGTAGCTTCCTTTGGGTTGGAGCCTTTAAATAGGGGGTTGGAGCCTCCTTCCAGTTGGTACTGGAGAATTGGGAAGTTGGTGCTTCCTATGAATGTAATATTTATATATATAAGAAATCAATTTGTGGTTTTCTCCCATTTGGTTTTCCACATAAATTTGGGTGTACTTTGTATCTGTGGTTGTTTATTATGCATTGATGACTGATATTTTTTATGATGCAATGATATATCGAATGCATAAGTGATAAACTATTAAATAATGCTGATAAAGTTGAAGTTTATATATTGTTATTGAAAGTGGTTAAAAGTGATCATATTGACTCATCCCCCCCCTCAGTATTCCAACAATTGGTATCATATAAGGTACTTCAAGAATCATTCTAGTCACTGGAAGGTAGATAATGGATAATGATACTTAGAAAATGGAATACCAATGTTTCATGGTCAGAATGGTCAGAAATATAAGATGTGGAGCACAAGAATGAAAATATCATTTTAGGCACAAGGATTTGACCTTTTGAAATCATTTATTACACGATACATTGCTTCAAAGAAACCAAAGACTATGGCCGAGAAGGAATTTAAAAGAAACACCAAAATAACAATGGATTTAATCTTAGAAGGATTGCCTGATTGGGTAAAAGAAAAAGTGGGAAAATGTTCATCAAACAAAGAACTTTGGGATAAGATACATAATCTCTACTTTATGGAATCTCATATTATCACATAACCAAAGCATTCTAATTAGAATAAAGAAGATATTAAAGCAGAATGAGAAGAAATATGCTCATCATGCCTAACATATTTAGAAGAAGAATATTGTGAAGCAGGTGTAATGGACTTTGAGATTGGACTAATCAACGCTTTAGGTGAGCTAAATAAAGAAAGAAGGGGAAAAAAGTACCTCAAGGAAGAATTGACCAGGCTAAAGGAAAGTTATGGAGAAGACAGGAAGGTTGTCATAAATTCAAAAGATCAGATCGACAAAGCCAACGTGATTGAAGAAAATATCAAGGACCAGTTGAAAGAGAAACACTGCTTGGAAGCTGAAATAGTATCACAAATAAAGGAAACATAGACGAGAGAAGGAATTTTGACAAGTCATATTAAAGAAATATCTGAGGACTTAAACAAGCTTGAAGCAGAATTTAGTTAACATTAAAGAAAACTTGAAGAAGAAATCATCACCTTGAAGACCCAACTTGAAGAAGCAAAGAGAATGAAATAATTCATGAATATCTAGGTGATGAAGAAATAAGAAGATTCTGAGAAGCTTGAAGAAGAAGTTGTCACATTAAGAGTTAACATTTTCAAGCTCAACAAGAACGTTGAAGAGAGAGGAAACTCCACTTAACCAGTAAAGAAATTTTAGGAGAAATGTTATAGGTTATTAGAAATGAAGAATGAAGAGAATGCTAAGAGTTACACATAAATCCTCAAAGGCCCCATCAAGAAGGAATATCTTGTTATCACTCCGTAAATTGCCTTGGCTATGGAGGAAATTCATAAAGGTAACCTCTAACCAACTTGAGGATCAAAAGCTATCCATTTCGATCCAGAGAGGGCTCTCTCTGACAATCCATTCAAGGATTCACTGGCTATATGAAGTGCAGTGAGTCCCAAGAGCACAATGACCTTTCAAAACCACATTTTTTCCAAAATTTATAGAAATTTGCATGTGATAACATTGGCTACAATGGGTATGGTGTCCTCCCTGCGAGGCGACAAATAAACCACTGACCAAGTGCCTAATCTATTGGGCTACTCCCAACCTGAAAACTGCAATCTACAAAATAAACTGCTATGTGATCTGTCCTTCAATCAAATTCACTAAAACCCAAACTGCACACTGCTGCAAAACTCACTACTAAAAAAAATTGCTAAAGAATGATAAAAAATGAGCTTATTCACACACCTGCCTACCAAACTGAAGCAAAAAATGCTCAATCAAGTGAATTCAAAGACCCAATGTAACCATGAAAGCATATGGAGCTTGACTGAAGCACGCATTTATCTTTTCCAAGGAAAAATAAAGACTTGGAAAATGGCAACTCAGATAAGGGATGAAACTGATATCCTTAGTCTAGGAATACTTCAAAATCCACCTTCATTGATGAATGCAACAAACTGGAAAGAGAGTCTTGAAAATCATTAAGAATAATCTCTCGTTCAACAAAAATGTAAGAATGTCCTTCTCTTTTAACCGTTGTTTGTTCTTTGTGAGGGAGTTGATCACCTTCAAATGAAATGGAAACAAACTGTTATTTTCGATCAACCAGATCAAGGACACGATTTGTATGATTTTGAAAATATTCAATTGAAACAAATACATCCTGTATAATAGGAATATTAAAAAATTACTCTTCATATACTTCAACAAGAGTGTTATCTTGGCCTTTAAAAATTTCTGAACTTGTCAATTCCAAAGATAAAAAAACATGAATTTTTTGTGTATCATCTGAGGGATCTAAATTAACCTACTCTTCAATGAACGATTCAGGAGATAATATAACTACAGGAAAAACCGATTGATTATCGTAATATTTCTCTTGATCACCTAAGATATAAGAAGACTACTTCAAATTTTCATCAATTTCTAAGGATGGATCATGACTATCTACATCAGGATGTTGATCTACCTCATTTTCAGCCAAGAGAAAACCTATTGCTTGTTGATATTTTTCTTGAATATGACAACTAGCCTCTGATTTATGTTCGTGATGTTGAAAGGAGTTTGCACACAAGGCTTCTAGAATTTCTTCACCCATAAACTCCTCATCACCATAAAACATTTCCATGAGTTGAATGAAACTTTCAAAATCACCACAACAGTGTTGAACCATCAACAAAGAAGGATATGAGTCTTTATATTTCTAAAAAAATTCTGAATGGAAATATTTAAGGGAATACAAGCTACCAGGTGGAAATTTTTCATACCAGGATCTTGCATTTTCCTCCAAAGATACCATGAACATTTTGATTAAATAGTCTTCATGAAAATCAACCCCAAGCCTACGTATATGCATGTGAAATTTAACGAAATGAAGAACAACATCATCCCCATTTCCATTTTTGAGTCTAGGAAAACATGATTGCAAATCTATACGAGGAAGGAGATTTGGAAACCCAAGAATATGAGAATGGTTCCTAGAAACACACCTTGCGGATTGGGAATCCATCTCGAGCCAGTGGAGTCGCTAGTGAATTTTTTTTTTGGATTCAGTTAACAATGGAGTCACCAGGTGAATGATATACAACATTTTGGTGTTTGATCTCTGCTCACCATCATAAATCAGATATGGTGTTTGATCTCTGCTCACCATCATTTTGGTGTTTGATCTTTGATCTCGTTTTGCACCGTTGTTTAAACAAAGTATATTTCATGACTACCTTGCTTCACAATAGAGGGAATAGTACGAGGATTTTATCCATATACAAATGAACCAATGCCAACGGTATTACCACCACCAAAAGTTGATGTATATAGTTATGGGACTTTTCTATCATAATGACATTGAATGGCATATAAGTTTTCCAAAACACCAGTCACATATGCTGATGCTCTAAAAGGATTGTTATCAATTTCACCAAAATTCAACTGATAGATTTACTTTGACTCTTTGAAGCCTCCATAACATTAAGAAGCTCTGTCTTGCTCAATTTCAATCGTTTCTCAGTATTCAGGGGCCTCATCAACAATGTTGATACAGCTTCATTGATCATCCAAATCTATTTCCCATCAAAGTTACCATGTCCTCAAATAATTCCCTCCATCCATGAACTTTTCCACCTCCAAGAAACTCATACTAAAAAGTTGCATAGCCATCTCTTTATCATCCTTCCTTCCTCATGTTACAACACGAAATGAAACAGATTTGGAGGCACCACGAACAAAAAGAAGCTGAAAGAAATCTGATCCTGTAGTAGATAGTTTCTAACAATGTAACAAACGCAACATCATTGGAAGTAGCTCTGGATCGGTGACCAAAAAGTGTGTTTGGGCTCCATTTTCCTCCCAAGCACATCATCTAATACTTTAATTTGAAATTTGGAACCATATTTTACATCAAACGTATCATAAACCTTCTTTTGGACACTTGGCAATCCATGAAGGTCAACGTTAACATCTGTCTTCTGCGCTCTGCTTTATAATAACTTGGCATATTTGGCGTTCATTTCTATTTTAGAGTTTGTGGGAAATATCCCATATTGATGAATAAAGTTGAAATTTGTTTATGTACATATGTCGATGGTTGCATGCACCATAGCTAAGTAATGCACACAAACGCCTTTGTGGCTCCTTTTTGGGTCGTGGGCGAACCAATATTTTGCACATGACCAAGTTTAAAAATTAATTTAAAATTATATAAAATAATTTTAAAATATTATAATTTTATATTACTTTTTTAATAAAAAGCAAATTGGGCCTCTTTTGGAAACTTTTCCAAGAACCGAGGAGTTATAGACATGAGAGACCTCGACACATCTTTTGCAACAACTTGAAATTTTGAAAAACATTTACTACAGGAATTCATAGGATTAACGAATTTGGTGAAAGACTTGGATATTTTGAGAAAATAGGAGATTGGAAAGATCTCACGTAGGGATTTCAAGGGTTTGGAAAAAAACACAAAGGTGCTGAAATTTCGTGGGAATGTAGATTTTGAGGTAGGATAACACATGGTTGACAAGGAAGGGGTGAAATTGTCGCAAGAGCGCCTGAGAGACCAAGGGATTTTACAAGCATTGGATGAGGAGCTTAAAAAATTCAAAGGTGCAAATTTACATGTGATAACATTGGCTGCAATGGGGATGGCGTCCTCCTTGTGAGCCGTCAATGAAATCGTAGACTTTTTCCTATCCATTGTTTTCATCTCAACTTGAAGACTGCAACTTGCTTTGTGACCTATATCACAAGCAATTTAAAACTGCAACTAATCCCACACCACAAATTGAAAGAAAACTGACACCAATTTCTTAAAACCAAATTGCAGTCGAAACCACTTTGAAATATATACAAACTGAAAAACATACTACAATTTGAAAACTAAAAACTGCAAATTGCTCACTCCTATGAGATTATTCAAATATCCTACTCTAATTTTCTTAAACAACTGTTGGATCAAATCATACAAAAATGCCAATGCAACTAGTCCAGTAGCATATCCAATAATGGTACTCCCTGACCGTTGACGATTAAAATCATCAACGAAGTTTAGTGCGCAAAGTGTTGCTAAAGCCTATTATTATAAAAACTAAATAATACTAGTAGGTGGGAACCCCTTTTATCATTAGAGATTAGATCTGTTCACATTTGATGTTTGTGATGATGTGTGACACGGCTTACATGGTTGATGAGATCTTTTGTTATTGGCTATGGTTTGAGCTTATGAAGTATTGGTTCTTTGTGTTACTAATGCCTATCCTATTCATTGATACCATTGCTATCTGTTCTTGGAAAACCTGGACAACAGACATATTAGTAACACATACAACAATTGAATAGAAATGAAAACAATGCAACAAATGCAAGGGGAAAACTTGAGCTATCATATGCTACATGCATGAAGGATTAAATCTATTATGGTTAAAACCTAGCTAGCAAGTGATGGTTATACGATTTAATTGAGTTATATTGGTAATATGAATATGGTATATTTGGATGGACAACATATGGGTGGCTTATTTTGACAAAGTAATAAGCCTTAATGGTTATGTGATTTAACTATGTTATATGGTACATAGTTGTTTTGTATATGGCCTAAGTTAAGGAATATGATGGTCGCGCTATTTGCTTTTAATAAGGTGATGATTTTGATACATGGTATGATTAATGGTGTTAATGAAGAACTTGTTGGCATGTACTGATGAACTAATGAAATGTGGGCAGAGGCGACATGCATTTACTGCATGTCACCTTTATTCCTTCCGTTAGCCATCATCCTAGTCGGGCTATTGTTCGACCTTGCTGCTGTAGTTATGCTCTAATTTCTTAGCAAAGAAGAATTGATCGTCCATCTCACGTTTTAAGGGATTCAATTACAGGTATGTCTTTTTTTGGCCATTCATGAGTCTTCTCTAGTTATGAAATGATTACTGGCTCAGGTGTATTGGTTTGTGATTTCCTGGAGTGTTGCAACTGTGTAAAAAAATTGTGATTTGGAATAAAGCACTGATGGTTCTTTCTACAATAATCTTGAATTCATAAAAGTTGTTGGTCATCCTAGGTGTTAGAGACCATAGGGGCTCTCTGTGATCTTGGCTGGTTTAGTTGGAGGGTTTTGTTGGTCTTGGTTGGATGGTTCTTCTCACACGTTCGTATCAATATGTGAAGTCTCTGGCTTTTATGGGTTTAATGGTTGGAGGCATTCTGCATCACTGTGTTTGGTTCACTTGGGCATTGGTTGAATTCACCACTAAGGGTCACGAAATGATTTTCTTGTTCCTACTCGACCCTATCTTCACCTTAGTGTTGTGGTTGTTTGATCGAAGAGCACGAGGGTTACACCCTGCGTGTGTTAAATAACATTGTCAGGCTAGATTAGAGCCTCACCTTTTGTTATGGCCCCCTGACATGGATTTTTTACCTGTCCACGAAGGAGTCGTGGTTCTCTCTGTGTATCCACCATTGGCCTTGGAGTTTTCACCATTACAAGGAGTTGGCTCTTTTCTCCCTATGTTGGCTACATAAAAAACCCTTAGCCCTCCAGTCTGAAGTTTTATAGAGAAGATTGTCAAGCCTGTCAAGTTTACTATGGGTTATTGTGGATTGACTGTATTGTCGATTAATTTGAATACACACTTGCCTAGTTGGTCATATGAAAGTCGTGTTGGTTTGGCATCTAGTTACTGCCTCTATTATAATAATGGTAAACCTTGCATTGTTATTTTCACAACTCAAATTACACAGTCATTCGGATGATTTACTTTCAAATGTTGCTCGAGCTAATACCGATCCTTCTAAGCCATCATCCTCATCTCATGCAGATGGTGTTATCGGTTCCGTCAAAACTCAATATTTTTCCAAATCGACTACAACCTTCTCTACCTCCTCCCAAACTTAGATCTCTGAGGTGAATGCAGTTCAATCTGCCCCTTCGAAACAATCCGTAGGTAAGAAGAAGACAAAGAATAAATCAAAAAATAACAATGAACAAACAAAAAATCAAGCTCAACCACCTGCTACCGAAAAGAAAACACAACAGAAGCTGAAATTCCCATGTATCATTTGTGGTGACGATCACTACACTCGAGACTCTCCACTTCGCAATGAAGTGGCCAAAATTTTCCAAGGAAAGTCACAACCCGCTGTGCTTACTGAGCATTTTCCACAGCAACAATCCATGGTTGCTCAAACCCCCTCTCCTGGGGGCAGTTCTAGCGATCCTAATAATGAGGCCTCGTCGAGTGCACATATTTATATGTTTAATGGGATCAATTTGACCACTCTCTCTAATACATACGACACATCGAGTAACCCTGACAAAGGAAAAGACACTAATGGTACCGGTACTTTACCGAATCCATCATCACCCTCCGTTAGTCTTCCATCGGTTAATCCTCCGTCTAGACCACTCCAGATTGAAAAACCCATGTTCGACTCTATCTTACGCCCTCCTAAGAGCACTATCCGCAAAGCCACCTTTAATCCTAGTTCACGAGCTACCTAGAACTACAACATTGTTGAAGATTTGGCTCAAGAATCGTGCGCTATGTATGCGTTAGAAGTTCTACAACACTGCCCCATTCAATGTAGAACGTTCTTAGCCACTCTTGGCACTGTTGATTTTGAGTCGTCCAACCATATCATGTTTAACTTGGACAATTATGCATCTCGACTCTCCCACCAACTTGCTTTCCAAGTTGATGTTGTTGTTCACAATCAACAAATCCATCGAACTATTCTGGATGAGGGAACCTCGACTTGTGTCATGTATTTGGCGTGTTGGAAAGGTTTAAAATCACCATCACTCAACAAATCCCCAATTATGTTACACGCCTTCGATGGGTGAGGTTTTCATCCACATGGGATTTTACAGTCCCTGCCCATCCAATTGGGTGGCAAAACCGTTACTGTTGATGTCGAGGTGGTCGATGCTCCCCTCGATTACAACTTGTTACTTGGAAGAAGTTGGTTTTATGCTATGACTGCCCTTGCCTCGTTAGTTTTTTGATGTGTCCAATTTTCTCATCAAGGAAAAATTGTCACTGTTGATCAGTTGGATTTCTGCACGACCGATGCTCGCGTTCCTGCTACCAACAATATTCCTTTCTTGGGAGACCACAAGATCACATATGAAAGCGTTGGTGTTGGCTTACTGAAAGATTCTAGCCTCATGGATACATTCCCTACACCACTTCCACCGACTACACATCATATTGCCACCGTCGATATGATTTCGACCGCAGCTTATCAATATTTGGCATCATTTGACCCTTGTATTGTACCTTATCCGTTGGAATTCGATGCACTAGGTGACACCATGCCACTTAGTCCAGCCGAAACATCATACGTTTCTATCCCATCCGCTTCTCCCTCGTCATATGCCCAACATCTATTGGCACTTGACAGTTCCTCGATGCAATCACGGTTGAGTTCCTTGTCGTCTACGATCGACTACATTTCCCCAACTTTTCCTTCGGATGAATCTATTTCGGAAATGTTTCACATTGACAAGTTACCTCGATATAATAACCGTCACCGTTCCTCTTTTCTTCCCCCTCGTGAAGAAATTTGGGAAGAGATATGCTCTATCTCCCCTCCTGGTGTTGATTTTCCATCATCTCCCATTCTTTCAACTTCCGATGATTTGGATCCGGTAGTGGACATGGTGATTTCTTCAGTAGGGTTATTGGAGCTTGATCTCCTTACTCCTATCACGACCCACGACATGTGTTCCTTCCCAAGTGATTATCTTCCATCCAACGAAGATCTCTTGGAAGCCATGACCGAGTTTTGTCCCTTGACATGGTATCCTTCCAGAACGTTACCCTCTCGGAAGCCGTGATCAGGAAGAAGCTATGAGCATAGTTTCTCTTCTCTATGGAAAGCTCATTAAAAAATGAAACAGAGGCCTTGAGCATAGTTCTTTTCCTGTGTCAAGCTCATTAAAAATGAAACAATCACCTCTCTTGAACCTTCTTTTCATCCACCCTTCTCCTTTTTCTCATCTACTAGAGAAATTGGTGAYGACCTCAAAGCCGGTGAATGAATTGAAGCTTGGAGGGCATGTCTCTAGCCTTTGATGATCTTTCTAGAGTTGAGCCACTAGMTTTCAAGCTGGGGGCATACCGAGCTTAGTCTTTGTTCTTTCTCGTGCTCGTAAATACATGAGAATRCATCTGGGTAGACTTTTATCTCTTTTTCGAACCTGTATGGATACATGAAAAAGGAACCCCGTGGAGTCTCTTTTCAGACTCTCTAAACATGAAAAGATTGTCGAGTGATCTTGCTTCMTTTCCCACTCATTAAAAGGTTTGAAAGGGCGTATTTCGAGTGATAATTTATCTCTTTTTCAGCCTCGCGAGACTAACATTACGAAAAAGGACAACACTGGAGTCATCTTTAAGTTCTTTTCAGACTCTCTAAAGATGAAAAGATTGTCGAGCGACCTTGTTCTCTTCACGCTCATTAAAGTATTTGAAGAAAACATTTGTTGAGCGATAGTTTATCTCTTTTTCGGTCTCATTAGACTACTTTACGAAAAAGGAACTGAGAGAGTTCTCTTTTAAGTGTTTTTCCAGACTCTATAATCATGAAAAACCTTCAAGTTTTCTGTCTTTGGACTCGTTAAACAAACATCGATAGGCCCATATGGGACCAAACTCTTAGTAGTTCTAGTTCGTTAAAAAGGAAGAGGGACTTACCGAAGCTGAGTCATATCAAGCATGTGTTACCCTCCTCGAGCTTGTTAAATTAAAAAGAGGTACTCATCTATCTGGATGGGGGAAAAATTTGAAAGAAGCAAGCCAAACAGTTTTTTAGAACATTACCAAGTAACTCTTAGAGTCGCCCTTGAACATGGCACTTTGTCTTTGCACACATGTTAATCCGTTGAACCTCTGCACTGAACCAATCCTTTGAGTTTTTCTTACTCCTTTGGATCACCCGATGAAAGTCACAGTATCCATTGCATCATCGTTTTTTGGTCCATGTCATGTTTCTACTATTGTGCCTCAGTGTTCAAGGGAAGTATCCACCTCGAGAGTCAGCCATCCCAAATATCTTGTCTCAATATCCATGTCAGTCCATGTTAATTTGATCTACCAATTACATCCATGTGTCTATTTCGTGTCATTGATGGGGGATACATCAAGGCCCTCCTTCGACGAGTCTATTACTGTCGACTTCAACACATTAAGCAGGAACTAGACTTAGAAACCAATTAGTACTTTGGGACCTACATGCCTCAATGGCAGGCCTCCTCACATTCGACAGTGGGTTTACATCATTGACCTCTGATCGGATGATTCCACAGATGTTCTACTTTAGCTCATCCATTCACATTCGCTGGAATGTACTAGGGTACCTTGGGAATCATTGACATCAATGGTGATTTCCTTTGCGCTTGTTAACGGTTTACATCATTGATCAGTAATCAAGTGGTTTTTGCCATGTTCGACATTAGGACACCTATTCACATGGTTAGATTCATACTACATTGGGATCGGTAAGAAGACCCTGGGTTGAGTGATCACTCTGATATGTACTTTGCCTAGGTTGTGTAGGAGTTTTCTTTCGAACAATGACACATATACTACATAGATCCACTTTGTATTGGTTGTGGCTATGTCTTGTCATCTCGTAGATCCATTATGTATTCTTCGTGGCTACGATTAGTTCAGGTCATGGGAGTATAGATCCATAGTGTATTTTCAGTGTCTATACCTTTTTATCGATATAATTATGGATCCATAGTGTATTTTATGGTGGCCATACCTTGCAAGTCTTTATCACCCAAGCATAGGTATGCCTGCCTTGGGTTTGGAACATGTCATAATATTTGTTGGATGTTTGTGTGCAGCTTATGTCAGGTTCTCTGCGTCTATACCCTTGCTTGAAAGTCTACAAAGCATTTCAGTTATCAGTTCTTGTCTTCTAACTTCATACTTTGGGGGGCAATCTGTTACACATAAAAAATACTCACTTTGATAGTGTCGCAAGTGTCATCATTACAAGTGTCGCAAGTGTCGCATTTTGCTCACAAGTGTCAAGAAAGCATACTGCTATAATGCCTATGTCGTACCTATAACGACATCAGAAAGACACTTGAAACACATCAAACACTTGATTTGGAAAAAGAGAAATGGGTCAACAAAGTTATGTACCTCTTGCCATCTGAAAGAACCACAAAAATTGAGTTTTTAGTGGAGAGTGCTCCCCTATACCTCTCTCAAGAGTGTTGGCGCCCCCTTATATACTGTTAGGGAGCGTTATAACACTCTGAAAACCATTTTGGAGGAGCACTGCTATTGTTAGGAGTGTTGGCGCTCCTTTATACCTTACTAGGGAGCGTTATAACACTCTGACTACCCTTTTGAAGGAGCGCTACCTATTTTGGGCAGCAGTTGGTTTGTTGAGAAGAATGGGGGAGAGGTCTCTTCAATCTTGGAAGGCAGTTAGATTTGAATCCTTGGTCAAGCCATGATCTTAGGGAAGATCCCTAACTGAAGGAGGAAAATCCTCAACTTACCCTAAAGATATCTCAAGTGGTTGGGCCTTTCTAAACCTATATAAGCAGGCTCTCTCATGGTGAAAAGGGGGGAATGATTGGAGGCATGAAACCTATGATCTCATAGGAAACACACAGTGAAGTGGAGAATAATCACTGAAGCTATTGTCATTCTGATCATGGGTCTTTTGATCAAGGGTTAGACAAGGAGGATTTGACGAAGCTGTTGTGCTCGCATCTACGGTTGTAAGTTTCTTTCGTTATTTTTCTCATCAATATAATATGCTTGGATTGTTTATTTCTAGTTTGTGTTTGATCTCACATGAACTTGTCTCTAAGTAGATAGATCTGTTTTAAGCTAATCTCAGTAGAGTAGGAAGTGGTTGTACTTTCATTTGTCTACAGGGCTTGTCGAGGAGTGAAAGATTGATCTCAATTCGGACTGTGCAGGGACAAACACCAGTAAAAGGTACTTCTTTTCTCCTTCCTCCTCACACATTAGTTTATATAGACCTAAAAGGAAGTCAGTTTCCATGATAAGCGTCGTCTGTCTTAAGAGTTAAGATTCTAGCTCTCAAGAGCAGATCTACCTGTCTGTAGGGAGATTTTCCTTCAACACTCTCCTTATGTTTAGTAACTCAGTATTGTTTAATGGAGAGGGCCACTGCCCCGATTCAAAATGATGTGTGGGTATGCATGGTTGCTACAACTTGTTAGGTCCATTGATTTTTACCACAATAATGAATTGGTTGTTTGATACACAGTCACTGGTATTTTTCAACCAATGATTTTAGCTAGCATTGGTTACAATTGCTTAATGTTGCTCACGCATACCGCGTTGTGTGTGTGGTGTTTCTACACAATGAAATAATGGTCATTGTAACTGTTAGTTTCTTTTGGGGCCTAATGGTTATTGTAACTAGGATGACTGTATGAACATCCATTGCATGCTTATGATTGTCTGATTGTATAAGTCGAGTTGTACATAGCATGATTGATTACAATTGGACTAAATCGAAGCAATATTGTATTAGATTGATGGCTCAACATGATGGGTTGAATTATTACTAAGAAATTGTGTTTGGTTTTATGGAGATGTTTTATCATGGTGTTTTGGTGGCTGTGCACTGTGTATAATATGGATAGCTTGGGTTCCACACTAAAAAATAGTCACAGAATTTTAAGCTCGATTTTGTGGCAATCCTGTTATTTATTTTATGAAGATAGGCATGTGGTTGATACCTCGTCATGTTCGATGGATGGCCTAGCTTTTAGAATCACATGGAATTGGGCTTATACAATGACAAAATTACAATTGCATGATTAAATTACATTGTGCATAGCTTGCGTCGAAACAGTGTTTATTGGTTGTCTATTTAAATGTCAATTTGGGTTTTTCAATTTAATCTGGATTATCTGGTTTCTACCTCCATATATGCTTAATGAATATCATTGCATTTTTAAAGGGACGGGCCTGATTGCAATGACAGTATGATTTCCTTGTTAATTTTAAAACACGACTCTGAGTGTATTTGATGATTGAAGTAATGTGTCAGTAGCGGTTGGTTTTTGAGGATAAACATAGTGAAAATGGTTATGAGTGAAAATGGTTATTATTTATACATTTGAGAATCATTACAAGATATAAAATGGATAAATAACATAACTCCCCTACAGATTGTGGTAGATTGCACACTGTCTGGTTTGATGATACTGTCTTAAGAATTTGATTTTAAACTGTAAGCAAGTTAATGCCATGAATTGTTGAGTTCTTACACAATAGTGCTTGTGAAGTTATAGTGGTGAATTGGTTGGTTTTTTTCTTTACAGAATGTTTGATGGATCACTTGATTAATTTTATAAACAGTAATCACTCTTGTTTCCCTTCTATTATTTCATTTTCTGCTAATTACAAACCTCCTCACCTTCCCATATTCATTTTTCAATCCCTGTTCTAAATTGATTACAGTCAAGAGAATTTCGTTGTTTGAGCAGATGGAAGTGGCAGTGTCTTGTTTGGATTACAATGATCTATTGGTTTGCTTTACATTTGATTGTTGTTTTCATTGAATAGTAAACATGTTATTTTCCCCCTCATTATATCATATTTTCGCTCAATACAAACCCATCACATATCCCAGAACCCTTTCTCACCCCCTGCTCATTGATAAATAATAAAACAATTTGTATGGATTGGATTGCATGAGTTTGATACATTGTTGAGCCAAATCTATTTCATAGTTTTAAGAGTTGTCATGTATGGTTATTTTAAAGACTATTTGCTACTCAATCATGCATGCAAGAATGATTTTTTTTCAGTTGAGGTAGCCATGGCCGAGGAAACATAGGTAGATGTAATTGGAACAGAGGCCCAAGAAGGCCAAGGTTCTCCATACATTTTGATGCTGACTCACAATAGCTTGGCCAATAGTTTCAAGTCAGATTCTTCAATTGGATTGGGTAGGGAGTAGTCCAAACTAGGCCTAAAATTCCTCCTTTCCAAGTCCCGCAAGCCCCCGGTATCCCCGTACCTCCTCATGTCTCATTGCAACCTGAGGTTCATGAAAATGATCGATGGCAGGAGATTGTCCACCCGACAGTATCCCAACATCATGGCTGACCCAACTTGTCATTTCCTTCTCCTCTAGATATTAATCCCATTGTCCAATATGCCCCTGACCACTCGCCAGTGAAATCCTCCTATGCTAGCAAGATATTGAAAATTGAGGCCCACCATGCCCTTGATAAAGGAAAATCCATTGTTGCCCCTTCCTCACCCTCCAATGGCTCTGACAAATCCATGTCTTCTCGGATGTATTTGAGGGATGATTGTTCCCACATGATCAATGAGATTAGGCCTAAAGGATATGCACATCCGAAGACATTTAGGAAAATCAAAAAGTGATAGCAACAATCAATGAAATATTGCATCACAAATTGAAAAATATGGCTTTTAAGTTTTTATTCTATCTATTGTTTTATGATAGTTAACTTCAGGGATCTTTGGACAACATGTTTTATTTTGGATATATGAGTATATTTTTGAAATAATTTCAACTATCATGAACTAAATTGTCAATTGGAATATGTGGATGGGATACACAAGGAGGTGTGTTTTACTTAACTAATGGTTATGTTATGTTTGTTATGAACTAAAGGGAGTCATAAGGGGTCCCACCTACTAGTTATTATTTATTTATAACCCTTATTATAATTATTACTCTTCCCCCTAACTGAAGTTAGTTGAGTCTTTTAATTAACTTAACTAATAAGTTGGTTCAACTACTTCAACCAATTCTAATTTGTTTAAAAGCAAACGGAAAGGGAGGAACAAGAGGAGGATAGAAGCATAAGCATACTAAGGTTTTCTCTTTGAGTTTATGTTGAGATAGTTCATTTTTTATTCATTCATTATTCATCACAGGCCTAATTCTCTTTTATGATAGCAAGGTATTATTGTAGAAAACAATATTTAGGTCTGAATCACATCATTCAAACACTTGTTTTTCAGAGGTGTTGATCTATCTTTGATAGTCTATGTAGACTTGTATGTTTGTGAATTAATTTTCATGACCAAAAAAGGATATTGTGCAGAGTCAAGTGGGAAGAAATCTATGGCAAGATGATCCAGCTTTTAGAGTTCAGTTTTGGTTTTATGTCAGAGGTCCTTTTGTATGTTCCATCGGGGATGTCTAAGTTTGACTTTGGTCCAAAATTTTTGCATGAGATTTTGTAAAGAAAATGACTCTTTGGTGAATTTGAATGAAATAAAGGATTGCTTTATGTCTCATCTGTCTTGATTATCATCTTTGTGACATTACTTCTATCTTTACATTTATTTCCACAACTGATATGTTCAGAAAATTACATAAAAATTAAATTTCCAGCAAGCTTTTTGTTGATAAAAGACTAGCCTAAGCACTTGTAATTAATACTTGTGAGTTAGGATGTTATTGTTTTTGGCTATAAACATAGGGTGATATTCTCGTCTACTTTTATCTAGTCAAGCAGAGTCTGAAAATGCTCGAGTAAGATTATTTCATATCTTTTCCTCAACATTTATTTTGGCGATCATACTGGGGAGATCTTTGATATCTCTTTGGTTAATTTTTATATTCAATTTTCATCGATACATCTTTCTTTTTCTGATATTGATTCTTTGACTGTTTTATTTTAATTATTGTTCCTATTTGAAGGTAGCCCAACATTGAGCTCAACCTTTAAGGTTAGACCAACATTGCTTTGAATCTGTTTAATACCATCTTAGACACTACCAACTCCCATGTTGAGCTTAACCATTCTTGGGCAGCAATTGAACGAGATATTAGTGCTCAAGAAAAAATGGAAGCTAGACATAGATAGCCCAAAAATCAGCAGTAAACTTCCTTTTCTTTAGTTTTGGCCTTTCTTTCATGTCATTATATTCTCGTGCTTCTAGAAGAAGAAGAGGCTTGTCACCTGAAATCAATCCTCTTGCTGAAATAGGAAGGAGAAATGTTGTGTTATCTTCCCAACAAACATCTCTAAGGAGAACTTTATCTCATTCATGTAGCTCATATTTCTTTCCCTCATCTATCATCCACAAGATGGCATCTAGTGGTGGCTTTGGTGGAACTAGAAGTGCTCCATCTTCTCAATCTTCATCATCATCAGTGATCGGTAGATTATACAACAACCATATCCCTGTCCAATCCACTACAAACCCCACCAAAGTCATCAAAAAGTATGGGCTTTTTTAGTTTGAAGAAGACGTCACAACCACATTGTGGCATGTGTCCTCTCCTCCTAACCTAGCACCTGCTACTCATCCACTTCCGAAGTTTAAATAGAATTTTCCTAAGTTTTCAAGAAATAAAACTGTCAGTACAAAAAAACACCTGGTGGCATTTTCTAATGCTTGTCATAACATAGGGGCTAATGACAATGACACTTGGATGCACTTGTTCATCAATTCCTTGGAAGGAAAGGCTGCGGTCGATTTCTTTGATCTTCCTCCTAAGATCCTATCTACTTGGGAGGAGTTAATCTATTGGTTCCGATCCACTTATGGGAAATCCAAAATCCCCACCGAGAAATTAAGGGAATACAATAATGCCACCTATAAGGATGGTGAGACCATCAAGTCTTTCAACTTGCGTTTCACCAAGTTGTACAATAAAATCCTCGAACTTATCTGCCCTCAGAACCAAGATGATTTCATGCATTACTACAATGCATTTCCTTCTCCCTACCATCATAGGCTTGAAGAAAAATCCATTTATAATCTCGATTCCTCTCTTCACACTTTCTTAGAGTATGAAGAACAGCTTGAAAGAACTTGTCTTCCCTAGGGAGAATCAATTAGACATACAGACATGTCCTCCCTCTTGTAGCTAGTACAAGATATGAAAAATCACATGATAACATTCAAGTGAAAGGGCATAGTATACCCTCTCACCACTGGAGCTTCATCCTCTTCTGCACCCCCCTTTAGGAATCCGGTTGAAAGCAATTTTCAGCCTAAAGCTATCCTGCCTCGGAGTTGGTGTAACTTTTGTGAGTAACACCATGAAGAAACCACATGTGAGGAAAGAAGAGTGCTAGAGATAAGATCTTTGGCAAAAGACTAGAAGCTACTATCGTTGTCCTAGATTTCGCAGAGCCAGAGGATGTCATGGTCATGAACACTGTTGGCGTGGGTTAGATCAAACCAGGGTTCTTCTCAGGTTACCAACAAAAGGTACCATTTATTCTAGAGCACTGGCATTTTCATCTCCTCTAAAGAGAAGAAGTCTCACCCGAAGTGTTGCTGAGACAGAAAGATAGGGAAGGGTAGGGAAAGTACCAAAGAGAATCCATAGATCATCCATAAATCCCTTCTTTCTTGTGCAAGAGAAACATCAGATCTGAAACATCTAATCGCAAGAACTGAACCTATTTACGTTATGAACATTGCTTTAAACATACAACCATTAAAAAAAACTCATAAACCATAAAGGAACAATGTAATTCACAAGTAAATAGACAAAGAAACATCCTATTTTGAAAATTTGGTTCTCCTTTATCATATTATCTCTGAGATCTTTCGTGCATTATAGACTCAGAATTACATAGAGATATTCAGTACAGACTCTTGGCTCTAGGCCTCAACCACAAAGTTCTAATTCCCTAACTGATAAGTCTCATTTATTATAGACTCTCCTCTTCTCGACTTACAGTAGGTAGTAAAAACTAATCCCAAAAACCTTGGGTGACTCTGATAGATGTGACTCAACCCGACTCTATTCAAATCATGAATGAGTGAACCTATGAACTAAATGAACGATAACAACATCAACCCAACCTAACCAACCCTTTTACAATTATATTTAGTCTTATATATAGTTGGGTTATGTTTTCCTATTCGGCTTGCTCGCCTTCTTGTTCTATTGCAACTGTTTGTTTCTTAGGTGGTGTTGCGCTAGCATTCACCACTGCTTTCTGTTATTATTCCTTCTAGTCTCTGATGAAGTTTGCACGACTCATGCTTATTCATAACTTGCGCAATTCTTTCTCAAAAATGAAGGGCCTAACAAGCTTCGAACATAATCCTTGACTCGTCCTTGAGTCAAGCACTTGGTTCCTTCATGTTCTCTAGGAGCAATTGTTGCTTTCCCTTATCCAGATTTTCCTCTTATTTGAGATCTTCTAGTTGTGCCTTTTCTTCCTTTACCTCCTCAAATGAAGGGCCCAATTCTGGAACTAGCTGCAATGCTCTATGATTTACTCCGTAAAAGATTTCAACTTTGTCTTGCCATTTCCGGGTGAGAAGTGATTCTTTTGCCAGGAACTGTTGGGTCGCCTCTTTGTTGTACTCCTTTGGTTTGGCTGCAACTAAGGAGTTCCATTCAGAGTTGGTTGTTATGTTGACCTGATGCATTTTCATGTAGGCTATATGAATGGCTAGTCGAAATTTGCGCAGCTCTATCTTGGCTATGGACTGTTCTTCGTAGAGTGTATTCGGTTCATTTATAGCCTGCTAGATTTGGTCGAACTTTTGTTGCTTCTCTATGGGGTCCATTGTGATCGTAACTTCCTCATTGAGCACCTGAATCTTGGTACACACTTACTCCAGGACTTGATTCTGGAGAGCGATGATCCCCATCCAATCGCTGACTTCCTTGAATATTCTGGTGTTGTTCATTGTCTACTTATGTAGTGCCACTCGGGCAATATTTCCTTGCAATATTATCTTCTACATTTGGTCCTGCAGCTACCGAGGCTGCTGTTCTACTTCCTGTTGGACTTGTTGTAGCTTTTCTTGTATCCTCTCTGTGCATGTAGTGAGATGTGTCCTACCTCTTGTAAGAGCTCGATTTGTTGCTTTGGTTCTCTTATTTCGCTGGCTTCAGGTAGGTCAGGCACAACCTTTCGAATCTTTGGCCAGGCTTTTGCAAGTTTTTCTCGCACTTTTTCGAGTTTTCGTTGGGCTAGGAGTTTATCACATTTTTCCTCCATTCTACATGTTTGTGCATATAATTGTTCTTTCCTGGTGAGCTCAGCTAAGCTCTCATCATCATGGAGCCTTTCCTCTAGTTGATCTGTGGAGGCTCTAATTAGTCCGAACAACTATTACACTGGCCACTATACCAGGTCTGTAGATGATGGACCTGCATCAGTGGGCATTCACCACTGTAGTGGGAGTCCGCTACCTATTGAATGGTCTGAGAGGGTTTCTACGTTGTCCTCTATTGATGGTGTTGGTGCAATCCTCAATCTTAGGTTTGCAGGTAAGGGTGTCAGATCCTCGGTTATGGTTATGCAAAGCTGCATCAATTCTGCACATTGTTGGGGGTTCTGGAGAACTTGCACCATCTTCACTTTCATGGTGGTCGTATCTGGCTCCATTGTTGATTTTTCCTCATTGTGGGCATCTGGTATCTCTGTATCTTCCAGTGCTTCTGCATCGTGCATCATGATTTCTGGGATATCCTCACCATTGGCTGGTGAGGGGATTTATGGGTTATGGTTGGGTTCCAACTCTTCTTTGCTTTGGTCAGCTTCTTCCTTTGCTGAAGAATCAGGTTGTTGTTCCTGGGGGTTTGGATTCAGGACATCCATCATCATGGGATGCTCTGATGCTTTAGGGTTAGGGTCAAGAATTTTCGAACTGGGCTTGGGGGATTCTCTGGTTGTCTATGGGGGTTTTTGTTTCTCTGTCTCTGGGTGGTCGAGATGCATCGGCTCTGAGACTGTGGTCTAATGTGGAATAGTGGTGAGGAGGTTTGGTAATTGGAGTGGTGGGGGTTTCTCAATGATGAATGTAGCTAGAATCATTTCAGGGTCCGGGTCATCTTGAATTTCAATGATAGTGGTGGCATTGGTCATGGCGTGGGTCTGGGGGGCGACAGATGCAAGGGGTTGTGGGTTCAAGGGTTTGTTTGGTGAGACCCCCTTTTTGGGCCTCTTCACCATTGGTTCAGGGCCAAGCACAATTCCCAGGATCTGGTTGACCTACGTACCTGACAGGACAACATTGGGTGGCATATGTCTGGGGGGGGGCAGTCTTTTCCTCCGCTCCAGCTACAGTGTTTCTTCTTCCTCCTCTGAATATGTTTCTGTCAAAGAGTTTGACTTCTTCGGCTCGGGGCCTGAGCTCAGTCCCTCTCCTGCTTCCTTGTCTTTTTTCTTGAGCAACTCGGTAGGAAAAATGTAGTGCATTCTGTTAGCGTCGGAAGTCACTCCTGG
>ML782125.1:242679-264983 GCA_009831015.1 Picea engelmannii | reverse complement strand
TCCAAACTTGATTTGTATTTAAACACAAGCAGAAATGTATCCCAAACTTAGGGAAAGTGGGTTTTTGACTCGTTCTTTCGCATTCCAGCCCCCTGAACCAGAAATATCGCTAACACATTCCTAATTTGCGTTGGCTTTGGTTGAATCCTGGCCATGACATGACTTCTTTATCTAAGGTGTCCTCATCCAAATAGAATGGTAGCATCGGTGTGTGAAAATGTTCCCTACTGGCATGCCTCGGCCAGATGAATGTGTTGTGCCGGTTCATGCTAAATGTAATATTCTTCGTGTTGTTATTGAGGATCTCCTATGGGATGTGCGGCCTCTATGTTGCATCTATCATAGAATTATACCATTTGGCATATGCTGCATTGTTGAGTGTTGTGTTATTCGATTTTGGTCTGGCCTATCATGTCTCAAACATTTTTTCCAGACGCCCTTTATTTGGTATTATCGATTGTCTGCCCACAGGTGACTTCCATTTGAGCATCGCGAATGCCACAAGTAGGTATACATAGGTAAAGGTGCCTCCTTTCTCCTGTGCCTCCTCGCATGCTACTAGTATTTCTTCCAGCAAGAAGCTACACCAATTGAACACTACTCCCTGTGTGTAGAAGTCAGGGACTGGTAGCGCATATAAAGTGCATTCACCCTTATAATAGGACCTCATAACTTTGTTGGCTATGACGTAGCAGCTAGTCTGGACTGTTTCGGGTAGTATTGGCTCGATGACTGTTGTGCGTCCTCCTCTCTTTGTATTGAACTTCTCATACAGGTTGAACTCACCTTTCTTCTTCCCATGCTTTCCAGGGCCCCTAAATCCCTTCGAAACATCCTTTCCTTCGGAGGAGATTCTTGTGAGCTAATGGATATATTTTGCATGGATTGGATATCTCTTATCCAACCATAGACTTTTGTCGTGCACTCTGCTTATCAGGAACTTTGTGCAGCACACAATTTCGCCTATGGTGCCAAAGACTAGTAAGTCTCTTAGGTTCATGCTGGTGGAGTTGAATAGGTTGATGAACTCATTTTTTGTTATAAAGTGCATATCTCCCATTCCATCCTAAGCTAACTACCAAAAAATATCTGGGTGCATCTGTGGAAACATGGTTGAATCCGTGAGGTCAAGGTCAAGTATCTTGACATGCTCTATCTTCCCTTTGAGATCATCTATAATCTCGACCCAGGGGTCATAGATCTCATCGGGTACTTCTTCTTTATTCATGGTTCTCCAACTTACTGTGGCTCTCGGCATTAGTGCTTCGGTGGCTGTTAAGAACTAGGCATATGTTTACACTTTTGGCAATGGTCCTAACTGGTTTGCACGGCTGAGTTCAGAAATGGCTATGCATGTTTTAGAAACAATACTTTCTCAGCTGAGTTCTAAGAATCTTATGGCTGGCTTAACGGGTAAGTTTTAGAAATAATTGCGTGTCATCATGACCATATAGACATAATAGGTTGTGAGTTGTTCGACAGGACAATTTAATCTAGGTAAATCTGATTAGGCAATCTTGGTATTTACTCCATTTGGGTGGAATAGGGACATGGCTGAATTGAGACCATTCCATTTACCGGGAGGGTATCCTAACGCAAACTTCGATTGCATCTTGGCATAATTTGGCTTTATGTCTTAATGGGAGACAACCAGGGTACTGGTCTGGCAATAAAGGGTGTGATTGGACTGGGTTTGCATGGCCTTTAACTCAGATTGGATTGGGATTCATGGCCCCTTCGACCGCAAAGGTTTTCCCGGTCATATTTAATGACTTTCATTAATGGACTTTCTCACCCTTCAGGATCTGTACTGTTGAGTCATCAATTTTGTATCAACCAACACTTAAACAAAACAAATAAACTATGTGTTATGGTGCAACACTGTGCATATGGACATTATCAACTGAATTTACAAAATTTCAGAGAGAAAATGAAACTTAAATCCAACAATTGTACAAGATCTTCCGGACTAGAGTGATTCTCCTTATTCTTAGTTGTTTGAAAGGTGGGGCTTCAGGCAAGCACTATTCACCCATCTTGGTCATAACATGCCATCTAGTTGTGCAAGTTAGAATGCTCCTCATGGTCGGATCTCCGTAACTGTGAAGGGTCCCAACCAATGCATGCTTAGCTTGCTAGGATGCTTTTGGTATTGGCTATCCTAGAGTAACACCTTGTCCCCTTGTGTAAATACCTTGGTCTTAATGTGTCGGTCGTGCCAATATTTTTTTCTTTCCTTTTCAACTGACTGATGGAAGTCTACCAAAAATCTGGTTTCTTCGAGTTCCTGTAGCTCCACAAGTCTCTGTGCCACTGATTGTTTGTCTATCATACGTGTGGCTTGTGCAATATATAGACTTGGAGTGATGAACTCTATGAGCACCACTTCTTCTTTCCCATAAACAATCTAGAACGATGTGTATCTGTGGAGTTTCTTCGTGGTTGTCCTGGAGGCCCATAGTACCATTGGAACTCTATCGTCCCAGGCCTCTTGGTTTTCGCAACAAACCTTTGTTAGTCCCTTTTCCATGATTTTGTTGAAGGCTTCGACTGTTCCGTTGGTTTGTGGGTGGTATGGACTGCTCTTATGGTGTTGAATCATAAATTATGTTGTAAGTGTTGCTATAGTGCTGCTAATGAAATGAGTACCTTGATCGCTGGTTAGGATCATGGGACATCCGAAGCGGGTAATGATATTTTCAAAAATGAATCTGGMAGCAGTATCYGTCGAACAATCTTGTACCGTTGTTKCTTTTGCCCAACCAGTAAGGTATTCACTGGAGGTAATGATGTACCTTRCCTTCAAATGTTTAGTTGTGGGGTTGATTGGCCCAATGAAGTCAACTGCCCATTTCTCAAATCCCTGTAATTCTCTAACAGGTTGTAATGGAAGTTCATCTCAACATGATGACTTGCCCACTCTTTGACAAACATCACACAATMTGGYGTATGATTTTGAATCTTTGAAAAGTGTTGCCCACCATAGTCCTGCCAGTAAAAAAATTTGTGTTGTTGCCTTTCCTCCTACGTGTCCTCCTACAATTCCACTATGGCATTCACAGAGTATATCTCGGCTTTCATGATCTAGGACACATTGTCTGAGGATGTTGTCTAGTCCCAGTTTATACAATTTCCCAATGATCAGCTAATAATCTACTGCTCTAATGATCATATGGCATTTCTGGGTTGCGGAATATGTTTTGGGACATGCCCCTGTACTGAGAAAGATTTCTATGTCCTCCAGATATTTCGGTATGGCCTCAATTTTGAATAAATATTCATCTGGGAGTTAGTCATCCACTGCTCCTCCACTTTCTCCCAACTCTAGTCTAGATATATGGTTGGGTCTGATGTTTCATCATCCTAGCTTGATGATGACTTCAAAGGAAAATTCTTGAAATAACAGGAACCATCTACAAATTCTTCCTTCCAACATAGGTTTGTTAACTAGGTATTTTAATGTTGAATGATCAGTAAAGAATTTGAAATGAGATCCTAAAAGATAGTGTCTAAATTTTTGTAAAGCGTAGATCATTGATAATCCTTCTCGTTCTGTCATTGTGTAGTTGCGCTCTTCTTGTCATAGCACCCGAATCGCAAAGTAGATAGGGTGATCCATAGCTCCATCTCTAGGTTGCATTAGGATATCTCCTAAGGAAATTCTTGAAGCATCCACATGGACGTGAAATTCCTTCTCCTAGTCTGGGAATATCAGAATCAGTGTTGTAATGAGTTTCTCCTTAAGTGTCTCAAATGCTTTGTCACATTCGAAAGTCCAACAGAACATTTCAACCTTTTTCAGGAGGTTTTCCAAAGGTACAGTAATGTTGGCATATCTTCAAATGAACCTGCGATAGTAGCCTGTATGTCTGAGTGTGGAGCACAACTGTTCAATACTCGTAGGTGGCGTCATATTTGCAATTGCCACAACTTTAACTGGGTCAACCAATACTCCTTCTCGACAGACTATGTGGCCCAACAAATTTCCATGTGGCACACAAAAGATACACATCCTAAGATTTAATGAGATTTGTAACTCTCCGCATCTATCAAACATTAGCCTTAGTAGTGGTACATGTTCCTTAAGCAAACTATATATTGTCTAATCACCCATATAAACTTCTATGAACTTGTGAATGAACTTTCTAAAGGCTTCTATCACAATCATAGAGAAAACTATGGGGGTGTTCTTTAAACCAAATGGTATCAAATTGTATGCAAAAGAGCCCCACTCGGTAACAAAGGTGGTTTTTGTCTTGTCCTCTTTAGCAATCCTAACTTGATGGTATCCTGAGAATCCATATGTAAATGAGTATGCTTCCTTCCCTGCAATATGTTCTAGAAACTCATCAATAAAGGGTGTTGGGAAAGGGTCATGCAAACAGGACAAATTGAGGCTTATGTAGTCCACACAAACTCTAATATCATCAGTGTCTTTCTTTCTTTGAATGACTATCGGGCTGGCCCATTCTGCTTCTTCTATTGGAAAAATGAGACCTGCTTCTAGCATCTTATCAATCTCCTTCTTGACTTTCTCTTTTAATTTGGGGTTAAGACGGTATGGCCTATGTCTGACAGGCTTGGATCCTGGTTTTAACTCAATCTTCATTTCTCCCATAACTCCTTTGATTCCCTTTAATTCTGAAAAAGTCTTTGGGAACAAATATTCATATTCCCTCAGTAAGCTCTATATTTCCTGACTAGTTTTCTCATCCGAGTAATATCCTACCAAAGTTATTTTGGGTTGCTCTTCAGTCCCTATGTTAAGCTTCTGCAATTTCAATGGGTGATTGTAGGAACTGTCAGTCTGGCTAGGTATTGTGTTTTGGATTTTTATGTTCCCCTCGGTCTTTTTGATGGCTAGGTTTCTCAGTTATTCTAATTTGTCTAGGCTTTCTGAACTTTGATAATCTGATAGCATTCTACAGGCTTTTCAATCATAAGTAAGTGGGGTTTACTCTGAAGTTCTTGTGTATGCTTGGGAAATACTACAAGATCTGATCCGTTATTACTATTGGTTGTAAAAATAAGTTCTTAAATATTTTTTTGGGCTAGTTCAAGCTCGGGGTACTTACTTGTAAATAATAAGTCTTTGCAAAATTGAGCTGACAGTGTCTACCAATCGTAGTTCTGTCGTCTGGTTTCCTCATGTATAAACCAATATTTCAGGATGGGGCCTAGAGAATGGGGGAATACCTAGACCTAGAAGTGAGAAGGTATCTTAGAAGCCTGCCACTATGCCACACATAGTTGAATGTATATCCTAGGGTTCAATTCTCCATTGAACAGTTGTGCAACATGGAGATCTGTCTATACATGAGGTATTTCTTTACCTCGTCCCAAGTTCCGAGTTCAACTTTATGAGTAGTCCACCATATGGCGGGGTTGTTCTGAAAAGCAATATCTAGTACTGAGATTCTTTGATCTTCTCCCACAGTTTCTTCCATGCTTTGCAAAAATTTTCCTAGTTCTGAAGTGCCATTGTATATTGGATGTTCTCTGACTTCGGTCCCAACCCATCTGGTCATTCTGATAGTTGCACATCTTCTTGAGAATCTTTCATGTAAATCTTGTTGCCAACTATAAAAATCCAGTTCTGAATATTCATCTATCGACTGTATGCTTCGCTATCTTACTGATCCATCCATAATGGGGTTTATGTATTTGTTTCTTATCCTAGCTGTTACATTGTACAACTGGTCTAGAGCTTCTCCTTCCATATTATTGTTTGTTAGTTCTGTGTACCTGGGTCCTACGTATGGATCCAAAGGTTAAACTACCTTGATTCCCTTAGCTTCAAAAGTCATGGTATCTTTCTTCAAGTCAATTACTGCATAATTGTTGTAGGCCCAATCAATGCCAAGTAGCGTAGGGTAGGGGTCCTTGTCTCCCATGATCTCAATGACTTCAAATTCAACCACTGTTTTTACTCCTGCTGCATCGATTTCCACGTTCTCCAATCTTCCTATGGGAAAGATACAGTATTGGTTTTCCATTCTTAACTGAATTGGGGAATATGTCAGTCTCAGTTTTCCTTAGGGTTCCCAATTCTTCTTGGTCAGAATGTTCACATATGACCCTAGGTCCAACATGACATCTTTAATTTCGAAGTCATCTAACTGGGCTACTAGTCGTAATTCTTTTCTAGTTCTTATTATTCTCCGTTGAACTCTCTTAGCACTCTTCTTGGGAAGGTTAACCAGAATCCTTTTTTATGAGGTTTCTTCATTCCCTAGGACTAGGTATAACGCATTGTGCAACATCTCTGTCAGTTGATCATTCCCCATAATGTCAGAGAATAATTGAAACCAGAGGTCAACTGTGTTTTGAGGTTGCTCAGGTTGTCTTGGTATGCCTACAGGGTTTCTTGGTGCAGGGGGTCAAGTAGGGACTTGTGCCACTTTAGGGTATACAACCGACTGAGGGGGGTTCTCTTGCATTTTATGATTAGGAATATTCTAGAATACTTATATGGTATCTTTAAAGATTTTTTTTTTTCTTTATGGGGTCATACCTATTTTCTTTAGGTGTTTCTTTCTGAATCTGAGGCAGAGTATCAGCATCATCTCCTATATTTTCTCCTCCTCGAGTGGCAATGTTAAGGTTTGGAAATTGTCCCTTAGAAATCCTCTTGATATCTGAACTGATGAGGTTAGTTCCTCTTTGTCGTGCTCTATCCTCCCACTATGTGATTAGCTCCGGGAATTCATTAGTTGTGTGTCCATTGGATCTACAATGAGAGCACCATGGTCATCTTGGATGAGGGAAATCCCTCGCCAAGTGAACCTATTCATAATAGTTGTAACATCTTCTCAGTCCTCTTCCTTTAGTTCTCCCTCCTCTGAAGTCTCCTCTAGCTCCACCTCCTCAACCTCTTCCTGGTCCCTATGGGTTTTCATTCACCCTAAATGTTGTTCGATCTATCCTATTTGTAAGAGCGTCCAACACTCTACATTGATTGGTAGTATGTGTGGTGAATGCGCAAAACTCGCACTGTACTGTATTTGGTACTATCGAATATTTCTACATGATGGGGCACTATCTCGGTCCATGCCCAAGGGTTCAACAGATCTCACAATATTTCATTTTTGGTGCTTCTTGGCCTCTTGGGAAATCATGATATGGGGTGGGATGATGGAATGGTGAGTTCGTCAATACTTGCGCAACTCCTCCCGTGGGTCCTGGTGGGGTTACATTCATATTATGAGGAGGTCCCATCCCCCTTATTCGTGGACATTCGTTCACCAAATGAACTTATGTATAGCATCTCATGCACCAAACCTGTGGTCGTCCTGGTCTGGGTATTATCAACTCTTCAATATTTTCTGTAAGTGGTGATATTTTCCCTTGTAGTTGCACTAAATTTGCATCTACCAAGGGTTGGGTTACTCTCATGTTCCTAGGGTATCCCGTCATTGCTTCAATCTTCATTGATTGTTCCAAGGTGTCTATTAACATGGCTATCCATTGTTGCGTTAGTGGAATCTGAGTCAAAGGTAGCAGTCCCTAAATGTACCATTCCATTTGATGTTCTTCATGGATTGGATGTGCCAACCTCCCTATGGAATATTTAAACTTCTGGATGTACTCCCAGGCTGATTCACCTTCCCTCTGCTGGATCTTACGCAACTCAAACAGAGCCTGTTGTTTTGACTGAGGTAGTTTGAACTCTTCTATGAACCTTGTTCGTACTTGGTCGAGTGTGAACGCTCGACCTTGCGTCCCTGGCACTCTTGGTTCAATGATATTCATGTACCACTTGAGAGCGCGACCTCTCAAGGTAGTCTGGAACTCAACCAACGTATTTTCATCCAAAGTCCCTCTGGATCTCCATATTGCTTCGCACAAGAACCAATGTTGCTCAACGTCTTCATCTCCCTTACCCCAAAATTCTAGGTATCTCGTGATTGAACCTCCCATATGGCTGGCCATCGTTGATCTTGTTGTTCTTATCAATATGAACCCTAATGGTCCTTCTTGCAATCTACCAGGGGATCCCAATATCCTCCCTGTACTCGCACTTCCTGGTTGTGTCTGATTAACTAATTGTACTGAAACAGAACTTGCACAAGAAGGTAGTGTTAGACTTACTGCTTGTATAGAAGGAACTTGGGGTATGGGTGATTTGAGGTTGGCACCACTAGCTTCGGGGTGGTTTTATTTGATCTAGGGGGTCTTCTTAGCTTCCACTGGGGAAATCTCTTCGGTTGGATTCCTGATTTCTCCTGTCATCGGGGATGAATCTTCTCTTTCTCCTCCAAGATTCATGCCAACTTCCTCCTCTTGTATTTACACTTCCTCCTTCTCGTCCCACCTCCTAGGGACTTCTTTCTCTCCTTTATTCTCTCTCATTCAATCTTTGACTAGCTAGTCATTCTTGTCTTCTCATTCTCTGCATTTCTTCCATCTGTCTTTCCTCTATTTCTCCTGATCCTCCTTCTTTTCTCATCTTTTCAGACTATCTTGCGGCTTTCTTGATCTTTCCGCACCACCATTTTTCAACTATGGTGGCTCTCTTGAATGCTCTCTTATCTCTTGAATCCCTTCCTTGCTGGTCCCCCCCCATTTTTCAAAGAACCCTTCCCCATTCTTATGCCACGACTTTCACCCCGTCTCGCCCTACCCCAAGTGAGGGTGTTTACACTTCCATCTGGGTCGGGGATATAATCAACATCCCTTCCTCCACCAAGAAAGTCTTAATCCATAGGGGGATATCTCTTAATAGTCTACCCCTTGTGCCTTTATTGAAAATTTCCTCTGCTCGCGAGAAAGACTGGTGGTTCTCAACTACAAATTCAATTATGTATCCTTCTATCGTGGTGCTAACCCAGAAATCCATAGCTCGTGTGATTGGGAAATCTAGCATGTGGAGTGCTTCTAACTTGTTGGCATCCCATGCGTAGATATTATTGACTCATCACTGGAACTCTGGAGCTTCTAGGAGTCTCTTGATGCAGTGAAAAAAATCTTCCAGGAATTTAACCCAGAAAATATCGTACTGGTCGCTTGGTCTTTCCGAGTAAAAGATTGCTTCCCTAGTAGTTCCCACTGATTTTCTTCTTAGTTCTGCTTCTTTCCATGTGAAGGAATCTGATTTTATTTCCCACCATTGATCGATGCTAGATCTATGGATCGACGGTAGCATTCTTCCTACAGGTTCCCATTTTACATGGGTCTCGCCAACAGAACCATTTTGTTGGTGCGGACTAGATCAGACCAGGGTTCTTCTCAGGTTACCAACAAAAGGCACCATGTAGTCTAGAGCATTGGCATTTTCATCTCCTACGAAGAGAAGAAGTCTCACCTGAAGAGCTGTTGAGATAGAAAGATAGGGAAGGGTAGGGAAAATACCAAAGAGAATCCATAGATCATCGAGAAATCCCTCATGTTCTTGCGCAAGAGCAACATCATATCTAAAACATCTAACCATGAGAACTGAACCTATTTATGTTATGAACAATGCTTTAAACATAGAACCATTAAACATAACTCATAAACCATAAAGGAACAATGTAATGCACAAGTAAACAGACAAAGACACATCTTATTTTGAAAATTTGGTTCTCCTTTATCATATTATCTCTGAGATCTTTCTTGCATTACAGACTCAGAATTATACAGAGATATTCAGTACAAAATCTTGGCTCTAGGCCTCAGCCACATAGTTCTAATTCCCCAATTGATAAGTCTCGTTTATTACAGACTCTCCTCTTCTTGACTTATAACAGGTAGCATCAACTAATCCCAAAAACCTTGGGCAAATTTGATAGATGTGACTCAACCTATATCCACTCAACTCATGAATGAGTGAACCTACGAATTGAACAAATGACAAAAACATCAACCCAACCTAACCAACCCTTTTACAATTATATTCAGTCCTATATATAGCTGGGTTATGTTTTCCTGTTCGGCTTGCTCGCCTTCTTGTTCTGTTGCAACTGTTTGTTTCTTAGGTGGTGTTGCACTAGCATCCGCAACTGCTTTCTATTATTCTTCCTTCCATCCTCTCATGAAATCTGTGCGACTCATTCTTATTCAAAACTAGCACATTTCTTTCTCAAAAACGAAGGGCCCAACAAACACTAGGAATAGGGCCTATGCTCCCAAAGGAAAATTTTGTCCTCCCCGGATTTCTTCTAGCCCGAGCTCATCCTCAACTGTTGCTGCGCTCCAGGTTCCTAAGGTCGCTAAGAGTCAAAGAATCACTTCCCCTCTCCCCTCTTCCAAATACAATATCTTGAACCAATTGGCCAACATCAAAGCAGATGCAACCCTCCTAGACATGGTTGTTGTCCCTGAACAATAGATGCATATGAAAAAAATCATTGAAGGAAAAGCTTCTGTTGTAGACAATCTTTTTGAAGAGGTAAACGAAGAGTATTCTTCTGTAAATAAAGTAGGTGTACATAAATTTAGATACCCTATAAAAAATCCCCCTTTTATATTTCTATGAAGATTATGGATAAGATTTCCCATTGTTGCCTCATTGATGGTGGTTCGGGCCCCAGTGTGACGTCGAAGAATATTATGGAAGAGATAGGCTTGTCTTATATGAATGAAAACTATAGAAGCATGTTATCCTATAATAGTATACAAAAAACAACCATAGGTGAGATTAAGGATGTGACCTTGGTTTTATGCACTCATCCAGAGATAAGAACAACCCTCAACATTCAGGTAATTGATATGCTTGTTAGAAATTACTCAATTATATTGGGAAGGGATAGGCAATCCTTAACAGGTGGATACCTCTCACTCAACAGGACGCATTTATCCATTCCTCAGAATGGTAAGAATATTATAGTCCTTAGAGAGGGAATAATTTCACCCCAGATAGAGAGTGTTCCGCAATATAGAGTAAACTATATCGAAGAAGACCTAGGAGTGTATTCCATATTTACTGAAGAGGATAATATTACTTTGGAAAGAATTGATTTAGATGATGATATGTGGCATATGCACTTTGATGGTTCACACTCTAATGAGGGTAGTGGGTTGGAATTATCTTGGTTTCCCCTGCAGGAAAAGTTCATAATATGTATTATAGGTTAGAGTTTGCTTGTACAAACAATGCCACTGAATTCAAATATTTATTGTTAGGCATTGAGAATTCCCTTAACTTTGGTTGTGGACACCTTTTAGTTTTCAGAAATTCTGATCTTGTTGTGAACCTGATATGTAATGTATGCTCTCCTAGCAACAACCTAATGGAACGATACTCCCAAACTGTTTGGGAACTTGTCTCGAACCTTCTATCTTTCAACATCACTCATGTTAAGAAGGAGTTGAATTCAATAGTTGATCAGTTAGCTTCCTTTGCAACCTCTCCTAATCAGAAAATGTTTCCTCATGGCTTGATTGTGCCTTTCAATCTCTACATCGTCCATATATTCCTGATAATGAAAGCTCTTGGAAGGCCCTCCCTAATGACGACAGCATTTGTACTACCATTCAAAATTAACCTCTTAAGCCCAAGGAGATTATATCCATAGAAAATAATAATATTCCTGAGGGCTTGACTCCTCTTGAGAGTTCGTTTTCATTGAGTGTTGTAGGAAATAAAGAAAAATAGAAAGAAGAGGAGTTACGAAAGAAGGTGGTTGAAACCATCCCCCTGAACATTAGGACACCTGAATATTCAACGAATGTTAAAATAAAATTTTAATGTTCTGATAAAGAAGAGATGGGGTCCACCGAGATACTCCGTGAATCTCAAAAGATTTTTGCTTGGTCTTATGAGGATCTTCATGGTTTTGATCCTGGTCTTGTTCAACATATTATGAAACTAGCTAGGAAAAAACAAGAACTTATTAACTCTACACTGGAAGCACTCTTTCAAAAGGAGTTGGGAAATTTCCTAAGGCCTAGGATATTTGTTTAGTCCACCCTGAGCAGGTTCCAAATTGGTTACCTACTTCAAATATCACATATCATACTAGAAATTGCATTCATCTTCACACCTTCAGTCAGTCTATTATGAGAAATCCTTCTCCCCCCCTCCATACAAGAATGATTCTACAACAGGTTGTAGAGTTACAATTGAAGCCCTTACTTGGAGAAATTTTGGGTTACAATAAAATCAAGGTAGAAGGGGCAAATGTTCACAAAACCACTTTTATTACTAATTACGATACTATGTCTTGCAAATGCCTGCCTTTAGGCTTATTTGATGCAAGTATCACCTTTAAAAGGCATATACACATAGCTTTCAATGAATTTGTTAGTCTCCATGCTTATCTTGATGATTTAATCGTGTGCGTCAAGGGGCTGAAAATTACATCAGAATTTCAAGTGTTGGGTCCCTTCCAAATTGATTTTGTCTTGGACACTAAATCTTACATTTTAAAGAAATTACAGAAGCAATTGTTTTCCTACAATGCTAACGCCCTTGATTGAAATATTGTGAGGAACCAACATGAAAATCTCTAATGTTGATGGGATTTTCTGTATACTAGTAGCCTAGCTCTACTTTCAATTTGTGTGCTTCTTTTCTATGCTTTACGGTACTTTGATTTCTTCTTTTTGAGTTATTTTTTTTTTTCATGTTGTGTTTCATTTATGTCTTTTATTGCTGTCGTTTTAGTTCCTACAAATTTACTTTTTTTATGATTTTTGTCCTTATTATCTTTTAGTAAATTTGGTCAAAATGGGATGTTGGATCAATTCTGCCACAGTGACGTTTCTGCAAAGCATTGTTAGCCAATAACAATCAAGCTTACACAACTGTTATGATGTCTCCTATGAAGGGCCCTTGAAATTGTTATATATTTCCACTATTGTTTTACAAGGAATCGGTTACCTCCCACTTCTTCTTACCATTTCTTCATCCATTGAGGTTTTGAGAGCAAGTAAAAAAAATAAAAAAATCCTTGAAGTTAAGAGCAGATTCTAGTTGAATGATTATGCATCCAATGGAAAAACCCCTCATACTTATCACTTTTCATAAATTATTCCCAAATTCCCAGTCATATTTCCATTAAATCCACTCACTTCCCCCTGTTGCATAATCTTCCCGGTCATACTTTCTATGCCTATTGTTCTCGATCTGTGAAACCGTGAGTTCTGGGTTCTAAATCTGTTGAAAACAAATTTTCCTGTGGAGTCGCCAGTTTGTTGACGATTAAAATCATCAACGAAGTTTATCCCACAAAGTGTTGCTAAAGCCTATTATTATAAAAACTAAATAATACTAGTAGGTGTGACCCCCTTGTATCATTGGAGATCAAATCTGCTCACATTTGATGTTTGTGATGATGTGTGACACAGCTTACATGGTTGATGAGATATTTTGTTATTGGCTATGGTTTGAGCTTATGAAGTATTGGTTCTTTGTGTTACTAATGCCTATGTTATTCATTGATACCACTGCTACCTGTTCTTGGAAAAACTGAACAACAGACATATTAGTAACACATACAACAATTGAAAAGAAATGAAAACAATGCAACAAATGCAAGGGGAAAATTTGAGCTATGCTATGCTACATGCATGAAGGATTAAATCTATTATGGTTAAAACCTAGCTAGAAAGTGATGGTTATATGATTTAATTGAGTTATATTGGTAATATGAATATGGTATATTTGTATGGACAACATATGGGTGGCACATTTTGAAAAAGTAATAAGCACTAATGGTTATGCGATTTAACCATGTTATATGGTACATAGTTGTTTTGTATATGGCATAAGTTAAGGAATATGATGGTCGCGCTATTTGCTTTTAATGAGGTGATGGTTTTGATACATGGTATGATTAATGGTGTTAATGAAGAACTTGTTGGCATGTATTGATGAATTAATGAAATGTGGGTGGAGGAGATGTGCATTTACTTCATGTCACCTTTACTCCTTCCGTTAGTTGCCACCCTAGTTGGGTTATTGTTCGACCTTGTTGCTGTGGTTATGCTCTGATTTCTTAGTAGAGAAGAACCACTCAGCCATCTCATGTTTTAAGGTATTCGATTACAGGTATGTCTTTTCTTGTCCATTCCTGAGTCTTCTTTGGTTATGAAATGATTACTGGCTCATGTGTATTGGTTTTTGCTTTCCTGGAGTGTTGAAACTATGTAAAAAAATTGTGATTTGGAATAAAGCGCCAATGGTTCTTTCTGCAATAATTTTGAATTCACAGAATTTGTTGGTCATCCTAGGTGTTAGCAACCATAGGGGCTCTCTGTGATCTTGGTTGGTTTTTTTGGAGGGTTTTTTTGGTCTTGTTTGGATGTTTGTTCTCACACGTTCGTATCAATATGTCAAGTCTCTGGATTTTATGGGTTTAATTATTGGAGGCATTCTACGTCACTGTGTTTGGTTCACTTGGGAATTGGTTGAATTCACAACTAAGGGTCACAAAATGAGTTTCCTGTTCTTACTTGGCCCTATATTCGCCTCAGTGTTGTGGTTGTTTGATCAAAGAGCACGAGGCTTACACCCTACATTTGTTAAATAACATTGTCAAGTCGGATTAGAGCCTCACCTTCTGTTATGGTCCCCTGTCATGGATTTGTTACCTGTCCATGAATGAGTCATGGTTCTTTCTGTGTATGCATCCCTGGCCTCCTATTTTTCACCATTACAAGTACTTGGTTCTTTTCTCCCTATGTTGGCTACAAAACAAACCCTTATTCCTCCAGTCTGAAGTTTTATAGAGAAGACTGTCAGGCCTGTCAAGATTACTATGGGTTATTGTGGATTGAGTGTATTGTAGATTAATTTGAATAAAAACTCGCCCAGTTGGTCATATGACAATCGTGTTGGTTTGGGATCTAGTTGTTTCCTCTATTATAACAATGGTAAACACTTGATTGTTATTTTCACAACTCAAATTACAAAGTCGCTCTCCTTATTTTTAATAACTCAGTATTTTTTAATGGAGAGGGTCATTGCCCCGATTCGAATTGATGTGTGGGTATGCATGGTTGGTACAACGTGTTAGGTCAATTGATTTTTACGACAATGGTGAATTGATTGGTTGATACACAGTCACTGGTATTTTTTCACTAAGGATTATTTGGATGTTTAGCTGGCATTGGTTACAATTGATTGATGTTGCTCATGCATACTATGTTGTTTGTGTGGTGTTTCTACATAATGAAATAATGGTCATTGTAACTTTTAGTTTTTTGGGGGGCCTAATGGTTATTGAAACCAGGATGACTGTATGAACTACATCCACTACATGCTTATGATTGTCTGATTGTATAAGCCGAGTTGTACACGGCATGATTGATTACAATTTGACTAAATCGAAGCAATATTGTATTAGATTAATGGCTCAATATGATGGGTTGAATTATTACTATAATTGTGTGTTTGGTTTTATGGAGATGTTGCATCATGGTGTTTTGGTGGATGCGCACTATGTATAATATGGATAGCTTGGGTTCCACACCCATGAATAGTCACAGAATTTTAAGCACGATTTTGTGGCAATCCGGTTATTTGTTTTATGAAGATAGGCATGTGGTTGATACCTCGTCGTGTTGGATGGATGGTCCAAATTTTAGTATCACATGGAATTGGGCTTATATAGTGACAAAATTACAATTGCATGATTAAATTACTCTGTGCATAGCTTGTGTTGAAATGGTGGATTTTGGCTATCTGTTTAAATGTCAATTTGGGTTTTTCAATTTAATATGGATTATCTAGTTGTTGCCTCCATATATGTTTAACGAATATCATTGAATTTTTAAAGGGACGGGCCTGATATCAGTGACAGTATGATTTTGAAACACGACTCTCAGTGTATTTGATTATTGAAGTAATGTGTGGGTAGTGGTTGGTTTTTGAGGATAAACAGAGTGCAAATGGTTACGAGTGCAAATAGTTATTATTTATACATTTGAGAATCATTACAAGATACAAATTGGATAAATAACGTAACTCCCCTACAGATCGTGGTAGATTGCACACTGTTTGGTTTGATGAAACTGTCTTAAGAATTTGATTTTAAACTGTAAGCAATTTAATGCCCAAAATTGTTGAGTTCTTACACAGTAGTGCTTGTGAAGTTACAGTTTTGAATTAGTTGGTTGTTTTCTTTGCATAATGTTTGATGGATCACTTGATTAATTTTATGAACATTGATCACTCTTTTTTCCCTTCCATTATTTCATTTTCTGCTAATTACAAACCCCCTCACCTTCCCATATTCATTTTTCAATCCCTATTCTAAATTGATTACAGTCAAGCGAATTTCATTGTTTGAGCAGTTGTAGGTGGCAATGTCTTGTTTGGATTACAATGATGTTCTATTGGTTTTCTTTATAGTTGATTGTTATTTTCATTGAGAAATAAACATGTTCTTTTCCTCCTCATTATATCATATTTTCTCTCAATAAAACCCCTCACATATCCCAGAACCCTTTCTCACCCCCTGATCATTGATAAACAGTAAAACAATTTGTATGGATTGGATTGTATGAGTCTGATACATTACTAAGCCAAATGTATTTCATATTTTTAAGAGTTGTCGTGTATGGTTATTCGAAATACTATTTGCTAATCAATCATGCATGCAAGAATGAGTTTTTTCAGTCGAGGTAGCCATGGCCAAGGAAAAAGAGGTAGAGGTAATTGGAACAGAGTCTCAAGAAGGCCAAGGTTCTCCATACATTTTGATGTTGACTCACAAGAGCTTGGCCAATTTTTTGAGGATGGATGTCAGGAGATTGTCCACACGACAATATCCCAACATCGTGGCTAGACCAAATTGTCCTTGCCTGCTCCTCCACCTATTAATCTCATTGTCCAAGATGCCCCTCACCACTCTCTAGTGAAATCCTCTCATGCTAGCAAGAGATTGAAAACTGAGTCCCACCATTCCCTTGATAAAGTAAAAGCCATTGTTGCCCCTTCCTCACCCTCCAATGGCTTTGACAAATCTGTGTCTTCCCGGATGCATTTGAGGGACGATTGTTCCCATGTGATCAATGAGATTAGGCCTAAAGGCTCTGCATAGCCAAAGGAATTTTCATGAAAATTTGAAGATGACAGAATCAATCAAGGAAAGATTGCATCATAAACTGGAAAATATGGCTTTTAAGTTTTTATTCTATCTATTGTTTTATGACAGTTGACTTCAGGGATCTTTGGACATGATATTTTATTTTGGATATATGAGTATATTTTTGAAATAATTTCAAGTATCATGAACTAAATTGTCAATTGGAATATGTGGATGGGAGACATAAGGAGGTGTGTTTTACTTAAATAATGTTTATGTTATGTTTGTTATGAACTAAAGGGAGTCACAAGGGGTCCCACCTACTAGTTATTATTTATTTACAACCCTTATTATAATTATTACTCTTCCCCCTAACTAAAGTTAGTTGAGACTTTTAATTAACTTAACTAATGAGTTGGTTCAACTACTTCAACCAATTCTAATTTTTTAAAAGAAAAATGAAAGGGAGGAACAAGGGGAGGATAGAAGCAGAAGCATATTAAGGTTTGATCTTTGAGTTTATGTTGAGATAGTTCATTTTTCATTCATTCATTATTCATCACAAGCCTAATTATATTTTATGATAGCAGGTTCTTATTGTAGACAACAATATTCAGGGTTGAATAACATCATTCAAATACTTGTTTTTCATAGGTGTTGATCTATCTTTGATAGTCTGTGTAGACTTGTCTATTTGTGAATTAAATTTCATGATTGACAAAGGTTATTGTGTAGAGTCGTTTGGGAAGAAATATGTGGCAAGTTGATCCAGCTTTTAGAGTTCATTTTTGGTTTTCTATCATAGGTCCTTTTGTATGTTCCATCGGGGATGTCTAAGTTTGACTTTGGTCCAAAATTTCTGCATAAGATTTTGTAAAGAAAATGAATCTTTGGTGAATTTGAATGAAATAAAGGATTTATGTATGCCTGGTCTGTCTTGATTATCATCTTGGTGACTTTACTTCTATCTTTACATTTATTTCAACAACTGATATGTTCATAAAATTACATAAAAATTAAATTTCCAGCAAGTTTTTTGTTGATAAAAGACTATCCTAAGCACTCGTAATTAATACTTTTGAGTTAGGATGTTATTTGTGTTGGCTATAAACATAGGGTGATATTCCCATCTACTTTTCTCTAGCCAAGCAGAGTCTGAAAATGCTTGAGTAAGATTATTTCATATCTTTTCCTCAACATTGATCATTCTTGAACAAGATTAAAAGTGTATAATGTAATGGAAATGGCCATTGATGATAAATTTGATATTTATAGTGAAAACATGGTTGAGTATTCAAACTGAAAAATTCCTCCATAGAGGTTGCTACAGGATCATAAAAGACATAATATGTTTGTTGATCCTCAAGGTATTATGTGACTAAATTATCATGATTGAACTTTTTATATGTATTCTCTATGTCAAACCATTGTTCCAACTGTGGATTTCCAAAATCATTCCAAAAAACAAAACATTTCTCAATCATGGCATCATAGGGAAACACTTTTTTTTCTTGTTTTGGCAGGAAAAGGTTTTCAATAGACTGACTTGATAGTTAAAATTGTGGGACTGAATTTGACTCTCTAAGACCTACTCAATATCCTTCTTAAGTTTGTCGACAAATGTTTCTAAAAAACACTCTTTTCCTCAGAACATTTACATGAACGTACATATTGGGGTAGAAAATTTGAGAAAAAATAATCCACTTAATCATCATCAAACATATCAAAGTATTCTCTGAAACCTTCAATAAAAAGTGGGTCTGCCACATATCCTGTCATATTGATTGATGAAGAAACTAGATCAACAATTTAAGCTCGAAATTCTTTGGACAGTGAAGTTTCCATGAATGCTCTGAATTCTGGATTTTCTAACAATGGAGTCACCATGAATGCTCTGAACTCTAGATTGTATGAAAATGGAGTCACCGGGTGAAATATTGATCCAGGTGGATATTGGTGGCCACCCGCCTATTCCACTTGGACCCACACCATTGTTTCTTTCACTTTTTCAGTTTCCTTAATTGTAGCACAATTTACTATTTTTAGCAGTTCTTCGGGTCCTGAACTTTCAGAGCTATTTTGAGGCCCTAAACGACGTTTTTTGGGCATGAATGCTTCAGCGAATATGAATCCATTTTAGACTCAATATTCGTTGTCAGCAGTATAGTCCTTGTATAGATCTTTCTAACGATGTATCATGTGCGTCAAACGGAGATAGTATGCCAAAGTTACGACCCCGAGAAATTGATGTACCAATTTACCCCAACGGGGCCCATATTCTGGCGTTTCATCTCCTAGGGTTAGGTTTTTGTATGTTTAGGGTTTTCCATTGTTTCTCAATAATATATAGGCCTTCGAGGCTCATTGTAACATGTATTTTAGAGGCCAGTATCTGCCACATCTCTTCTCATAGATAAGCTACCAGCGCCCTAGCTAGTTTATTTCCATTCTGTCTGTAAGCATTTTTCAGTCATTTGTTATTAATGAAATGAAGTCTTATTTCCACTACATCTCTGTGTTTATGTGTATTTATGTATTTCATTGTGTTCCTACATAAATCCATATCATTGGTATCATAGCGGTCTACTCGTTCTCGATCTTTCTTTGCATGTCCCCAACGAGGTCAGGGTATAAGGAGTTGGGGCTCGATCTGGTTGAACCTTTGCAAGATCGGTCTTGCAAACCCCAACGACCTCCCATGGGGGAAGAAACGAAATATGAGGGAGCAGGAGATCCTATCAAAATGTTGCTCGAGGAGGCCATCGAGAAACAAAGGAACATGATGATGGACAACTTTGCCCAGATTCTTCAACGGATTCCCACTAGCGGGGCATCGACATCCAATAGCCACTCTGGAGGCGCCACTCCTTTTAATGTACAACTAAACTTTGACATTCCCATATTTGAGGGCGAAATAGATGCAGATTCCATAGATAGATGGTTGAATTTGTTAGAAGGATATTTCTCGGTTCATGAATTTTTCGACCGAGAAAGGATTATTTTCGCACTCCTCAAAGCCGCCCCCCATGTCAAGGACTGGTGGAAAACTTGCTCGGAGCAACAAGGTGAGCGAGAACCCTCTCTGTTCTTGGCCACACCCACTTGGAATTATTTTCGAGATTCCATCAAGGAACAATATTATCCTGTGGGGAGCTATGAGGACAAATACATACAATGGACTACGCTGCGGTAGCAAAGGGACCAAGATGTGCATGAGATGATGAATTTGTTTCATACCCTACGCACAAAGTTGGGTATCAAAGATTCAGAGAAACATTTGGTGTTAAAGTAATGCAGTTTTCTGCATAGATACAATCAGGAGGAAATGGAGTTCCTTGACATCTCCTCACTTGGTGTGGTGTACCGATATGCTACCAAGATTGAGCAGAAGTTCAAACAGAAAAAGCAAGACTTTGGGTCTGCGAATCAGAAGCAAGGAAAAGGTACCCCCAAACCACCAAACAAAGGACCAAGCTAAGGTGGGGTGGCCCAGGATAACCTGCCAAAGCCACAAGTAAAGAACAACACCACGAAGCCAAAAAAGGACACGGGGAAGTGGTGTGAGTTCCATAAGAGCTCCACTCACAACACAAGTGAGTGTCGGGCCAAGCACTCATTGGTAGCCGAGTTGAAGGCTTCTGAATCGTATGCATGATCTGTCTCTGAACCAGAACTTGACAAGGGAAATGATAGGGGGAAGCATATTATCGATGTGGATCCCAATGCCATCGTTTCCACCACGATGATCCAGAAGGAGGAACCAGAAGATCCAGAGGAGGCAGAGCGTCTCTTCCATTCCAAGATGTGGGTAAAGGGTTCTGTGTTGCAGTTCATTGTCGATAGAGGGAGCCAAAAGAACCTCATATTGGTAGAGGTCGTGAAGCGGTTGGGCTTGCCAACCACAACACACCCACAACCATACACCATCGGGTGGTTGCACCAAGGATGGGACCTCCGCGTCATCCAACAATGTCACCTTCCCTACAACATCAAGCCCTTCATGGATGAGGTATTATGTGACATTGCTCCTCTTGATGTTTCCGATGTATTATTAGGTCGATTGTACTTGTGGAAGCGACATGTTGTGTATGATTCTAGGCCTCATGCTGTTATTATCACCTTGGGAAATAAGCTGTTCAGGATACCAGAGATAGCACCGCTTACCACCATCTCTTTGGTTACTGCAAAACAATGCAGTAAGCTCATTTCCAAAACCAGGAAATTTGTTTTCCTGATGATCCACCCTTAGGGAAAGAGGAATACTATGGCCATGACCTCTAGATAGGGCCCCGCTGCATGAAAACAATAGATGGATAAGGTCGTGGAGGAGTACAAGGACATCTTCACCTCCCCCATAGGGGTGCCTCTACATTACCAGGTCAAGCACCCCATCGATCTGACCCCAGGTGCACCGCTACCCAATGGACCCATCTATCAGTGCTTTTTTCTGGAGAATGACAAAATCAAGAGGCAGATTTAGGAGCTGTTACAGAAAGGTCACATCTGGCCAAGTTCATCACCCTGTGGGAGCCCGATCATGTTTGTGTAGAAGAAGGATGGGACTTCGAGACTTTGCATTGACTATTGGGCACTGAACAAGATCACTGTTCGGAATAGGTACCCGATCCCACAGATTGATGACCTTCTGGACGAACTCAAGGGGGAAAATTATTTCAGCAAGATCGACTTCAAGTTGGGGTATCACCAGGTACCAATCGAACCCTATGATGTGTGGAAGACTGCCTTCAAATCCAAGGAGGGCCTTTTTGAATGGTTGGTCATGCCATTCGGGTTGATGAACACCTCTGCCACCTTCATGAGGCTAATGGATGACATCCTATGACCATTCACCAACTCATTTGTAGTGGTGTACTTGGATGACATTCTGATCTTTAGCCAGACTTGGGAAGAGCACCTCCACCACATCCGACAGGTCCTCCAAACACTACGACAACACAAGTTGTGTGCCAATTTGGAGAAATGCACTTTTGTCATGACCCAGGTTCAGTGTCTGGGATACATTATTGATGAGTGGGGGGTGCATGTGGATCCAACAAAGATCCAAGTCATTCAGGATTGGCCAGCCCCAACCACCCTAATAGAGCTTCGCATCTTTTTAGGTCTTTCCAGTTTCTACCATAAGTTTGTGTTGGGATTCTTTCATATCACTTGTCCCTTGAGTCAAGTCACCAAGGGAGGAGCTAAAGAAAAATTCTTTTGGTATGAATATCAACAGAAGGCGTTCAGGGAGTTGAAGCATCGCCTCTGCTTTGCACCAGTTCTCACATTACCAGACTTGCAACAACCATTTGAGATCGAGACAGATGCCTCTGACTATGCCATTGGGGCAGT
>ML782125.1:217467-232814 GCA_009831015.1 Picea engelmannii | reverse complement strand
TAGGACGTTATTTTCAAGTTTTTTATTTTAGAATAAGCATTCTCTCATCCGCACTTCATGCGATCGAGAGGATCAGAAAATAGGATAACTAAAATTAATTTCAGGAAACATTTTAATTGTTGACGATTACATAAAAATTGCCTAATCTATTTTTGATATACAATTGTTCCATTTGCACATAAATTTTCAATAAGTTTGCGTAGTAATTTTTAAGTTCTTCTATTTTTTATTTTTTTTCAAAACATATAACGAAAAAATAATAATAATAATAATAATAATAAATTAATTTTGCAGTAATAAAACGTTGTACTATATAGTCTTGGAATTTGGATGGATATTATTTCTTTATAGTGGGATTTAACAATGGTACATGTACACCAGGGTTTTGCTGCGAGAAAGATATTGCATACTCCTCATGTGCATTCATTGCTTGACGAACATATGTGTAAATGAGATGGCTCAATTATATGAGCATAAATGAGATGGCTCAATCATATGACAGAATACCCATCATTGAAGAAAAGATCCCTTTGGAAATGATGGTTTGTATCTGGTATGCCATCCTGTATGTGCTCGTGAAAACCACAATCCTCATTAATGTATCGGCAATGCATTCGATCACAGTGAATTTTCTTGTCAGATATGGCCAGTGTAAAAGATCAAATATAATTTTTGACAAACTCAAATAACAAATAACAAGAATCACGAACAAAAACTCTGCCATCACACAGTGTGCAAATATGCTGCAAACAACCAAAAACACTCGCTCATTGCGCCTAGCTCCAATCTCAATATAGAAGATGTTATTATGTTATTTGAAAATAGGGAGATTGGGATTGAAAGATTCAAGGCACCTTTCTTTGGCCAAACTGCGGAAATGAATTTGAGGAAATTGCTTCAAATCTTCCAAAATGCAAATTGACCGTGCCATTGGTGCTAATTAGAGATGATGTCATCATGGTGGAGGCTACCATGGACTCACCTAAACCCTCCAAGTTGAAGTGAACAATGCATGCTCATGTAATTGTTGGTGCACCTAAACCAGAAGGACTTTATCTCTTCTTCACTTGAGTTGTTCCTCCATACACGATATAATTATGCCACGAGTTCAATATTATGGAACTAGACATGCAGTGAAAGAGATTTATGATGAATCCGGACTTGGGATTTTGGAGAGGTGTTATGCCGACAGTTGATGTCTTTTTTATGCCTTCCAAGATTTGTGTCCAATAGCCAACGTGTCATGCAATGCCTTGACGTAGGATAGAAGCTTGGGGGTGATTACTACAAGATTAAATTAGGAACTGAAATTATTTGTTCTCCTTCTCGCCTGGTGTATTGCTCAATTTTCTGATCTCATTGGAACCTTAAAAAGGAAAGATGGAGTTGGATGGAAATAACTGAAACCTATGCTGGAAGGTGTTGGATAGGAACCTGATTGTTGTGGTTAGCGTGAAGACAATGATGCATAGAACATAAAATATTCAAGCAAGATGGAAACGATCTATCTTGAAGGTGATTGAATCGATCAATAAAAAACTCAGAAGACAACACGACAGATTGACCATCAAAATCTGTGCATAACCACCTGCTACAAGATTGGTTTCAGGAAGTTGTGATCTCCTCCTAAGAAAGCGACCACTGCATTCAATTCGATGAGGATGGATTTCTTCCTCTTGTCCGGTAAACTATTGTTGATGGCATAGGTGTGCCAATTCTCATTTCCCAAGCATGGATATGGTTCTAGAAATCAAGATCTACTCCTGATAAAGTGGCCAGGACATTCAATTTGGCGATCTGTGCGTTCAAATATCTATTGATTGCAAAGATCTGTGAGTTCAACAACCTACCTGTCTGCGATGGAATCAGACGAGGATGAATGGACGACAGTGGGAAGCAAAGGAATAATGGGTTAAGCATTTTTAAAAAATCCTATGTAGTCACATGGATCTCCAACAATCATAGAAACGGACACCAGTGGACAAGGACCACGACACCTATTCCACCTGGAACCAGGTTATGAAGCAACCTGCATTCGTTGCTTCCAGACATTGACACCCACTTTCCTATACTCCTTATATGTACTCGGTATTTGATACAACTGAGGTTCGAAGAAAGATTGAGCAGGTTGTCGGTCTGAGAAAACAAAATCAGCAAAAACCTCAGAACGGGTTGGGATGGAGTTCTAGAAACATCGGATTGATTATTGGCTGAAGAAAAGGCTTGAAACTTGTCTGAATCCGCTATGGAGTTGCCAAATCTTGTATTCTGAGGTGAAAACTGGGCGAGAGATTTTCAGTGTTATTTAGAACGCGAGGGCTCAAGAACGTTATTTTACAATAAAAATTCTCAGATCATGGCTATGACCTTCACCAGAATGCAAGCAGTGATTATTATATGGTGGCAAGTGCTCTCTTTGTTAAAACCACTATTTAGTCCAATGTCATGGGTATGGAGATACTATGTTATTCCAAAGGTAAGGCTAAGGTACTATTGGACGACGACAGCTAAGCCCAATGCCAATTCAGCTAGGGGGTTCGACGTGATTGATAACATAAAAAGAAATGTCTAGAAAGATTGCAACAAAGTCATTTCCTGTGTAGGCATTCTGGCCATAGTTGCTCGTGATTTTGTTGTTAAATTGGGCAGGCCTTCCTGGACGGTAATATTGGGGATGCGAGACTGAACAAAATCTAGCAAAAGAGGTGCAAACAATAACATTCTGCCTCCCACTTCTAGTCTGAGAAACCTCATCTCACTACTCTAAGTGCAGGGACTCTCTACAAAGAAAATGATTGCACTCTTTGGTAATAATAATGATGGTGGCCATGACCTAATAATTGGTTTGAACTCTAGATATTTATTATGTGCTGATGAGTACAACAGAGAAGTTGTATTACTGAAGAAGAGATGCACAATTAGTTAGGAGGGAAGACTACGTTAATCTCAGGGCGGATGGAGAACTTAGTTGCATCTTCCCTCAGATTTGAAGTCAATCGATTGTTGTTGTTAGACATGATGTTGCATATCAGAGAGATTTTAAAAAGTTTTTTATGAGTGTTGCAGGTCTCTGAATTCTCTCTATGATCGGTAGCTAGGCTAGTACATTATTCCATGTTGCATACACAGAGATGAGAGTGTGAGAATAATATATGTGATTGGTAGCTGGGATAGTACATTATTCCATGTTGCATACACACAGACAAGAGTGTGAGAATAATATCTAATTTAGAGAGTGTGAGAATAATATCTAATTTAGAGTGTCCTCGTTGAGCCATCCCCATGAGTAAGACAACTGGCTGTGATCCCAAAAATTTCAGGTAATCATCATCGTTCTATCCCAAGAGAGTAAGCCAGAAAGAGATCTTTTGTCAAAACTTTTATGATGGTTTCTCTTGTTTTAATGTCCCACTAGGGATTTATTTTCTTGTGTTTTGTTGATAGTTGTTTTTTTTTTGTTGTTTGTTTGTTTTTGGAACAATAAAACAAAACACAACAAAAACTTATATATACAAAAACTCATAAAACAAAAAAAATATATGTATATATATAAAAATAAAAAATATATAATAATGAATAAATAAACATAACCAAAGAAATAATTTTTTAATTGCAGAAAGAAAAACATTATAAAAATATAAAATATAAAAATAAAAAACACTTAAAACTTAAAAATCAAAACAACAAAAACAAACAAAATTGCAAATGGACATTCTCTAATTCTTGAAAACAATATGCTTAACATTAATTTATTTTTCTTAAGTCACTTCAAGCAGCAATCAACAATGGAATAAGCGCGCAACGAAAACAGGCAAAACACACTTTTTATCTCTTTAATTTGTCACATTTGTACTTAATCTCACATTTTTTGTTTTACGATGATCTCACAAATTTGATTGCAGGATTAGTACTAAGTTTGATTGCAGGAATGAAGATGCTCACATTCCATGCCACAATGATTTTCAAGAATCGCAACATTTTTCTGAAAAACATGCTTTGTTAACTACTTGAAGGAATTGTTACTCATCATAAACATCATGACGTTTGTTGTTATATAGAAACCTCTCCTAAACCCAATTGCGTCATGAATGTTTACCCCCCGATTTCTCCTTCAAATGCACATTAGTCATCCATGTATTGAAGTCCAATTTCCATCACCTTATTCTTCATGACTTCACACACGCCTATCTTTCTGAGTCACATACATCTCTTTCCTATTTTTCCATTCATTTTTCCTTGCAAATAAAACCATTCAGTTCCATTTTGACGACTACATTACCCTACATTCTTTTTCATACACACTGTTTCTACCGAGATCTTTTCATCTATAGTCCTACCAATCATTTTGTACAACTCACATTGACTGATGTGGGATTCCTTAAGGCCCATCTTTCAACAAGTCTTTCCCCATCGACCTCAACACCTTATCAGGGATATAGACTAGAGTTCCTTTTGAGTACCTGGAGGCTTGCATGCCTTAATGGAAAGTTCTCTCACTGACAATCATGGGAATACATCACTGCCCCTTGATCATCAAATCTTGCAAGTGGCTTGACATCCGCTCATTCATTCTCACTTCACAAGATGTACTTAGGTACCTTGGCACTCATTGACATCAATGGTGAGTTTGCCTCGCATTGGTTAACAACATTAATCAATGGTCGGTAATCCAATGACTTCTCTTCATTCTCGACATCGACACATTCATTCGCATGACTAGAATTGTACCATCGGGCTTAGCACCAGGTGAATACTATACACTTTTCCATGACTCCATCAACAGTTGCAGAAGTATTTTTCCATCCATATGAGAGTACCACAGTTCCACTTTCATACTTCCTCTTTTCCATGATTCATCAACAACAGTTCAGATTCCTCCAGCTCACATTCTCTTATCCAAGAGTTACAATAGTCACAACTACAACAACAGTCACCTTTCACATGATCTTGCAAAAATGACATCTTCCATGCTGCAGCAGCCGCATCAACCATATTCCTATTGCATAGTTCATCAACATTTTGGGTAAGTGGAGGTATGTTATTTTCTGAACTTTAATCATGTAATTCCTCAACTAATAGCAATGAATAATTTGGAAAAATCCCTCACCATGCTCCCTTTCCTTTTCACTTCTATGACTCATGCCATGTTGCATGACGACATGCAACCAATTCAGTTGGGGGTGGGGTGGGGGGGACTATATTCTCTATCATCGCTCCATTTTTCCACTACCATTATTCCATTTTTTCGTCTCATTCACCATCTACCAACATTTTTTTTTATTCCAACGATACTTTGTTGCACTTTGCTTCATAAGAATTGATATACATATTGGCTTGATTCACAAATATACAAAAGGGGATTTCTTATACTCAGTGATGTTTCCTTATGCACATTGATAGCTTATATATTCCAATAGTGTATGGGTAAATTATTATCATAACAAGAGAACAAATAATGAAATGAATGTTGTTTACACAAGAACCAACATTTTATTATCATAACAGCAAGAGAACAAATAACGAAATGAATGTTGTTTACACAAGAACCAACATTTGTTATATTCATGGTTGTCACACAAGAACCAACCATAAGAAAATGTCAGTTGTTACTCATGTCATTTCCATCCTGGAAATATTCATTATCATCACTCAAAGCCAAAATTCAGATGCCAAAATTTCTTGAGAAGATCCATGCATAGTTGCATGTGGACATGCAACAAGTTCAATTGGGGGGTATGTTGGGACTCATAAATGTCATATTTTCATCCACCTTTCCCTTCATCATTCTTCACATTTCATCGCCCCATTAACCTTTCATGATACCATTTTCATAATTAAATATGGGTTTAACCTTATTATTTTACAAATCATTTATTTTAGTATTAAAAGGGAATTTGTGATTAAATATTAGAAAATTGACATGTTTTCATATATATCTCAAAAATGTGTGAGCTTTGTCATGTGTAGTAATATGTGAAGGATTAATTCAAAAAGACTTCTCGAATACTTACTCCACCATTTCAATATTTGAGGAGACAATTCAAGCCTATTCTAAGGAGAAGATCATGGATATTTGGTTGTCATATCTTATCCAATATATATGAGAGATATGTGTGAGGATTTGAAGGGATTATATTTTGTAATAATGGGAAATTGGTTGAGAGAAAAGTGGATCTGTAATTATGATATGTTCATATTCTTTTCAAATATCTCATGTATAAAAGAGAGTGCCCTCTCTTCATGGGAGGGGGGGAGAATTACTATGATGCAAGATTAGTTCTTGGAGAGAATTGTTATGATGTAGATTGGATTCATGAAAAGACTCTTCTTGTAAGCCTAGTTGTTGAAGATTAATGCAAGATTGAATTCAGTGATCATGTGTCTCTTAGAAGTTAGCATCTGCTGATCTAAAATATTCCATGTTGGCATCGGCAAGGGCCATCGATCCAACTTGGTAAGCTCATTGTAAATTGATAGTGTAGATTTGCATTTCATGTAGATGCTATTTTGATTTCATGTTATTTTGTTTGATTTCACTATTCGAATTTGTTGCAAAGTGTGGTAATGCAGGAAGAATTGGATCTCCATATTTCACCATACATGATCTTTAATGGAGCATCCCACTGCACTTATATTTCTTTTCTAGAATTGATTAGCTTACACCTTGCTAACACATGCACAATCAAGACCTCCATCTCTCACCCTACATGCACCTCTAATGGAATGTTGCGAATGCGCAAAGTGTTAATTGTTATTAGTTTAGTTTCTCCAGGAGATAGGATCAAAGTTCATCTTTTCTTTTCATGAGCCATCAATGAACATGTCCATCACCTGAGAAAGAGCTTTTGTTTGTTTATGAGTGTTTCTTTCTAACTTTTTGAATTGTGTGAAGATTGTTATTTTTAAAAGTGTGTTGGTTTCTAAATGGTTTTCTTATATAAGCTATACTAAATAGACATAGGAACCTATCTATTATCAACACATATAATGCATCAACTCTATTGATTACGAATCTCGGTTGATAATTTTTGTTTGGTAATACATTATTCATATAATTGCACCAACAATCTTCTTATCGAAAAATAAAAAATATGGGTCCGCCCCCTACCATGGAAGATTGGTGATGCAAAATATCAAATTTGTATCAATGTATAATGGCTTGTCGAGCCACATGTATCCTCCATGCAAACAACTTGGAATCATTTTTACACATGCATTGATCTCGTGGCTCCATCCAAAATGGGGTATATCGTACAATTTTAGAAGACCTACTTTTTGCAACCAGGTAGCCCAAACCATTGGTTATATGACTATTATATGATACTTGTCACTAATATACTTCCTCGGGAAATTTCTAGGAACCAACTCGGGAAACTTATTCTCATCAATGATGTCATGGTCTACATACTTTAACATAGGTATTAGATCTATCATGCCCCCTTCTACAATTACTTCTTCTATATTGGTGTCTCCATGAGAGGATACTTTGCGTCCCTATGTAAATCAACATGTTTTGTTGTTGCATTTTTTGGCGGGATATACTCTCCGTGGAATCTTCATTCTGAGGATGATGCCTCCTCTATTTCTTCAACCACCAGTAGTGTTTTGGGTTGGATGCGTGGTTTCTTCGATACCGATACTAACACTATTGTTCCTTAGGTGGTTCCATATTCCTTTGTGATGTTGGTATCAACTTACAACTAGTTCTGGAACTCGGTTATGAACTTCGACTTTGTAACTTCAACTCTCTATGTTAATTATGAATGATAATAACCTTCCCCCATCAACCCTTTTCTTACTTTTATACAACATTACCAATTGTAGCTTCCCTTCACACCTAGAGTTTCTATGTAATCCTCTAGTGGTTGTCATTCATTACCTGCTTTAATGCTCCAATACTCTGTATCTTCAGAGAATTATTCGTTCAAATCTACAATCTATCAAGATATTCTACATTTAATGTTACGCGTGTTAGAAAAACAGGAGCGTGGATCAATAAAATAAAACAAATGCGGAAAAAAAAGAAAAAAAGATACACAATACAATAGAGACACATATATACGTGGTTGACCCAGTGTGGGCTACGTCCACCAGAGAAATTGTTAGGTCCTTCGTTTAATATTATCCAACAAATGAAGGGATACAACCTACAGGGCACTCGATGTAACTTCCTCTTCTTTCTCTCATAGTCTCCTCTCTCATAATACAATATTCACCATGATGCATAGCCGCAATACATTTCCCTCATAAAAAGAGGGTTTCCTTTTAGGGAAAAAAACCCTAACAAAAATTCTATCATCAGATCTGCAACCTTATAATGAACAATCCAGATTTATAATGAAATTACAATATACATTTACAAGGCAATTTTTCCTTCAAGGGCCTCACCCCTAAACCTCCGCAGGGGGGTAACCCGCCCTGCACTCCCTCACGTGGATGAGTGTACATTCTTCTGGGGTGTAAATTCTTCATGGGGTATAAACATGGCTGAAAACAAAGACCTTTGAATCAGGAAGATAATCAGGCTCCACAACCAACAATCTCCCACTTGGAGACTAATCTCAACAACTCTACAGTTGTTGTATTTGCTAGAATATGAACCTTCTTGGACCTAGAAAATTTATCATCTTCATATTCATGCTTGAATACCAATTGAAACTGATCAAGAACTCAGTTTCTCCTTGGTTAATCCCTTTGCTAACATGTCTGCAAGATTCTGGCTAGTGTGTATCTTTTCCAACTTCAAATTTCCATCTTCCAAGACGGATCATATGAAATGGTACCTCAGTTGTATATGCTTAGTATTCGAATGGAAGGATGAATTATTTGCAAGATGATTGACACTCACTGTCACAATACAACCTGCTATTCTCCTGCCTCTTTCCCAATTCCTCCATAAACCTCTGTAACCAAATCATTTCTTTACTAGCCTCTGTAGCAGCAACATAATCTGCTTTTGTTGTTAAAAGTGAAACAACCTTTTGCAGTTTTGAAATCCAACTTACTATTGTTCCACCTATAGTAAAAACATACGCTATGGTGCTCCTCTTGCTATCTTTATCACCTGCCATATCTGAATCAACATATCCCTGTAGAAAAGTGTCTGAACCTTCAAAACATAATTCACGAGTAGCAATACCTTTCAAATACTTGAGAATCCACTTTACTGCCTCCCAATGTTCTTTACCTGGATTTTTCATATACCTACTCACAACTCCCATTACATGTGCAATATCTGGTCTTGTGCGAACCATCACATACATCAAGCTGTCAACTGTTGATGAATAAGGGACCCTGGACATGTATTCTATCTCCTCGTGTGTCTTGGGACACATTTCCTTAGTTAATTTGAAATGGCCAGCCAAATGTGTAATAACTAATTTTGCATTCTTCATTCTAAACCTCTCCAACACCTTCTCTATGTACTAACCCTGAGACAATGTCAATTTGCGATTTTTCCCGTCTCTTGTTATTCTCATACTAAGGATTTTCTTTGTAACACCCAAATCCTTAATCGCAAATGAATTAGCTAATTTATTCTTTAGCAAATTTATATCCTACATATTAGACCTTGCAACAAGCATGCCATCTACATACAATAGAAAGATAATATAGCTTCCATTTTCTATCCTTTTAAAATAAACACAATGATCAGAATGACATCTACTATAACCCTGCTCTATCATAAACCTATCAAACTTCAAATACCACTGCCCTGGATCTTGTTTTAGGCCATACAATCTCTTCTTCAACATGCATATCAAATTCTCCTTCCCTTTGAACTCACACCCCTGTGGTTGTTACATATAAATATCTTCCTCCAAATCCCCATGGAGAAAAGTTGTTTTTACATCTAACTGTTCAAGATGCAAATCTTCTACTACCACAAGGCTTAAAATAGTCCCAATTGAAGTCATTTTAACAATAGGAGAAAATATTTCATCAAAATCTATACCTTTCTTTTGTGCAAACCCCTTTGCAACAAGTCTAGCCTTGTACTGCCATTTTCTTCCATCTTCTTCCTTCAACTTGTAAACCCATTTATTCTGCAATGCTCTTTTTCCTGTAGGCAACTGAACCAAGTCCCAAGTCTATTTATTTACCAATCAATCCATTTCCTCTTTCATGGATTGCTCCCACTTGTTTTTGGTGTCTACCTGCATTGCCTCTTCATAACATTCTGGTTCACCAGAATTGGTCAACAATAAGTAATACAATGAAGGAGAGTATCGTTCAAGGGGTCTACTTAACCTGGTAGATCTTCTAACAACACTTGTAGGAGTTTAAGGTACCTGTTTCTCCTATTGTTGTACATTTTCATTTTATGGTTCCTTTGGAATTTATTTTTCAGTGATGTCATCATACACTGTGTATTCTGGTTTTTCTTTTTCCTGTTTCTTTCCTTGCAACTGATCTTTGTACATGACCTTCTCATTGAATATGAAATATCTACTCCTAATGTTTTTTTTATTTTCATAATCCCATAAGAGATAACCAAAATCATTAACATCGTATCCAATAAAGGTGCACTTCTTGGATTTTGCCTCATGCTTTGTTCTATTTTCTTTATCAATATGGATAAATGCTTCACATCCGAAAGTCTTGAAAAAAGAATGGTTTACCTTTTTACATGTCCATGCCTCCTCTCGAATTCTACAATCCAAATAGATTGAAGGTCCTTTGTGTATTAAGTAAACAAAAATATCTATAGCATCTACCCAGAACTGTAAGGGAAAACTAACATGCAATCTCATACTCCATGCACACTCCATGATTGTCTTGTTCATCCTTTCTGACACACCATTTTCTTGTGGTTTTCTTGGAACTTCCTTCTCTCTACTAATCCCATGGTATGATTAGTAATCATCTTTCCTTGATGCAATATTCACCTCTATTATCTTATCTGAGACACTTCAACCTTTTTCCTATCTCATTCTCAACCAAATATTTCCATTTCTTAAAAGTATCAAAAACATCAAATTCTTGTTGAATTAAATAAACCCAAGTTTTTCTAGTTGCATCATCAATAAAAGTAACATAATAACGAGTGCCACCAATATATGATACCTTAGATAGTACCCATACATATGTATGCACAAGCTCTAACCTTTCACTCTTCTTTTCTTTTCCGACTCTGAGAAATCCGACTCTCTTCTGTTTTCCATAAACACACAGCTCAGATAAGTCCAAATAATTTGTTTAAGATTTGGAAACAAATTTCTTTTGTGAAGTATTTGCATCCCCTTCTCACTCATGTGTCCAAGCCTATGATTCTACTGTGTTGTATCCACTCCTGTAGAAGCTAAAGAGATAGAAGATTCAGTATTACCAGTACATAAATACAATGTACCTACCTTCTCTCCTTTTGTTATCACCAATGATCCTTTTGTGACCTTCCACACCTTATCTATAAATATGGATATACAACCTTCACTTGCCAACTTCCCTATTGAAATTAGAATTTTCCTTAGATTTGTAACATGTCTTACCTCTTTCAACAAGCATTGGTTTCCATTGCTTTGCTTTATTTTTACCTTTCCCATTCCAACAATTTTGCATGGTGCATAATCACCCAAATGAACCTGTCCAAAATCACCTTGAACATAATCTAGAAAATGTTTCCTATGGGGTGTGGCATGAAATGAAGCCCCTGAATTTACCACCCAAGACTCATAAATATTATCTACAGAAAGAATCAAAGCATCTTGTAACACATCACCTGTTACATTTGCTTCCTAATTTTTCTCTTGTCGTCCATCTCTTTGTTCCTTTGGAGCTCTGTAGTATTTGTTAAGATGTCCTTTCTTCCCACAATTCGAACACTCTATCTTTCCAAGTCTGGATTTGGATCTGCCCTTCCTAGAATTCCTGCGGTTCCCTAAACCCTTTCCCTTATCCTTTTGTCTTCCCCTGTTCTCCATGTTCAAGTGACGGTGACTCAACATATTACCTGATGTCTCACCTGTTCTTTTCTATCGCATTTCCTCACTAAGGATAACACCAACAACATCATCAAATTTTAAAGTATTTGAACTAGAGATAGAGTTACTTATAGCCATGACCAAGTCATTCCATCGTTCTGGCAATGAGCACAAGATTAGAAGAGCCCTAACCTCATCATCAAATTCCACTTTTAGAGAACTTAGTTGATTAGTAACCGTATTAAATTCATTTAAATGATCTGCAATAGACCCACCTTCTGACATATTCATATTAAATAACCTCTTCATTAGAAATACCTTATTGGACGTCGAGGGTTTTTCATAAAGTTTATCCAACGTGTCCATCAGATCCTTCGTTGTCTTTTCTTTTGAAATATTGAAAGCCACCGACGCTTCCAGGCTTAGCCGTATCGTTCCTAGGGCCTTTCTGTTAATAATCTCTCATTCTTCGTCCTTCATAGCAATCGACTTCTTTGCTATTCCGCCCAATGGTAGGAATATATGCTTATGATATAAATAATCTTTTATCTGCATCTTCCATAACTGGTGGTTTTGGCCACTAAGTTTATCGAACCTAAACTTTCCATCTTCTGCCATTGCTTCAACTAGAACGAGGAACCCTCTTTTCCTGTGAGTTACCTTTCGCTCTGATACCAGTTGTTATAAAACTTGATCGCGGATCAATAAAATAAAACAAATGCATAAATAAAACACAAAATATACACAATACAATAGAGACATAGATATACGTGGTTCACCTAGTGTGGGCTACGTCCACCAGAGAAATTTCCAGGTCCTTTGTTTAATATTATCCAACAAATGAAGGGATACAACCTGTTAGAAAAACATGACCATGGAGCAATAAAATAAAACAAATGCAGGAAAAAAACATAGAAGATACACAATACAATAGAGAAACAGATTTACGTGGTTCACCCAATGTGGGCTACATCCACCAGAGAAATTGCCAGGTCCTTTCTTTATTATTATCCAGCATATGAAGGGATACAACCTACAACAAACTCACTGTAAATTCCTCTTCTTTCTCTCACATTCTCTTGTCTTAGAATACAATATTCAAAATAATGCACAACCACAATACATTTCCCTCATAACAGAGGGTTTCCTTCTAGGGAAAAAAATGATAACATAATTTCTACCATTAGATCTGCGAGCTTATAATGAATGGTCCATATTTACAATGAAATTACAATACACATTTACAAGGAAATTTTTTCTTTCGGGGGCTTCACCCTCGAACCCCCGCTTGCCCCCGTACCCCCTAGTTGGGGGGATAGCTCCCCCGGACCCCACAGAGGGGGTAACCCCCCTCTGCACTCCCTCGCATGGAAGAGTGTACATACTTGGGTGTAAATACTTCATGGGGTATAAACATGGCTTAAAAAAAAAGACCTCTGAATCAGGAAGATAATCAGGCTCCATAATCAACACAACCTATAACACACCTGTTGTAAATTCCTCTTCTTTCTCTCACAGGATCCTCTCTCAGAATACAATATTCACCATGATGCATAGCCACAATACATTTCCCTCATAAAAAGAGGGTTGCCTTCTAGGGAAAAAAACCTTAACATAACTTCTACCGTCATATATGTGACCTTATAATGAACGGTCCAGATTTACAATGAAATTAAAATATACATTTACAAGGAATTTTTTCCTTTCGGGGCTTCGCCCCCGAACCCCCACCAGAGGCCCACTTTTCCCTGAACCCCGCAAGGGGGGTAACCCCCCCTGCACTCCCCCGTATGGATGAGTGTACATTCTTCTAGGGTTAAAAGTCTTCATGGGGTGTAAACATGACTAAAAACAAAGTCTTCTGAATCAGGCCCCACAACCAACAATGCAACACCACTACAACCATATTTCAATATCCACTTTTGTGGGATTCCAACCTAAAAACATCCCCTTTCTTAAACCTTCACACTATGTTTCATGATACATCCCTCCCGATCTAATATTCTGAGTCCTAGAGCTACCCATTGAGGCCATCTCGGGTGAGACTGCGCAGTGCACTTTGTGTGTTGTGTTGCCTTCTAGTATCCAGAAGGGCTGTTGGCCAAAGGGTTGTTGGTAATCCTATAGTTAGAACCTGGGTCAGCCCATAAGTAACCAACAATGGTTTTGATGTCGGTTGGAACTTAGAATATTAGATTGGGAGAGATGTATCATGCAGTATAGTGAGAGGATTCAAGGAAGGGGATGTTTTTAGGTTGGAATCCCACGAAAGTGGAGATTGAAACATGGTTGAAAGTTCAAGAACTAGAGTTTACCCATAAAGAAAATAGAAGCCCTAGGTTTAAGACAAGACAGTACATGGAGAGATATGTATTCAACGAAATACAAAAGATTTTCTTTAGTGAGTTTCCCACACTATTGCAGGAGTGGATAACACGGTTGAAAGGTACCCATCCGAAAAATAGAGTTATATCATTGGAGTGGATAGAAGAAAGTATCGCGTTGTTGAAAAGGTAAATAAAAAATTCACGCACGCAATATATTTATGGCTAGACAAAATTGTATTGGGGTATATCAGTGAGTTTGTAGTTGATACATCGAATTAATTACTTCTTAGCTGAAGTAACAATTTTATTGGTTTGATTCTATGAGCATTAAGTTAGTGTGCAAAAAATCTCATATCAAAGGAGTGTGTGCAGCTGTAGAATGAAACAACATGTAATTTTATGTTTGGCGTGCACCTCTGTAAATACACAAGAATGGCGCACTAAAAGTGAAACAACTTAATGAATGCAACTTGTGCAAGTTTTATCATGAAGGAATGGTGCATGAAAAGAATAGGTGCGCAACCTTGGATTCAGTGTGCACTGGTTTAGTGTGCAGGTTTTTGAAGGGAAGAGAAGCCTTTTGTATTTAAGTCATGATGTAATGTGCACCTGTGAAAGTGTGTGAGGTTGTCGCACTGAAGAAAAAATGCACACAGTCCAGAAGTTATGCACGCACTATTTTTAAGTGCGTGAACTGTATATTTTGAGGCTAGTTAACCTAGAATAAAAATATCAATACTTTTGTATTGAGATGTAAATGTAATCACATGGAATTTAATGAAATTACGAAGAAACATGGATTCCACCATACAAGAGAGAGAATGGGATAGACTTATATACTTAGGGATTAGCCGACATAAAAGATACAATGGTGGGGAGCAAGGAGCGAACCGATCCCTACAGCAGACCGACCACGTAAAAGAGTCTGAGGGGCTTAAAATCCACTAGTTGAGGTCAAGGGGGATGGGTTAAAGGGGGATTAAACCAAAAAAGGAATATTTTATTATTATTTCTTAAAAAGTGTAAAGTTAGTGTTAGAAAAACAAGACCGCGGAGCAATAAAATGAAACAAATGCAGAAACAAAACATAGAAGACACA
>ML782125.1:196088-210604 GCA_009831015.1 Picea engelmannii | reverse complement strand
TAATAAATGTAAGAGGACTTCTTAGAAGGTTCTACTTCTAGAAGATTCCTCCTCTAGAATGTTCTTAGGTGATGGTAGCACTATATAAAGGGGCTCAAGCAATGTAATGAGATATGAAAAGAAGTATTGTATTTGGAGTTGAAACTCATTAGGAGGATGCCCCCTCGAAGAGGCAAGTGAACAGGAGAGGATCCCTTCCATAATAGGATCCATTGTATGGTGTTGCCCTACCTCAAGGGTTTGATAATAATATTGTGTGGTTTCTTGTATCTTGCTTTGTGGATATATTGTGTATTCAGTATTTGTGGTGATTATATTGGTAGATCTATTCAGGTTCTTAACAATGTCATAGATACTCATGTATGACTTAGCTGGGAGAGCTAGATTGAAGAGGCAGGTTGTCATGTATGTGGGAAGTTGGACTAAAGAGGTGAGTTGTCAGGACTGTGGAAGGTTTCATTCTCTCCAGGTGAGAGAATTGTTGGGAATCATTTACCGAGGTGCCAAAATACAACGACGAGGCTCAAAGACTTCGTGTATGACCTTGTAACAACCCAATTTGATTAATTTTTTATCATGGTTTTTAATTTTAATTTAATTAATTATTAAAATAAATTAGATGATTCTTTTTATTATTTTATTATTAAAAGGTAGGTGAAGTAATTAATGAAGGGATAAGGTTGTTGGAGAATTATTGAGGGGGATAAGGTAGTTGTGGAATTTAATGAAAGGGGAGGATAAGGAATATAGGAGAGGACTTGGAGAGGGGTCTATTTTGGTTTTTGGAAAATTCTGCAAGAGGTGGAAAAAGAGGAAAATTGGGAGAACATGTTGTTTTGGGAACTCTCACAGGGCATTGTTGTTGCTGGGAACTTTGGGCTCAGGGGACAGAACACCGAAAGGATTCCTAGAGCTAGGGAGCTAGAGAAGTTGTTCCTAGTTGGCTAGGAGGTTAATATTCGGTTGGGCAGTTTTGGCAAGCATAAGAATAAGTGAACCAGGGGCTGAATCAACCAACCTATGGGTTGAGGTATGTATTTTACCAGTTGAATTGTTATCATTATGTTGTTATTATTATGTTGTTATCATTATTATTATGTTGTTGTTTATTCTTGGTATAAGAAAATCATGAAAGAAATGCTAAACTAAATTTCAATCATTAAAGTAGGAGATTATAGAAAATATTTATTTATTTGAGTCCTGAAAAATAGGTAGGATTTACAAATGGTGTCAGAGCCTGGTTTTAAAAGTAAAACCTGGGCTTGATCACCCACAACCCTGGGATTTTTTATTTGTGCCAACATGGTTTGGAACCTCTGCCCAGTTTCCTAATCCATACATTTCAAATCCCTTACAGTTTGTCATACCTTTAAGAGAAATATCTCTTCATTTGCATTCCTTTGAAACTTTTGGGATATGGGTAACATGTAGATTTTCTAGTATTCTCCTTGCCTTTATTCGAGATCCAAGCCATAGAGATAACATAAAGAGAATTAAGAAAATGAATGTTACAACAAACAAACCAATTAGGACCCAAAGTTTCACCCCCCCCCAAAAGGGATGTCTTCTTGTATGATTGAGCATTCAAGAACCCTCCAGATGACATTTTCAAAGTCTAGTTCCACACAAACATTCTATCATAACCAATTTCCAAGATAAACAACTAAATTCCCCAGAAGTGCAAATTGCATATCTCATATATGTGGACTACTTGGGCGGTTGTGAAATGAATGATTGTGCTTGAATTAAGAAACTCCCTTGAGAAAAATATCCCATGGTGCCCAAAGTCTCTGTATTCTTCCCTAATTGCCAGGATTTCCTGTAGAGAACGAAATATGATAACTTTTTTTTAATTCCTGGAAACAAAATAGTTTATACTTGAATACACATTGCATTCTTATTATTGTTTTCTTGATGTGGGTAATGGCTCGAGGATTCAAAAACAAGGCCCGTGGAGGATGAAATGGAGCTACCTAAAGATCAAACAATCTTTGGTGGGCCACACAGTTGGCCATCCCTACTACCTCATGAAAAAATGCATATTGTAAGTAAAAGAAATATAGGTGTGCTGGTGTTTGCAAAAATAGATAGGCTACACTGCCTAACCAAGCTCATAAAAATTGGGATAAAATAAAATTGAAGAGAATGAAGGAAAACCAATATAGAAAACAAAGTTCACACCAACTGAGTGGTACCCTCAAATGGGACAAAGTAGCAAGAGAGGGAGTCCAATGGTGTAGATTCATCGGATTTGGAACCAAGTTTGGCAGGAACCCAATGGTTGATACATGGGTATTGAGGTGTCATATTCTCATAGACGATGGAAACATTCACATCGACATTTCCCACATATTTATGTGTTAGAAGAATGCTACTTTACCCCCTATCAGGCCTAGACCCCACATCCACCCTAAATTCATTCTCGTCATCTCTCAAAAACACTCAAAGAAACCTAACAAAGACTAACTACTCCTCTATTGATATGAGTGCTCTCAAAGATTGACTAATCCTATATTGATATGAGCGCTCTCAAATAAACCAACTTGTTGCACGAGTTCTTTGTATGACTAGAACTGGAGGAGATGCAATTGATACATAGAAAAAGTCTTGTAGTTTTTGTGAGCTCACGAGGAACTTTTGAGAGCCTAAAGGGTGAAAGCGCCAAACAAAGAGTAAGCCAGGAGAAGGAGAGCCTATAGGGAGCAAGTTTCAAACCAAGAGAAAACCATGAGGGGTGTTCTTTTGTATGAGCATAGCACCTCAAGTCTGACCCAACACCAAACCCTAGCACCTGCAACAACGTCCCATTCCCAACTCCCTATCTATGAAAACTAAATGCAGCATATAACAGAGCAGAGAATATCTCAAATGAAGAGGTTTTACAGCCCCAAAAATGAAATACCAGCATCAAAACAGAAACAACTTTCACTCATAAGGTGCCAAGTTACGAGCTTATGGATGGTGTATAGTGCACCAAATCCCAACACCCAATACAAAGCGTGAAACCACCAAAGAGAATCCACGAGGGGACTGCGCGTCCACCAAGAAAATGAAATTACCCACATGGAATCCCTTAGTTTCATATCTTGTGCACTATGCCAAGGAGAGATCCAAGGAGAGATCCCACCAAGGGAAAGAAACCATACATCACGAACACCAAGAGTGCGCACTCACACCAAGTGCCATGGGAGAAACTCACAAGAAATTCATTTTCTATGCACTATGTGTCACTTGCACATCCCATATAGAAATCATACCAGCACTACAACACCTCAGTAGCTTGTCTTAGCCTTGGGCACTGGGTCTTGGTCGTCGATTTTAGCAGGTCAGGGTTTCTACTCACGCCGACTGCTTTGCACTTGGGCACATGGTCGTTGGGTTTATGTTTTGTTGCATTGTTTGGTTCTTACCTCATGGGTTGTGTTCCTATTCTCAGACATTTTAGGAAGGGTGAGGGATACAAGAAGTGGAGGTTAAGGGTTTCAGACCGGTAGGGAATCGAACCCGGGTGGATTAAATAGGAGAGCATGGTGGGTTGTCGTCTTGAGAATACATCTCGCCAGTGGAGTATGATAGAGGGTAGGGTTGGAAATGATAAGTGAAGCATGATGTGCGAGGGGTAGGGTATCATAGGTATTGAGAGCGAGGGGGGGGGGGCGGCTCACATGGTCCTCATGTGAGATCCCACGATGCCCAATATTATCCAAAATGTTAAAAAAAAAAGTTTATTTAATTAATAAAAAAAAAAAAGTTTGTTATTTTGTTTTAAATATATGTACATAACTTTTAATTAATTAATGTGAAATTTATAATTAATTGTGTTAAATAATATAGAATTTTTACAAATAAATAAACAAAATAATTTTAATAATTTTAAAATAAAGTTAAATTTAAAGTTTATTTTTATTTTATTTATTAATACTTTAAAATGTATATAGCTATGTAAAGAAGAAATGATAGTTAAATATATATAAATTATCGTTAAAATATATATTTAATTAAGAGGTCCTTAATATATATATTTATGAGATTAGGTGTTTTATAATTAAAACATGATAAGGGTGATTAACATGAGCGGTGCATGTTGATACAGGGAAGGGTTGGACGCTGGATTAAATAGGTAAGTTAGTGTGACAGTGTAGCACTAGCATAGCTAACAAGGTGAGAGAGTTTCTATGATTCTTGAATTAAGTTACCAAGCCTAGAGGATTTTGACCCCAACTTTTAGCCACCTACCCTAAAGACAGTAATGTCTATTTAGAGACAAGTAAAAAAAACTTATGCCTAACCCTATGTTTGAAAGTATTAGTTTGAGAAAATGTGGAATGCTTTAAACTCTTTGTTGATGAGCATTTGGTTTGATTCATATTCATTTATTCAATATGGTTAGGACTCGAAGAAATCATGGCCGAGGGGCATCATTGCAAGTACCACCAACACCGACGTTGCCACCACCATCACCTGAATTAGCTCTCATTTTGTGTTCTTTGGAGGATATTAATGAGACATTAAAGGGATGCCAGTCAGCAGATGTTGAAGTGGAACCCCCACCATATGGAGTGGGTAACACTGAAGCATTGAGGGACTCAAAGGGAGGGCCTCTACCAGGGGACATCACCATAGAACTACAGAAGATCAAACTCTCAGATTTTGTTGGGGGTCATGCAAGTGAACATGCATAGGCATGGTTGGAATGAATGACACAATGTTTCACCTTAAGAGACTATGCTTCCACATCAAAGGTGAAGATAGTGATCTTTCATTTGAGGGATAGTGCCTTGAACTGGTGGGGTAATATGGAGAGGAAGTTGCACCTTACCCCAGGCATCGTCTCATGGGAGCACTTTGAGGAAAGGTTCAAGAGGAAATATTTGTTGGCTTACTATGAGGAACAATAGGTATGATAATTTCATGCTCTAGTTCATAGAAACATGACCATGGAAGAGTACAAGATCAAGTTCATGGAGTTAGTAAAATATGACTTATACATGGATACCGATCAACGACAAGTAGAACGTTTTGTGTATGGGTTAAACCCTAGGATAAGGGCCATGGTACAGATGTGGAAGCCATCGTCAGCAGTCGAAGCAGTTTAAAATGCTCGTTACATGGAGGAGAATATGATATTAAATGGAGGTATGAGGTCAACCATTTCATAGCATCCTGGATTCGCGGGGAAGGCCCCTAGGACTTTCTCCAAGGGAGCCCACCTCCTTATGGAAATAGATTCACTCCTAGATCAATTACAACAAGTATTTCAATGGCAATGAGTGCAACATCCAACTCATCTCCAATGACGCAGATAGGTCCATGACCTTCTCAAGAAACAGTAAGTAGGGCCATGCACTTCAGGGGAAGGAACTCATTTCAGATGCCTTCACAGGGAAGAACCCAGGTTCCACCCCAGGTTACTTGTTGGGGGTGTGGAGGACCTCATTACCAGTGTGATTGTCCATATTTACAAGAAGGATTTGTGGATAGATAAGGAAAGGCCCTGATGGGAAGAGTGAGTAGTATCCACCATATTTACGCAACAGTTAATAATCGCCAGGAAAAACATCAATCCATGGTGGTGGATTCGTCAGGTATGCTAAATCATGTCAATGTTAAAATTTTATTTGATTATGGTTCTATAGATAGTTTCATTTAACCTTGTGCATTATAAAAGTGTGGGTTGGCATCCTACGAGAACGATAACTTTAAACAAGTCAAGATGGCTTTGGGGGAAAAACAAGCAGTAGGACCTAGCGTCGATAAGTGTCTAGTAGACCTGAGAGTGTGTACTACTAGGTTGAAGGTGTATGCCACTACTCTAGGGACATATGACCTAATCATTGGAATGGACTGGTTAGAATCCCATCGATCTATGGTATATTGTTTCGTTAAAAGGGTGCTTTGTGTTGACGGTGAAGGAAGGTCAGTAGATATCCACGGTGTACAGAGGAAAGTGTCTCTACGCTTTACCTAGACCATGAAGGTTGAATTTTTCACGAGGAAAGGTTGTCGATTGTATGTAGTGGAAGCATTGAATGAAGGGAAAGGACCCTCCTTGGATCATTATCTAGTATTTTCAGAGTTTAAGGTTGTTTTTCCAAAAGAGTTTCTAGCGTTACCTCCTAAGAGGGAGCTTTATTTTACCATCGATCTAAAACCTAGTGTGGATCCAATTTCCAAGACACCATATAGGATGAAGGCATCGTAACTTTGTGAGTTGCAGATGTAGTTGAAGGAACTACTTGACTTAGGGATAATAAGGCCTAGTGTCTCACCTTGCGGTGCACCAATAATTTTTTTAAAGAAGAAGGATGGGTCCTTATGACTGTGTATAGATTATAGGGACTTGACCCATGCTATAGTGAAAAATAGGTACCCAAGGAAACGAATGGATGACCTATGTGATCAAATGAAAGGAGAAACAATTTTCTCAAAAAATGATCTACAATTAGGGTATCCCCAGTTAAGAATTATGGAAGGAGATATTCCTAAAACTTCCTTTCGAACTCGGTTTAGACATTACAAGTTCTTGGTAGTACCTTTTGGTTTGACCAATGTGCCAACAGTGTTCATGAGCCTCATGAATGGTGTTTTCCAAAAGTACTTAGATCGATTTGTACACGTATTTCTGGATGATATCCTCATCTATTCCAAGAACAAAAGAGAACATCAGGAACACTTGTGAGTGGTGTTTTCGTGCCTTAGAGAGAAAAAATTGTATGGCAAGTTGTCTAAGTGTTCTTTCTTCCAGAAAGAAATTCACTATTTAGGTCATATCATTTCTGGTGAAGGAATCTCTGTGGATACAGAAAAGGTAAAGGCAATTATGGAATTGCTAGTGCCGAATAATGCTCATGAGGTGAGAATATTCATGGGGATAGCTGGTTATTATCGAAGGTTTGTGGAAGGGTTCTCTAAGATAGAGAAACCTATCACTGCCTTGCAGCACAAGGGGGTCAGGTATGAATTGAAAGAAGAATGTGATACTGCATTCATTGAGCTTAAGAGGTTACTAACTAGTGCACCAATTCTACGAGTGTCAGAGATGGAAAAATACTTCACATTATACACGGATGCCTCGAAGCAAGGATTGGGGGTCGTCATAATTCAATATGGGGAAGTGATAGCATATGCATCAAGAAAGTTGAAAAAACATGAGGAGATTTACGCTACTCATGATTTAGAGTTGGCAGCTATAATGCTAGCTATGAAACTTTGGAGGCACTATCTAGTAGGGTGAAGCTTTGAGCTCAAAACAGACCATGAAATCTTAAAGCATCTCTTCACTCAAAGATATATTAATGCCATGAAGAGTTGATGGAGTGATTTTATGAGTGAGTACGATTTTGGAATTTTGTACATTAAGGGAAATGAGAACGTGGTCGTTGATGCCTTGAAAAGGAGACCATGTGTCTTCTCCTTGGTGCCCTAAAAATTTAATATGAGGGAGTGTGTGTTGGGGAAACTTCTTGGATATAGTTGGTATTTAAAGGTTACTTCAACCCTTCAGAGTGGGAGAAAATTAGATCCAAATTATGAAGGATATAACCTAGAAGCAAATGGCTGGGGCAGTGGATGTTTCCCCGTAGGGGTTTTACCACATGAAAATGTTGGTGTGTTGATATTTTCTATGGTTATGTGAGTGGTTACTTAAGGTGTTCATCCTCTATTGGAATATCTATGTTGTCGAACATGGTATCAGAGCTTGTTTGAAGACCCTCTCATGTTGTAGATTGAGATCGTGGACCCGAGTTGCCTCATATCCATTTTATGTCATTTTAATACATTTATGGGCAGAGAGGACTGTTCCATTGCATCCAGAACACTCATTTCATTCAAGAACATTTTTTTTTTCACTCGAAAAGGCTTCCGTTTTCCCAAGATACAACCAATACAGTGAGATCTGGAGTTATAAAGTTTGAATACGCATTTTTTAAATTTTTTGCAGAGAAGTTATTTTATTTTATTTCGGTATTGTATTTTTTTTTTCCGGGTTGGTAATCTTTTAGATCTATGTATTCTATTTTCTCTATGCACTGTGCGATCTCGGAAAATCAGAAATAGATAGGAAAAGGTGTGTCTTTCGGGTAAGCTAACCGAGATCTAACCCTTGTTGTCATCGAAAAACGAAATTTTTTTCTTGTGTGAAAATATTTTTTTTTAGCACGCTCTCCAAGGTCGTCTTCCACAACAACAACAACAACACCCCCAATCCTCCTTTTGAAAATTACAATATGTTTTGCAAGACCATTTGGTTAAAACTTGCCTTATTAAGTAAGAGGTCTTGAGTTCAAGTGTCTCTTTTGTTACTTTTTTGAAAAAATTCATGCTAAAATTGTAAAGTATATTTCACTTCAAGTATAAAAGTGAATCACTATAAGTAGCTTTAATATTTTATATTAGAGTTATTTATTTTGCATGAAATTTTTTTGTTATAAAGTAACTTCATTGTAAAAGTGATCCCCACTTCTCTTTATAAAAGTGGGTCACTTCATAAAGAAACTTACATTATCACGTGGTCAGTTGGTTACCGTTTATGCCTTTTTTTTTAAAAGGGCATAACTCTCACATCGGAAGTCCGTTTTCAGTGTCAGTTTTTCTAAAACCGAATAACTTTTCGAGATATTTCCATCTAGATCATTAGTTTCAGTTTTTAAATCCACATTATCTGCATATTTAATATGGCTTCTACAAGTAATGTCTTGCCTACCAGCAACAACTACTTCCAATAGAAATCTCATATGGAAGATTTATTAAGAAGTAAAGGCCTATATCGGATTACCTTGGGAAAGGAAAAATCACCCACTGATGATGATAAGAAAGCCAAATGGGATAATAGGAATGACGAAGAACGTGGACTAATCAGAATGTCCAATCTCTTGATTTAAGGTATCACCTCCAAGAAATTGATGACCCCAAAGAAGTTTGGCACAAGATTGAATCTGTGTTTGGTAAACTCAATATTATTCGAGCACAACAGTTAGAAAATCAAATACTGACTTTGATTCCAAGTGATTTTTCTTGCCTTGGAGACTATCTATCTAAGTTTAAAACACTCAGAATTTTATGTGAAGAATGTAAGATAAAAATGGAGGAAGAGCGTTGCATCTATCTTATTATTTCTAAGCTAGGTAGTGCATATTCTATGTTTGTATCTACATTTTATGCCATGAAAGAGGCTCTAGGGAAATCCTATGAAAAACCCACTCTTGAGTCCTTTTGTGCTTCTTTGATTAGAGAGGAATATAAGCTTATACAACTTGGAGTGATCATCACTCTAGGTACCTCTAACAAAGCCTTAGTTGCCTAGAAGAAAGATAAACCCAAGTATCCCAAGAAGAAACATCCTCACTACAACAACAAGAAATATAAAGGTCCCAAACCTACTCAAACAACTTTAGCTCCTAATGGTGACAAAGGAGCAAAATATAAAAATAAGAAGACTGACAGACATTGCAAATTTTGTGATAAAGATGGTCATGATGAGTCCAAATGTTTCAACAAGATGGCAGCTTTAGAAGAAGCGATGAAGAAGCAGAACATCAGTATTTATTATCCTTCTTCTTCTTCTTCTTCTCATGGACATGCACTTTCCGCTTCTGGTTTCTCCTTCAACACAAATTCTACTTCTTCATCTGATGAGTGGCTTATTGATTTAGGAGCATCTTATCATATGGCTAAGGATAAAGCCATATTTTCTACTCTAAATGAATGTAACACCAAGAAAATATTTGTTGGTGATGATAGATCTCTTAGTGTTGTAGGATTGGGAATAGTTCAAGTATATAATGGTCTTTTCAATGATGTATTATGTGTTCCAAGTATTTCTTGTAACCTTTTATCAGTATATCAAATCACTCATTCAGGTGAAGGTAAAACCGTAGAGTTTTCACCACACCAAGTTGTAATCACGGATCTAAAATATCCTAAGCATGTTCTTGCAACTGGAATTGTTGATGATATACAAGTTTGAAAACTTTGGGTCATCAACTTTTTCATCAGTTTTTGTTGCTCATAGCGATGACTTGAGCAAACTTTGGCATGAGTAGTTTGGTCATCTAAACTATCGCTCATTACAACAACTATGTAATCAACAGATGGTGACTGGTCTTCCTCATGTTTCATGCAGAGATGGTGTTTGTGCCAGTTGTGTTCTCGATAAACATCATCGGGATAGTTTTGACAAACGTACCTCTTGGCACGCATCGAGCCCTTTACAGCTTGTTCACAGTGATTTTTTTGGTCCATTTTCTTCTCCTTCTTTTTCTGGGTGCAAGTATTTCTTGACTTTCATTGATGATTTTTCTAGACATACTTGGGTTTACTTCTTAAAACTTAAGAGTGAAGTTTTCGACAAGTTTTTGGCCTACAAGGCCCTTGTAGAAAAGAAATATGAACATCAAATTCAAAAGTTAAGAACATATAATGGAGGCGAATATGTGAACAATAATTTTACAAGTTACTCCACTACACAGGGCATCCAAATCCAACACATTGTTCCATATACACCACAACAAAATGGTGTTGTTGAGAGAAAGAACCGCACATTAAAATAAATAGCTAATTGTATGATCCAATCTGAGGGATTAAGTCTAAAGTATTGGGTGGAAGCAATCAACTGTGAAAATTACATTGTCAATCGCACTCCCACAAAGGCTCTTAAAAATATAACACCGGAAGAAGCTTGGACTAAAATTAATCCAGATGTAAGTCATTTCTGTGTATTTGGTAGTATAGCATGGGCTCACATTCCTGATGAGAAAAGGAAAGCATTGCAACCTAAAAGTGAGAAGTGTATATTTGTTGGTTATTCTAAACATGTCAAAGGTTATAGACTTCTTCAACCACATTGTAATGAAATTATTCTTAGAAGAGATGTTAAATTTGATGAAAATTTCTTGGCCTACGAGCCTAATTCGGCGGTTGTGCCTTCTTCGGCCTGTGATCCATCTTCGATGTTTGTGCCTTCTTTTGTTCTTATTTTGGTTTCTTCTTCAGATGATGATAGTGAGTATGAAAATCCACCTTCTCCTACTAACCTTCCTCCAGATGAGTCCTTTGAACCTGAACAAGCACCAGTTCCACCGCTTCCTCGATGGGTCCATTCAACACAAGAAGCAGCTGGTGATGTTGTCGGTGATCCTTCAAATCAACGTCGAACATGTTCACAGTTCCAGCGAGCCTCTTCTCTTTTGGCTCAAGTTTCAGAGACTCATGATCCAGAGACATTTGAAAAAGTTTCAGGTCATCCAGATTGGGTTACGACAATGAATGAAGAGTATCGTTCTTTAATGGAAAATGATACTTGGGATCTTGTACCTCTTCCAAAAGGAAGAAAACTTGTCAAATGTAAATTGGTCTACAAAAATAAGTATGCATCAGATGGAAGTGATGAAAGACATAAGGCTCGATTAGTTGCCAAAGGATTCTCCCAAGTTGAAGGAATTGACTATAATGAAACCTTTTCCACTGTAGCCAAAATGAATTCCATCTGCCTTGTTCTTGCCCTTCCTGACTCACATAAATGGGAGGTCCATCAGATGGATTTTAAATCTGCCTTCTTGCATGGCAATTTGAAAGAAGAAATATACATGGAACAACCTCTTGGCTATGTCCAGAATGACTCTAGCCTTGTTTGTATCCTTAATAAATCTCTTTATGGTCTTAAGCAAGCTCCTTGAGCTTGGTATGCCAAAATGGAAAACTTTCTTATTGACACCGGATTCTCTAGATGCCATTTTTATCCTAATGTTTATACCAAGAAAGTAGGAAGCCATCTCATAATCCTTTTCCTTTATTTTGATAACCTTATCCTTACTGGTAGTGACTCAAAACTTTTAAACCATGTGAAAACCAACCTTAAGAAGAAATTTGAAATGACAGACTTATGTTTTTTGCATTATTTCCTTGGACTCTAAGTTTTGCAAACTAATGAAGGAATTTTTCTTTCCCATTCTAAGTATGCCTGTGACCTTCTTCATCACTTTGACATGGATGATTGTAAACCAACGCCTTCTCCCTTCCAGTCTAGAGTCAAGATTACTGCCACCTGTACTTCTCCTAAAGTTGATGCCACCCTGTACCGTCAGTTAGTTGGTAGCCTCTTATACTTGAATCATACTTGTCCTGATCTTTCCTTTGTTGTTGGTCCTGTTGCCCGGTATATGTAAACACCCCATGAAATCCATTGGAAAGAAGCTAAAAGGATACTTCACTATGTCCATGGTACAGTTCATTTCGAGATACATTATAGTTCAGGGGGGACTCCTTTATTGGTTGGTTTCACTGATTCTGATTGGGCCAACGACCCTGATGATTGGAAGTCTACTACAGGTTATGTTTTCATCCTTGATTCAGGACCTGTCACTTGGGCCTGTAATAAACAATAGGCTATTGCACTTTATTTAGCAGAAGTAGAGTACCGAGCAGTGGTAAATGCAATTTAGGAAGCCTTGTGGTTTCGACAGATCCTTTCAGAGTTTGGATTCGAGCAACAACATCCGACCAACCTTTGGTGCGACAATCAAAGTGCCATCAAGCTCACCAAAGACCCAGTTCAACATCAGTGCAACAAGCACATCGAGCTACACATGCACTTCATCAGAAAGCTCATTCATGATCAATTTATCGAAGTGTTGTTTTTCCCTACAGAAGATCAAGTTGCATACATTTTCACAAAGTCTCTTACAGAAGTGAAGTTTTCCAACCTTCTCTCTATGTTAGGAGTTCAGGAGGTTGTCATTAAGGGGGGATAGGCTCTAATGCCTCCTTCCTTCTCCTATTGTGTCAACATTGTAAATCCTTCAATCCTATCCCAAGTTGCTCTAAAGGGGGGGTGTTAGGATATTTAGACACTTAGGAGTTAGTTAATATCTACTTGGTCTAATATGTCGTTAGGTAAAAGTGTGTTTCTTTAGTATGCATTAGTATTCATTTGTAGTTAGGAAATCCAATGGTCATGATATGTTCACGACATAGAGTGATCCGACGATTCAGACTCTCATCGATCTTAATGACCATTGATCTATGGCTTAGCACTCGATTGGTCCATAATCTCTATTTAAAGAGCATGGAGGGTCATTTGTCGATGATCGATTATGCCAAAATYTATTGTAAAATCTCTTTGTAATATTTTTCTTTTGCATTAATAAMTTCTCCAAGTGGCCATGTTGGTTGGGGCTGTGGATGTTTCCCCGTAGGGGTTTTACCACATGAAAACATCGTTGTGTTGATATTTGATATGGTTATGTGAGTGGTTACTGAAGGTGTTCATCCTCTGTTGAAATATATGTGTTKTCGAACACACCCTATGTTTATAACMAAAAAAAATAACATCCTAACTCACAAGTATTAATTACGAGTGCTTAGGCTAGTATTTTATCAACAAAAAGCTTGTTGAAAGTTTAATTTTTATGTAATTTTCTGAACATATCATTTGCTGAAATAAGTGCAAAGATAGAATTAAAGTCACCAAGATGATAATAAAGATAGATGAGATACAAAGCAATCCTTTATTTCATTCAAATTCACCAAGGAGTCATTTTATTTACAAAATATCATGCAGAAAGTTTTCACCAAAGTCAAACATAGACATCCCCGATGGAACATACAAAAGGACCTCTAACAGAAAACCAAAACTGAACTCTAAAATCTAGATCAACTTGCCACATATTGCTTCCCACTCGACTCTACACAATAGCCTTTGTCAGTCATGAAAATTAATTCACAAACAGACCTACACAGACTATCAAAGATAGATTAACACCTCTGAAAAAACAAGTGTCTGAATGATGTGATTCAACCTTGAATATTATTGTCTACAATAATACCCTGCTATCATAAAATATAATTAGGCTTGTGATGAATAAATGAATGAATGAAAACTGAACTATCTCAACATAAACTCAAAGAGAAAACCTTAGTACGCTTCTTCTTCTATCCTCCTGCTATTCCTCCCTTTCTGTTTTTATTTTAAACAAATTAGAATTGGTTGAAGTAGTTGAACCAACTCATTAGTTAAGTTAATTAAAAGACTCAACCAACTTTAGTTAGGGGGAAAAGTAAAAATCTAATAACGGTTATAAATAAATAATAATTGGTAGGTGGGACCCCTTGTGACTCCCTTTAGCTCATAACAATCTTAACATAACTAGTTAGTTAAGAAAAACACACCTCCTTGTGACTCCCATTCACATATTCATATTTGATAATTTAGCTCATGATATTTGAAATTATTTTCAAAAAATATTACTCATGTATCCAAAATAAAACATGTTGTCCAAAAATTCTTGAAGTCAACTGTCATCAACAATGGATAAAAATAAAAACTCAAAATCCATATTTCCCACTCTATGATGCAATATTTCCTTAATTGTTGTTGTCACCTTTCGATTTTCCTGAATTTTCCCTTGGCTATGCAGAGGCTTTAGGCCTAATCTCGTTGATCACGTGGGAATAATTGTCCCTCAAATTCATCCAGGAAGACACGGATTTGTCAAAGCCATTGGAGGGTGAGGAAGGGG
>ML782125.1:177477-195988 GCA_009831015.1 Picea engelmannii | reverse complement strand
TTTATCCCTCCCTTTACATTTGGAAGCTGTAGCTACCTTTGGAAGTCATTACTTCCCTTGAACAAAAGCTATTGATTATTTCTCATATATTGTGCATGGTGTATTGTGGTGTATTGGTGTAACTCTTATACTATTTTTCATTTCTCATTAGATATAATTGAATGGTTTAAGTATAAGTTGAAAAAGGTTTTTAAATTGTTGATACTGATTCATCCCCCTCTCAGTATCAACACTTGGAAAGGAGGCCTTTCTGGCCTAGGTTGGACCACTCCCTACCCAATACAATTGGAAAATCCATGCTGAAACAATTGGCCAAGCTCTTGTGAATCAACATCAAAATGTATGGAGAACCTTGGCCTTCTTGAGCCACTATTCCAGTTACCTCTACCTCTCTTTCCTCGGCCAAGACTACCTCGAATGAAAAAACGCATTCATACATGCATGATTGATTAACAAATAGTCTTTTAAATAACCATACATGACAACTCTTAAACATATGAAATAGATTTGGCTCAACAATGTATCAGAATCATGCAATTCAATCCATAAAAAATGTTTTACTTTTTATCAATGAGCAGGGGCTGAAAAAGGTTCTGGGATATGAGAGGGGTTTGTATTGAGAGAAATATGATATAATGAGGGGGAGAAGAACATGTTTAATGCTCAATGACAACAATAATCAATTGTAAATCAAACAAAAAAAACATCATTGTAATCCAAACAAGACACTGCCACTTTTAACTTCTTTAACACCGGAATTTTCTTCACTGTAATCAATCTTAGAACAGGGAGTGAAAAAAGAATATGGGAAAGCGATGGGATTTGTAATTAGCAGAAAATGAAATAATGGAAGGGAAAAGAGTGATTGTTATTCATAAAATTAATTAAGTGACCCATAAAACATTATGTGAAAGGATATGCATTAACCAATCGATCATTATGACCAAATAACAATTACTGTGTATTTAACTAGTTCATTGTTCATAATCAAATGTCCACACAGTGTCATCACAATACAATATGCATTCTACACAATCTGTAAGGAATTTGTTTTCCTTTCATTTATCCAATTTTCATCTTATAACAATTCTCAATGTATGATAGTAACCATTTCCAATCTGCTAATCATCAAATACAACCAATGCCAAGACATTTGTTCAATCATCAAATATACCCAAAGACGTGTTTCAAAAATTGCAATGAAGTTATACTATCACTGTAATTGGGCTCATCTTTTAAAATTCATGAAATTCCTTGAACATACATGATGACAGTCAACCAAATAATCTAGACTAAAATTGCAAAAAGTCGGATCATCATTTAAACAGACAAACAATAGCCACCATTTCAAAAAAACTATGCACAAAATAATTCAATTATGCAAGTGTATTTCAGTCACTGTACAAGCCCAATTCAATGTGACTCTAACATGTTGGGTTTTCCATCATGACGAGGTATCAATAACATTCTTGTCTTCATAAAACAAATAATAGAGATGCAACAAAGTCGTGCTTAAATTATGTGACTACCTCTGAGTGTGGAACCCAAAACATCCATATTATACACAGTGGGTAGCCACCCAAAAATACCATGATGCGACATTTCCATTTAAATTTCTAAACACATAGTCGCAGTATTAACTTAACCATCGAGTCGAGCTATTGATATAACACATTATTGCTTCAAATTGATCAAATTTCCACCAACCATGTTGTGTAAAACTCGGGCTTATGCAATCACATAATCATAATGCATACAGTGGAAGGATTTTCTACAGTCGTACGGGTTGTAATAACCGTTTGGACCTAACAAAACAACTCATAGTTACAATGACCATTTATTCGTGGTGTAGGAACACCAGACCTACGAATGCAGTATGCATGAGCGTTATTTAGCAATCATAACCAATGACAAATCAAACATCCAAATAATCTTAGTGAAAAAAGACAGTGACGGTGTATCAACTAATCAACCAATTCAATGTTGAGCTATACTTGGACTGTTGGAACAATCAACAACCGACCTACCATGTCGTGGCTACCACACATACCCATGCATTGATATGGAGCGAGCTTGTAACCTTCTCAATTTAAACAATATTGGGTTATCAACACTAAGAGAGTGACTGTGTTGTTAGATTTCCCAATTAACAATGCAGGGTTTGTCCATTGTAATAAACAGGTAGTGACTAGGTACCAAAACCAAACATGATTGCCACATAACCAACTGGGTGAGACAATATCCCATTTTTTGTCAACAATGCACAACCATTCAACAATAACCAAGTAGTAAACCCGACAAGCCACACCGATGTTCTATATCAACCCTTGGGCCTGTGGAGTTAAGGGTTTGCACTGTGAATAACACAGGAAAAACTAGAGCCAACTCCCTTCAATGGTGAAAAACCTTCGAGACCAATAGTGCATACAAAGAGAGAACCCTGAATTATTTGTGGATAGATAAAAACTCCCGAGATAGGAGGGATACAACAGAAAAGCGATGCTCCAACTCGGTCAGTAATAGTACTTAACACACGTAGGGTGTAACACTCGTGTCTCTTCGGTCAAACAACCATAGCACTGAGATGAAGACAGGGTCGAGTAAGAATAGGAAAACCCATTTCGCGACCTTTAGTGGTGAAATCAATCAATTCCCAAGTGAACAAAACATAGTGACGTAGAGTGCCTCCGAACATTAAACCTAGAAAAGCAAGAGACTGGACAAAGTGATGCGAACTCGCGAGGACACCCAGCAAACCAAAACCAACAAAAACCTCCAACTAAACCAACAAAGATCACAGAGAGCCCCTATGGCTGCTAACACCCAGGATGGCCCAATACATTGTAAATTCAAATATTTATCACAGAGAAACCCACCAACAATTCATTCCAAAAACATAATTTTACACAGTTGAAGTACTTAAGGAAAACACATCCCATACATTTGAGACAATATCAATTTCATAAATAGAGCAGATTCATGGATGGCCAAAAAAAATGCGTACCTGTGATCGAAGCACCTTAAAAATGCGAAATGGTTGAGCGATTCCTCTCTTCTAGGAAATCAGAGCATAACCACAACAACAAGGATGAACAACAACCTGACTAGGGTGGAGGCCAACGAAAGGAGTAAAGGTGGCATGTAGTAAATGCACGTCGCCTCCACCCACAGTTCATTAACTCCTGATTACATGCTAACAACTTCTTCATTAACACCATTAATCAGACCATGTATCAAAACCATCACCTCAATAAAATCCAATAGAGACACCATCATATTCCTTAACTTATGCCATACATAAAACAACCACGTACCATATAACACAGTTAAATTGCATAACCATTAGTGTCTATCACTTTGTCAAAATGCACCACGCATATCTTGTCCTTCCAAGATATACCATATGTATATCGACCATATAATCTCAATTAAATCACATGACCATGAAATTGCTAGCTAGGGTCTAACCATAACCATTTTAACCTTTCATGTATGTGGTATAGTAAAATTGCAGAGTTAGATCATATTCTTTTGCATTTGTTATAGTATTTTTTCCTTTCTCTAAACCACCTTTATGTATTTTCACTAACATTTTTGTTGTGAAGGTGTCATAATAACAAATAGCAATGGTATTAATGAATAGCATAGGCAGTAGTAACATAAAGAACCAACACTTCATAAGCTCAAATAATAGCCAATAACAACAATATCTCATCAACCATGTATGTCATGTCGCACATCATCACAAACATCAAATGTAAACAGATATGATCTTCAATAATACAAGGGGGTCCCACCTACTAGTATTATTTAGTTTTTATAATAATAGGCTTTAGCAACACTTTGCGAGAAAAAATTCGTTGATGATTTTAATCGTCAACAAACTGACGAATCCACAGGGAAATTTGTTTTCAACAGATTTAGAGCTCAGAACTAATGGTTTCATAGACTAAGAACATAACAATTTCAAGGGCCCTTCAGAGGAGACATCATAACAACTGTGTAAGCTTAATTTTTATTGGCTAACAATGCTTTGTAGGAGTGCCACTGTGCAAGAATTGATCCAACATCCTATTTGACCAAATTAACTAAAGATAATAAGAAATAAAATCATGACAGAAGTAAAGTTGCAGAAAGTAAAACAACAACAATAAAGGACAGAAATGAAACACAACAAGAAAAAAAAAAACTTAACCCAAAAGGCATAAATCAAAGCATTGTAAAGCATAGAAAAGAAGCACAAAAGCTTAAAGCAGAGATAGGATACTAGTATGCAGAAAATCCAATCAACATTAAATCTTTTCATGTTTGTCCCTCACAATATTTCAAGCGAGGGATGTTAGCGCTATAGGAAAACAATTGGTTCTGTAATTTCTTTAAAATGTAAGAGTTAGTGTCCAAGAAAAAAGCAATCTGGAAAGGACCCAACACTTGGAATCTTGACGTAATTGTCAACCCCTTGATGCACACAATTAGATCATCAAGATAGAGATGGAGACTGACCAATTCATCAAAAGTCGTGTGCACAGGTATTCTAAAAGCGATACTTGCATCAAGTAAGCTAGGAAGTAAGCATTGGTAATGCATGTTACCCCAATTAGTGATAAGAGTGGTTTCATGAGCATCTTCCCCTTTTACCTTGATCTTCTTGAATCCCAACAAACTGCCAAGCAAGGGCCTTAATTCTGACTCTACAACCTACTGCAAAACTGTTTCCATAATGAGGGAAGGAAAAGGGTTTCTCATAATAGCTTTCCTGAGAGTTCGAAGATTGATATAGGTTATATTATTCCTAGTGGTCCTCGAAGCAAGTTCCCAATTGGAAACCCATTCAGGATGGACTGAAAAAACAATCCCATCCCTTAAGAATTTTCCCAACTCCTTTTGAAAGGTTGTCTTAAAATAAGAGTTAATATATATTTGTTCTTGCATAATTGGTTTCATGCATTCCTTGATGGAAATAGTATTTTGTAAAAACCAGGATCAAAACCATGAATATCCTTATAAGGCCAAGCATAAACCTTTTGAAATTCACCAAGTAGCTTGGAAAAATTCCCTTTTTTTCTATCAGAACATTGGGTACTTACGTTAATGTTCCTTGAAGGTTTGAGTGCCCAAATTTTCATAGAGATGGTTTCACCCACCTTCCTTTGTATCTCCTCCTCTTTCTATTTTTCTTTGTTTCCTACAACACTCAATGAAAACGAACCATCTAGGGGAGTTAAGCTCTTAGAAATCTTATCGTTTTCTATGGAAATAATTTCCTCATTCTTAAAAGGTTCATATTGAATAAAAGAACAAATGTTTTCATTGTTAGGGAGGTCCTGCCAAGATTCTACATTTTCAAGGATACATGGACAATATAATTATTGAAAAGAAAAATCAAGCCTGTGAGGAAAAATTTGTTGATTAGGATAAGATGCAAAGATAGCTAACCAACCAGCCATTGAATTCAACTCCCTCTTAACATGAGTGATGTTGAAGGATAAAAGGTTCGAGATAAGAACCCAAAAAGTTTGGGAGTATCGTTCTATTAGCTTGTTTCTAGGGGGGCACATTTTTCGTATCAAGCTCACAACAAGCTCAGAATATCTGAAAATTGAAAGGTGACCACAACCAAGATTAAGGGGGTTTTCAATTCCTAATAATAAATATTCGAACACAGTGACATTGTTTGTACATGGAAACTCTAACCTGTAAGACATATTATGAATTTTTCCTACAGGGGAAACCAACATAATACCAGCCCCATTACCTTCATTAGAGTGTGAACCATCAAAGTGCATGTGCCACATATCATATTCTAAATTGATTTGTTCCAAAGGAGTATTATCCTCTTCAGCAAAGATGAAATACACTCCTAGGTGTTCTTTGATATAGTTTACACTAGATTGCGGAACACTCTCTATATAGGGTGAAATCCTTCCTTCTCTAAGGACTATGATGTTCTTACCATTCTGAGGAATGAATAAATGTGTCCCATTGAGTGAGAGCTATCCACCTGTTAAGGCTTGCCAGTCCTGTCCCAAGATAATTGAGTAATTTCCTAAATGCATATCAATTACCTGAATGTTGAGGGTTGTTCTTATCTCAGGATGAGAGCATAAAACCAAAGTCACATCCTTAATCTCACCTATGGTTGTTTGTTGTAGACTATTATAGGACAACATGTTTCTGGCATTTTCATTTGTACAATATAAGCCTATCTCTTCCATAATAATATTCAACATCACACTGGGGCCCGAACCACCATCAATGAGGTAACAATGGGAAATATTATCCATAATCTTTACAGAAATATAAAAAGGGGGATTTTTTACAGGGTATCTAAATTTATGTACACCTACCTTATTTACAGAAGAATCCTCTTTGTTTACCTATTTAGAAAGATTGTCTACAATAGAATCTTTTCCTTCCATGAATTGTTTCAGATGCATCTGTTATTCAGGGATGACAACCATGTCTAGAAGGGTTGCATCTGCTTTGATGTTGGCCAACTAATTGAAGATATTATATTTGGAAGAGGGGGGAGGAGGAGTGATTCCTTGACTCTTAGGAACTTTAGGAACCTGGAGAGTAGCAACAGTTGAGGATGAGCTTGGGCTAGAAGAACTGTGGGGAGGATCAAATTTTCCCTTGGGAGTATAGGCCTTGTTCCTAGTTTTGATGACCATGACATCCTCTGGCTCTGTAAAATCTAGGACAATGATAGTAGCTTCTAGTATTTTACCTAAGATCTTATCTTTGGCACTCTTCTTTACCTCAAATGTGGTTTCTTCGTGGTGTTCCTCACAAAATTTACACCAACTCCGAGGCAGAATAGCTTTAGGATGAAAAATGTTTTCAACCGGATTTCTAAAGGGGGGTACAGAAGAGGATGAAGCTCTAGGGGTGAGAGGGGAGACAATACCCTTCCACTCAAATGATATCATACTATTGTTCATATCTTGTAGTAGTTGTAAGAGAGAGGACATGTTTGTCTATCTAACTGATTCTCCCTAGGGAAGACCAGTTCTTTCAAGATGTTTTTCATACTCTAAGAAAGCATTCAGAGTGGAACCAATATTATCAATGGCCTTTTCTTCAAGCCTATGACAGTAGGGGGAAGGCAATGCATTGTAATAATTCATGAAAGCGGCTTGGTTCCGAGGGCAGATAAGTTCAGGGATTTGATTGTACAACTTGGTGAAATGCAAGTTGAAATACTTGATGGTCTCACCATCCTTATAGGTGACATTATTGTATTACCTTAACATCTTGGTGACTCTTTTATATTTCCCATAAGTGGATCAAAACCAATAAATTAACTCCTCCCAAGTAGACATAATCTTAGGAGGAAGATCAAAGAAATTGGTTGCATCCTTTCCTTCCAAGGAATTGACAAACAAGCGCATACATGTATCATTTTCGTTGGCCCCTATGTTATGAAAAGAATTGGAAAATGCCACCAGGTGTTTGTTTGTACTCACAGTGTTATTTCCTGAAAACTTAGGTAAGTTCTCTTTAAACTTCGGAAGTGGACAAGTAGCAGGTGCTAGGTTAAGAGGAGAGGACACATGCCATTGTGTGGTCGTGGCGTCTTCTTCGAATTGAAAAATCCCATACTTTTTTATTATTTTGGTGGAGTTTGTAATGGATTGGATAGGGATATGGTGGCTATATAAGCTACCAATAACTGATGATGATGAAGATTGAGAAGATGGAGCACTTACAGTGCCACCAAAACCACCACTAGATGCCATCTTATGGATGATAGATGAGGGAAAAAAAGACAAGCTATATGAATCAGATAAATTTCTCCTTAGAGAACTTTGTTGGGCAGATAACACATCGTTCCTTCTTCCTATTTCAGCAATAGGATTGATTTCAGGTGAAAATCCTCTTCTTATTCTAGAAGCAAAAGAATCTAAGGACATGAAAGAAAGGCCAAAACCTGAAGAAACAAAAGGGTTACTGTTGATTTCTAGGTTGTCTATGTCTAGCCTCCAATTGTTCTTGAGTACTAATATCTTGTTCAATCGTTGTCAAGGAACGGTTAAGCTCAGCATGGGTCCTGGCAGTGTCTAAAATAGTATGAAACAAGTTCAAAGAAATGCTGGTATGGTCTTGGAGACCAGGCTCAAGATTGGGTTTCCTCGCAATAGGAACAATACTTAATAGAAAAACAGTCAAAGAATCAATTTCAGAAAAAGAAAGATGTATCGATAAAAATTGAGTATAAAAATTAATGAGAGAGATATCGAAGATCTCCACAGTATGGTCGCCAAATAAATGTTGAGGAAAATATATGAAATGATCTTACTCAAGCATTTTAGGACTCTAATTGTCTAGATAAAAGTAGATGAGAATATCACCCTATGTTTATAGCCAACAAAAATAACATCCTAACTCACAAGTATTAATTACAAGTGCTTAGGCTAGTCTTTTATCAACAAAAAGCTTGTTGGAAGTTTAATTTTTATGTAATTTTCTGAACATATCAGTTTCGGAAATAAGTGTAAAGATAGAAGTAAAGTCACCAAGATGATAATCAAGACAAATGAGATATAAAGCAATCCTTATTTCATTCAAATTCACCAATGAGTCATTTTCTTTACAAAATCTCATCCAAAAATTTTGGACCAAAGTCAAACTTAGACATCCTCGATGGAGCATACAAAAAGGACCTCTGACAGAAAACCAAAAATGAACCCTAAAATATGGATCAAATTGCCACAGATTGCTTCCCACTTGACTCTACACAATAGCCTTTGTTAGTCATGAAAATTAATTCACAAACAGACAAGTCTACACAGACTATCAAAGATAGAACAACACCTCCGGAAAAAAAAAGTGTCTAAATGATGTGATTCAACCCTAAATATTGTTTTCTACAATAAGACCCTGCTATTATAAAAGAGAATTAGGCTTGTGATGAATAAATGAATGAATGAAAACTGAATTATCTCAACATAAACTCAAAGAGAAAACCCTAGTATGCTTCTTCTTCTATCCTCCTCATGTTCCTCCCTTTCCTTTTTTCTTTTAAACAAATTAGAATTGGTTGAAGTAGTTGAACCAACTCATTAGTTAACTTAATTAAAAGACTTAACCAAATTTAGTTATCGGGAAAAGTAATAATCATAATAAGGGTTATAAATAAAAAATAACTAGTAGGTGGGACCCCTTGTGACTCCCTTTAGCTCATAACAATCTTAACATGACTAGTTAGTTAATAAAAACACACATCCTTGTGACTCCCATTCACATATTCATATTTGACAATTTAACTCATGATATTCGAAATTATTTTCAAAAAATATTACTCATGTATCCAAAATACATGTTGTCCAAAAATTCCTAAAGTCAACTGTCATCAACAATGGATAAAAATAAAAACTCAAAAGCCATATTTTCCACTCTGCGATGCAATCTTTCCTTGATTGTTGTTGTCACCTTTCAATTTTTCTGAATTTTCCCTTGGATGTGTAGAGCCTTTAGGCCTAATCTCGCTAATCATGTGGGAAAAATCGTCCCTCAAATAAATTTGGGAAGACATGGATTTGTCAGAGCCATTGGAGGGTGAGGAAGGGGCAACAATGGATTTTCCTTTATCAAGGGCATGGTGGGCCTCAGTTTTCAATCTCTTTCTATGATGGGAGGATTGCACTGGCGAGTGGTCAGGGGCATATTGGACAATGGGGTTAATAGGTGGAGGAGAAGGAAAGGACAAATTGGGCCAGCCACGATGTTGGGAGACTGTCGGGTGGACAATATCCTACCATCCATCATTTTCAGGAACGTCGGGTTGCAATGATATGTGAGGAGGTATGGAGATACTGAGGGATTGCGGGAATTGGAAAGGAGGCCTTTCAAGCCTAGATTGGACCACTCCCTACCCAATCCAATTGAAAAATCTGGCTTGAAACAATTGGCCAAGCTCTTGTGAATCATCATCAAAATGTATGGAGAACCTTGGCCTTCTTAGGCCTCTGTTCCAATTACCTCCACCTTTGTTTCCTCGGCCATGGCTACTTCGAATGAAAAAAATCATTCCTGCATGCATGATTGATTATAAAATACTATTTTAAATAACCGTACATGATAACTCTTAAAAATATTAAATAGATTTGGCTCAGCAATGTATCAGACTCATGCAATCCAATCCATACAAATTGTTTTATTGTTTATCAATGAGCAAGGGGTGAAAAAGGTTATGGGATATGCGAGGGGTTTGTATTGAGTGAAACATGATATAATGAGGGGGAGAAAATCATGGTTACTTCTCAATGACAACAATAATCAATTGTAAATCCAACCAATAAAACATCATTGTAATCCAAACAAGACACTGCCACTTTCAACTGCTTTAAGACCGAAATTCGCTTGACTGTAATCAATCTTAGAACAGTTAGTGAAAAATGAATATGGGAAAGTGATGGGATTTGTAATTAGCAGAAAATGAAATAATGGAAGGGAAAATAGGGATTAATGTACATAAAATTAATTAAGTGATCCATAAAACATTCTGTGAAAGGAGATGCACTAACTAATTGATCATTGTGACCAAACAATAATTACTGTGTATTTAACTAGTTCACTGTTCATAATCAAATGTCCACATAGTTTCATCATAAGACAATATGCATTCTACACAATCTGTAAACAGGTTATGTTCCTTTCATTTATCTAATTTGCATCTTATAATAATTCTCAATGTATGATAGTAACCATTTCCAATCTGCTAATCATCAAATACAACCAATGCACACACATTTCTTCAATCATCAAATATACCCAAAGACGTGTTTCAAAAATTGCAATGAAGTTATACTGTCACTGTAATTGGACTCATATTTTAAAATTCATGACATTCCTTGAACATACATGATGGGACTCAGCCAAATAATCTAGACTAAAATTGCAAAAAACTGGATCATCATTTAAACAGATAGACAATAGCCACCATTTCAAAAAAAACTATGCATAGAATAATTCAATTATGCAAGTGTAATTCAGTCACTGTGCAAACCCAATTCAATGTGACTCTAACATGTTGGGTTGTCCATCATGATGAGGTATCAACAACATGCCTATATTCATAAAACAAAAAATTGAGATGCAACAAAGTCGTGATTAAACTTTGTGACTACATCTGAGTGTGGAATCCAAAACATCCATATTATACACAGTGGGCAGCCACCCAAAAACACCATGATGTGACATTTCCATTTAAATTTCTAAACACATAGTCAGAGTATTAACTTAACCATCGAGCCAAGCTATCTATCTAACATAGTATTGCTTCAAATTGATCAAATTTCCACCAACCATGCTATGTAAAATTAGGGCTTATGCAATCACATAATCGTAATGCATATAGTGGAAGGATTTTCTATAGTCGTCCGGGTTGCAATAACCATTTGGCCATAACAAAACAACTCATTGTTACAATGATCATTTATTCATGGTGTAGGAACACCAGACCTACAAATACGGTATGCGTGAGCATTATTTAGAAATCGTAAACAATGTCAAATCAAACATCCAAATAATCTTAGTGAAAAAAGACACGAGCGGTGTATCAACCAATCAACAAATTCAATGTTGACCTTATACATGGACTGTTGGAACAATCAACAACCGACCTAGCATGTCATGGAAACCACACATACTGGCATTGATATGAAGTGAGGTTGTAACCTTCTCAATTTAAACAATACTGGGTTATCAACACTAGGAGAGTGACTATGTTTTTGGACTGCCTAATTAACAATGCAGGGTTTGTCCATTGTAATAAACAGGAAGTGACTAGGTACCAAAACCAAAACCGATTGTCACATAACCAATTGGGCGAGCCTGTATCCCATTTTTTGTCAAGAATGCACAACCATTAAACAATAACCAAGCAGTAAACCCAAAAACCCATGTCAATGTTCTATATCAAACCTCAGGCTTCTGGAGTTAAGGGTTTTCACTGTGACTAACATAGTATAAGCTATGGCCAACTCCCTTCAATGGTGAAAAACCTCTGATACCAATGGTGCATACATAGAGAGAACCACAAATTATTCATGGACATATAACAACTCTCGAGACATGAGGGATACAACATAAAAGTGAGGCTCCAACTCAGTCGATAATGGTACTTAACACACATAGGGTGTAACCCTCATGGCTCTTCGCTAAAACAACCACAGCACTGAGGTGAATATAGGGATGAGTAAGAACAGGAAAAAACATTTCGTGACCTTTAGTGGTGAAATCAATCAATTCCCAAGTGAACAAAGCACAGTGACACAAAGTGCCTCCAAACATTAAACCCATAAAAGCCAGAGACCGAACATATTTATGTGAACAGGTGAGGACAACCAGGCAACCAAAACCAAAAAAATCATCCAACTAAACTAACAAAGATCACAGAGAGACCCTATGGCTGCTAACACCCAAGATGGCTTAATACAATGTAACTTTCGATATTTATCACAGTGAAACCCACCAACAATTCATTCCAATAACACAATTTTACACAGTTGAAGTAATTAAGGAAAACACAACCCATACATTCGAGCCAATATCCATTTCATAAACAGAGCAGACTCATGGATGGCCAAAAAAAATGTGTACCTGTGATTGAAGCACCTTAAAAATGCGATATGGTTGAGCGGTTCCTCTCTGCTAGGAAATTGGAGCATAAGCACAACAACAAGGATGAGCAATAGCCCGACTAGGGTGGCAGCCAACAGAAGGACTAAAGGTGACGTGCAGTAAATGCACGTTACCTCCACCCACAATCCATTAACTCCTTAGTACATGCTAACAAGTTCTTCATTAACACCATTAATCAGACCATGTATCAAAACCATCACCTCATTGAAAGCTAATAGCACGACCATCATATTCCTTAACTTATGCCATACATAAAACAACCACATACCATATAACATAGTTAAATTGCATAACCATAAGTGTCTATCACTTTTTCAAAAAGCGCCACCCATATCCCATCCTTCCAAGATATACCATATGTATATCGACCATATAATCTTAATTAAATAGCATGACCATTAAATTTCTAGCTAGTGTCTAACCATAACCATTTTAACATTTCATGTATGTGGTATAGTAAAATTGCAGAGTTAGATCCTTTTCTTTTGCATTTATTATAATATTTTTGCCTTTCTCTAAACCTCCTTTTATGTATTTTCACTAACATGCTTGTTTTGTAGGTGCCATAAGAACAGATAGCAATGATATCAATGAATAACATAGGCCATAGTAACATAAAGAACCAACACTTCATAAGCTCAAATCATAGCCAATAACAACAAGATCTCATCAACCATGTAAGTCGTGTTGCACATCAACACAAACATCAAATGTGAACAGATCTGATCTTCAATAATACAAGTGGGTCCCACTTACTAGTTTTATTTAGTTTTTATAATGATAGGATTTAGCAACACTTTGTAGGCAAAAATTAGTTGACGATTTTAATCATAAACAATGATGTTCCTATGCCCAAGTGGGAAGTCATTTCTATGGATTTTGTTGTGGGATTGCCACTCACATCGCACAGACACAATGTCATTCTTGTGATAATTGATAAGTTGACCAAGAGTGCTCATTTTATTTTGGTTAGAGACACTTATGATGTCATTGATGTGGCACGCATGTTTATAAGTGAAGTGATTCATCTGCACAGGTTACCCAAGAATATCATTTCATATAGGGACTCCTAATTCACATCTAGGTTTTGGAAAAGTTTGCAGTTAGTGTTAGGAACTCAGTTGAAATTAAGCACAAAATATCATCCTGAATGTTAAGAACCAAATATCAATATAGCATAGAAAAACCTCAGAAAAAGTACTCAATGCCTTGAAAAAGAGATAATTTCAGATAATAAGCCTCTTCGAGGGGGGAAACCTCCTTTTACCCCACTTAAATGTTCAAGTACAAGATGATTCAAAATGAAAATGTCGCCTTGGTATATATAGGAGACTAGGAGATATAATTACAACTAATGGCCTAAAGCTGACATAAATAAAATAACATTACTAATATAATATGCCCCAATTAAGGGGTAAAGAGCCAATATTAGGGCTTAGCATTCCCCTCCCCTTGAGACAGGTGTTGTCCGCAACGCTTGAGTAAATTTGGATGCTTCTGTATAAAAGACTCAGTTTAGGATGATTCCAGAACCCTATCTTCTACAAGTTGTATCTACGAAAGTATAAGGCCTCATGAGCTGAAATTTGAACCCAACGTACCTTGATCCGTCTACTAAATATCCTCCAAGCCATTCCTTCTGAAACATTGTAAAACAAAAGTTATAGTGAAAATTCCAAGATGTCTCAGATGTAGCAGCGAAACCCCAAGACCTTGAGCTCTAATATCATATGTTAAGAAGAAAATATCAATATAGCATAGAAAAACCTCATAAAAAGTACTCAACACCTTGAAAAAGAGATAATTTCATATAATAAGCCTCTTTGAGGGGGTAACCTCCTTTTACCCCACTTAAATGTTCAAGTACAAGATTATTCAAAATGAAAATGTCTCCTTGGTATATATAGGAGACTAGGAGGTATAATTACAACTAATGGCCTGAAGCTGACATAAATAAAATAACATTACTAATATAATATGCCCCAATTAAGGGGTAATGAGCCAATATTAGGGCTTAGCACTAAAACAGATGAGAAAACTAAGAGATTAAATCAGGTTATGGAAGATATGCTTAGGATGTATGTTATGGATAATCAAACCCATTGGGAGAAGTACCTACCTTTGGTAGAGTTCGCCTACGATAATATTTTTCATAGCTCCATTGGAATGCCACCCTATGAAGCTCTATATGGAAGGCCATGTAGAACATCGTTGTGTTGGGAAAGGTTAGAATATAGAGTGACAGTTGGGCTAGAATTGATTCAAGAGATGGAGAAACAAGTGATTCAGAGTAGGAAACGAATAAAGGAAGCACAAGATAGACAAAAAATTCATACTCATACACATAGGATTGATCGAATTTATAAAGTGGGAGATCAAGTTTTCATTCATATCAAGCCTAATAAGAGTACCATTCGGTTCAGTAAGGGGACAAAGTTGTCGCATCGATTTATAGGACCATTTAAAATACAAGAGAGAATTGGACCCATTACTTATAATCTCATACCACCACACCACTTGCATAAAACTCATAATGTTTTTCATGTATCTATTCTATTCATTATGTTGCTGACAAATCTCATAAATTAAATTGGAAGGAATTGCAAGTATCATATGCGGGAACCCTCATGGTCGAACCGTTATGCATATAGGACTGTAGGATCCGACAGCTCAGGAACCATCTAGTAGACCAAGTTAAGGTCCAGTGGGACAAGTATATCCCATGATATGCTACTTGGGAGGATGCAGAGAACTTACGAAGAGATCATCCCTCACTTTTTTGACCACCTCAGGAATATGTTTTCCCGGAGGTTGGGTGTATGTAATGCCACCTTTTGACTTAGACAACTAGAATTACTTAAGGGATAATCATCTTTATTTTCTATTCACTATGAAACTATTAATGATGCACTTGAACTTTTAAGACATATGAACCTATGTGAATGTCAATTCTATGAATGTTTAACATTATTTGAATTATGATGGATATTATGAAATCTAATTCTAACTTGAAAATGTTTACATTTAAAGTTGTTGGTACGTGGATATTGGATTGAGATTATGATTAAATGTATTTATATGATGATAATGCATGTATATGTATGGTTTTGTGTTATAGACTAATCTACAAGTCAATATGATATGAAATAGCCAGATAATAATGATGATAAAAGGTTGATGTCGTGAACATCGACCAAGAAACAATATGGTATGAATCTTGTATGTGAAATTATATTGGTTCAAATGCATTGCTATGAGGTGTGGACAAGTGCAGGTTTTTTAGGTGGCAAGACTGACTAAAATTGAATATACAATGACAAAATTCCCAACAACACAGTGCCATTGTATGGTCCATGGTAGGGTCTTGACCCTAGTTCTATTAGGAGGGGTGGAGGCATTTCCCACTTTGTATCCTCTGAAACCTGGAGTCATGGGAGGATGGTGTTAGCTCACGCTCCCCTAAACGTGTGATGATGGCTGCCAGATGCCTGTTGGGGAAGCTTGGTCAAGAGAGTTGACACTTCCTCTTATGGGTTCTATTTGGTGTTAGGTCAATATAGTTGATGCTCCAATATAATCTAGTAGAGGAAGGATAGGGATGAAAGATGGAAGTAGGTCAGGGAGGAAGGATGACTAGAAGTAGTTGAGAGTGTATGGGGCTTTCACATTATGGTAGAATTTCTTGATTTCCTCATTTTGAAAAATATGTATATATGTATGCTTATATTTACTTAATTAAACTACAATTATCTAAGTTAATGTTGCTTGTGGTAAATTATTGTAATTGAAGGATTTCACGAACATTTTAAATGGTTTACTATCTTTTATGAAATGAATGGTCTTATTGATTGGATTGGACACATACAAGAATTACTTTAGGTGTGACGATTATTTTCATTAGTACATATGTGAGTCCTATATGTTCTAGCTATACATGCATGCCTTGCACATGTACACTAGTATGTATAAGTGTTTTAAATTGATGTTGTTTCTTATTTGATGCGGATGTATGAATCATGTGTTGTTACCCTTGCATTGTAAATTACTCTAACTTTGGGATGAAGTTACTTGAAGGGTGGGTATATGTAACAACCTAATTTGATTAATTGTTTATCATAGTTTTTAAATTAAATTAAATTAATTATTAAAATAAATTAAATGAGTCTTTTTATTATTTTATTATTAAAAGGTAGGTGAAGTAATTAATGAAGGGATAAGGTTGTTGGGGAATTAATGATGGGGATAAGGTAGTTGGGGAATTGAATGAGAGGGGAGGATAAGGAAGAGAGGAGAGGACTTGGAGAGGGCTCTCATTTGTTTTTTGGAAAATTATGCAAGAGGTGGAAGAGGAGGAGGAAAATTGGGAGAACAGGTTGTTTTGGGAACTCTCACAGGGCATTGTTGTTGCTGCGAACTTTGGGCTTGGGGGGTAGGAAACCGCAAGGATTCCTGGAGCTAGGGAGCCAGAGAGGTTGTTCCTAGTTGGTTGGGAGGTTAATGTTCAGTTGGGCAGTTTGGGAAATCACAAGAACAAGTGAACCGGGGGATGAATCAACCAACCTGTAGGTTGAGGTATGTATTTTACCAGTCGGACTGTTATCATTATGTTGTTGTTATTATTCTTTCTCTTCTATTGTTATTATCTTGTTATCGCTATTATGTTGTTTTTGTTTATTCTTGGTATAAGAAAATCATGAAATAAATGCTAAACTAAATTTCGGTCATTAAAGTAGGAGATTATAGAAAATATTTATTTATTCGAGTCCTAAAAAATAGTTAGGCTTTACAAACCTATTTCTAAAGCCTTGGAAGGGAAGTGGGGCAGCCAAAGGAATATTGAGTAGAGAAGGGGCACACTTCCTAGGGTGGGACAGGAATGTGGGGGATGAGAGACTATAAGCTTCTAGTGTGAATTGGCATATGTGATGAACTTTACAGTAATTCAGTTACCTGTGTCTTATCTACTTGTAAATGAATTCCTTTCGAGTGAGATACTTTATCCTGGTTAGGAATCCTTACCCAAGTGGATTTTAGCCCCATATGGGGGGTGACCCACTTTTGATATTTATGAACAATGCGGTCTAAGGTTGGGATGAACGTGGAAGGTTTGGCCACAGTTGGTGTCTTTTATTCAAAATATAAGTGCCAATTGTGTGTTAAAATTAGGTTTGTCGTAATATTTATGCAATTGTTGTTATGGGTTTATGTTATTATGTTTCATGTATATTCTGTGATGATTGTGTGTAATTATGTTATGAATAAGTATATAATTACATGTTGCAGAATGTATGTTCTTTTTTTAATTAATGAAAGAGTTGTTTCAGATCAATTTGGTGGAATTGCTAGTAAATTGGTATCAGAGTTGATGACTAGAGAAAGTTTTTATGTGGAATTTCCCAACTGGTGGCTAGGGGTGTTACAAATAGGTATTAGAGCCCAGTTTACAACACTGAGCCTAGATGGACAGGGTTAACATCATGTCAAAGAAGTTTTCGTAGAGAATTGAATTTGGGACTGGCCGAATTTTCAAGTTTTATTCCGTCCATGATGAAAATTTGAAGCAATTGAGAGGAATTGGGTAAAAGCCCCAATTTTGGTTGCTAAATTTATGAAGGATTTGGGAAAATTCAGACCAGAAATGTCAACCAGTGAAATGCTCAAGAATTGTTGTGCAGAGGTTGAATTTAAGTATATGGAGGTGAAATTGAGCAAATTTCATGAATAAAAAATGTCCATGGTGGAAATTGGTTGAGAATCGATCAAAGGCCCCAATTTCTATAGTGAAAATTATAAAAAAATTAGTTAAGTGTCGAGAGCAGTGTGCACACTAAGAAGAAATGATTCATAAGAGAATAATATGTGT
>ML782125.1:119770-158881 GCA_009831015.1 Picea engelmannii | reverse complement strand
GACACCTCGTTTGGCCAAAAAACGAAGAAGATAGGCTTCCTTGAAGTCTCCACTTCAAGCTTGTTGTCTCTGCATCTACAAAACGCACCTCCTCTGGCTCAACCTAGCCCACACACAATTTTAAAGAGTGAAAACCTGGAACCGGGTGCAACCGCACCATCGGTCCAAACTGTCAAACCGTTTACGCGTTGGCCCTAACTACCAAGGCCCATGGGCACATGGCATTCATACGACCACGCCAACACACAACAGGGCTAATGGTTAAATAACCGTTGGAACCGTATGTTAAACCCGCGCGTGTTGGTACAGTGGTCACATGGTAAACCGCACACATATATATCAAATGGTTACAATATATGGTTACGGTGGTAACCACCATAGCACTGGTCGCATATAATATAACACATGACCATGGGTCGGGGCTTAGCCCTAGCCCGGTCCACATCCATATATACAATATAACAATGTTAAATAAAAAATTTAAAACATATATAAAAAGGAACATATGTGGGCGCGCTGGTTGGGCGGCCTTTCCCAAAGATTTACCCTTGCCCTGGAGGTCACGGGGTTGACTCCCGCTGAGTGCAAAGGTTTTAACAAATAAACAAGTGACAAGTGGCGGCCTTCGATTGGGCCACGTGTCGCATCCCCATTCGCTATCAAAACACATCATATTCCATTTGTCCAATAAATGTCTACCACATCAGCGTATGGTCTGCCACGTCATCCATATGGTCTGCCATGTCATCGTCCGTATGGACTGTACGGACTTGTATAGTCAGCATCCCTTTTTTACATGTTTTCCATTTTGAACAAAATGTGATATCTCTCGCTCCCGATGTCTGTTTGAACCCAAATGAGTTGCATTGGGTTTGAAACAACGAGACCTACGCTCTCGTTTGATTTGAGGCGATTCCGAGCACTTTGAATTTTTGAGCAAAATTTGATCCCCTGATCACTTGCGTAGTCTAAATATGAAGTATAATTCTGCACACAAAGTTGACTGAGCAGTTAAATTCCTAAGAAATCAGAAGAAAGAATTATGATGTTGTATGAAAACAAAAGTGTACATCATTTCATGATTTGTTAAATTGTCTAGTCTAAAAAAAATTCTTGGCTACATATTTTTCAGAGCCAAAAGCATTAGATCAGAATAGGATCAACACAAGTTTAGATTCATAGAATATGTGTAGGGTATTTTTAGTCATGAATAAGAGATCATAGGAATGTATGCCCATATGGGTAATGAATTTACAAATTCCAATGGACATGGAGAACATAAGGAAAAAAGCATGAACTTGGTGGAAACCATAAAGAGTTTGCAGAGGGATGTCCTAATTCATAAAAATGAAAATGAGAGGATTATGAAATCCAATGAGCTACATGAAGACTTCAACATTAAGTTGATGCAGAGCTTGGACATAATTGAGAAGAAAATGGATAATAATATTGAGTCAAGAAGATCAGGAAGCTATAGATTCCATGATAAGAGGGGAATATCAGTGCACAGAATAAGTGCTGGCAGAAAACACCATCACTCTCCAAGACATTCCACTAGGAGAGAACACAGTAGTTAAAGTCCTATTAAGAAACCTAAGAAGACTAGGGTGGATGAAATACAGGGGGAAATGAATAAAATCAAACCTCCTAATTTTGATGGTGACCATAAGAAGGATGAGGATGTAGAAACTTGACTTCTAAATATGAGAAAGTATTTCCAGTTGCACAATTACTCTTCATTGGCAGAGGGTAGAATTTCTATTTATCGGCTCAAGGGAAAAGAATCAATGTGGTGCGACCAATATGTGCAAGTAGATCACATTTATGAGAAGAAAGTGACTTGGAGAGAATTCAATAGATATCTTCAAAGGAAATGTTTGAATAAGAGGCACTATGGAAAGAAAATAAAATATTTCTTTGAACTCAAGCTTGGGAGTATGACTATATATGAGTATGAAAGAAGGTTTTTAGAACTACTGAAATATGTTTCCTTATCAAATATGAGAAATTTAATATTCAGAGATATTTGAGTGGTCTGCCACCATTTATCAATGACATAATACAATATGATGATCCCAAAACATTGAGGTAAACTATAAGAAGGGCTAAGTGCCTTCATGAGCAGCAAAAAGGGAAAGCATCTTACCAGAAAGCTTGGGAAGACAAGAATAAAAGCAAGATTCAATAGAGGAAGAATGGGAATAAGACAACATTCTTCATAAATAACTATCAGGAACAACCAGCTACTAAAGAATCCGGACTAACAAAGCCATTGAGGCAAATTCCAAGGAAACAACCTATGGAATGTTGGGGTTGTAAAGGAGACCATATGTACATAGATTTCCCTCATCTTAGTGAAAGAGTGAGTATTGTTCACAACACACAACAGGATAAAACAGTGGAGGACATGGGAATAAGTGTACCTAAGATCTATGCAGCCTTGGACAATAAGAAATATGAGTTTCAATTGCACATGATTGAAGATTAATGTAAGATTAATAATCATCCCATTGCTATTTTAATTGATTCAGGAGCTAGTCATAGTTATCTAGACCCTAATATGGTGGAAAGGTTTCATTTTCCAAGAAGAAAACTTGGAAAAACTTGGATGGTGCAGCTAGATACAAGATCTAAAAGAGATATAAATGAGATGGTCAAATCATGTTCGATGAACATGAATGGAATGAACATAGGCACAGATCTGAACATCATACATTTAGGTTCCTATGACTGCCTAATTGGTATGGATTGGTTGGATCAACACCATGCTTTCTTTGATTGTTATAACAAAGAATTTAGTTTCTTGTATGAGGAAGTAAACTTAAGGAGAGTAAAAGTAATTCCCAGAGTAGTAACTGTCAAAGAAATTTCAGCCTTGCAGCTGAAGAATAGTTACAGAAAAGGGTGTCAAATATTTGTCCCACAGATGGAGGAGACACCTAAGGATAAGGTGGAATATATTGAAGACTACGCAGTCATGAAATATTTTGAAGATATATTCAATGAAATACCAGGATTTCCACCAAAAAGAGATATTGACTTCTCTATCAATCTGATGCCCAAAGCATCTCCAGTATCAAAGATTCCTTACATGATGAGTGCACCTGAAATGAAGTAATTGCAAATGAAATTTGAAGAACTTATGAAGAAGGGGTATATACACCCAAGTGTGTCACCTTGGGGTGCCCCATATTTTTTATAAGGAAAAAGGATGGAACATTGAGAATTTGTATTGATTTCAGGCAGTTGAACAAAGTAACTATGAAGAACAAGTATTTTTTGCCAAGGATAGATGACCCTTTTGATCAGCTGAAAGAGGAAAAAATATTCTCTAAGATTGATCTTAGGTCAGGCTACCATCAACTAAGAATGAAAGAAGAAGACATCTACAAGACTACTTTTAGAACAAGGTATGGACATTATGATTTCATAGTGGTGCCCTTTGGGTTAACAAATGCACCAGTTTTCTTCATGTGTCTCATTAATGGTGTATTCATAAATTACTTGGACAAGTTTGTCATTGTCTTTTTGGATGGCATTTTGATATATTCTAAATCTGAAGAAGAACATGAGAAACACTTGAGAATGGTGTTATAGGTTTTAAGGGAGCATCAATTGTATTCCAAATTGAGCAAGTGCTCATTTTACCAGAAGCAAAGACATTATTTGGGCCATATAATCTCCAAGGTGGGGATAACAGAAGATCCAAAAACGATAAGAGATATTGAAATTTAGCCAACATCAAGGAATGTATATGAGGTAAGATCATTCATGGGCCTTGTAGGTTACTACAAAATATTGATTGAGGGATTCTCAAGGATTATGCATCCAATCACTTCTTTGCAGAAGAAGGATGTGAAGTTTGAGTGGACACATGATTGTGAAACAAGTTTACAACAGTTGAAGAATTTATTAACAAGTGCTCCAATACTGAGGATTGATGATCCAACTGAAGACTTCAGTGTATGCATTGATGCATGTAAAGAAGGACTAGGTGGATTCCTTAGTTAGAATGGTTATGTGGTATGTTATGAATCAAGGAAGTTGAAGGAGCATGAAAGACATTATGCAACTCATGATTTGGAGTTGGCATCCATAGTGCATGCCTTGAATATGTGGAGGCACTACCGCATGGGAAGATATTTGAGTTGAGGACATACCACTGTGGTCTGAAATACTTGTTTGGACAACCAACTCTAAATGGAAGGCAAAGAAGGTGGTTAAATTTCGTCAGTGAATATGATTTTGATATAACACATATCAAAGGTAAAAAGAACAAGGTGACTGATGCACTAAACAAGAGGGTACATGCGATGCATGTTACAACCATTAATATGTGTCAATCAAACTTGAAAGATAAAAATATAGATCCTACAAAAACAGATCATAAATATATGGAGTTTAAGGAAAATCTTCAACAAGGTAATTTACAATAGAAAGTTGAAGACTATAAGATGGAAGGTGATGAAATTCTCAGATATAGAGGAACAATTTATGTGCCAAATTATTGGGAATTGAAGAATATGATATTGGGAGAAATGCATAATGTCCCTTATGTTGGACACCCAGGTTACCATAAATCTATTGCAGCTATCAAGAGTCAATATTATTGGCGAGGCATGAAGAAATAAGTTGTTGAGCTTATTACCAAGTGTTTGGCATGTCAAAAGGTCAAGGATGAACATAGACATCCAAATTTACTGCTACAACAATTACCCATTCCTGAGTGGAAGGTGGGAAGTGGTAACAATGGATTTTATCACTAAGTTATCTATAACTAACAGGCAACATGATTCCATCATGGTGGTGGTGGAAAATCTTACCAAATCTTCCCATTTTATTCCAGTAAATCTTACTCACATGGTAGCTAACATAGATTATATCTATCTGAGAGAAATAGGTCGATTGCATGGATTTCCCAATACAATTGTGTCTGACAGAGATCCAAAATTTACTTCAAAATTTTGGCAAGGATTGTTCAATGGATTTGGAACAAATATGCATTTTAGTACATCTTATCATCCATATTCAGATGGGTAGAAAGAAATGGTGAATCAACTAATTGAAGATATGCTAAGAATTTATGTCATGGATAAACCATCCAAATGGGAGGATTATCTACACTTGGTGGAGGTTTCTTACAAAAATGGGTACCAAGCATCCCTAAAGATGAGCCCATTTGAGGCACTCTATGGTAGAAAATGCAACACACTATTCAGTTGGGATAACCCAACAGACCGTGCAGTAGTTGGACTAGAAGTACTTAGAGAAATGGAAGAGTAGATGATAAAAAATAAGAAGAATTTAAAGAATTTGTAGAACAGGAAGAAAATTTATGTTGATAAAGTCATAACTCACAGGGAATTTAATGTGGGTGATCATGTGTTTCTGAATGTAAATGCCAACAAAATTTCCCTTAAGTTGGGAAATTTATCAAAGTTGGCAGCTCGATTTTGTGGGCAATTTGAAATCCTAGAAAGGATTGGTCCTATAGATTATATGATTTCCTTTCCTGCATCAATGCATATTCATAATGTATTCCATGTATCATTGCTTAAAATATATATACCTGATACTAATCATATCATTGACTGGAATGTGATTCAGGTGAAACAAGAAGTCGGTTTTCAAGTGCATCTAGTGTGCATATACGATAAATAGATCAAACAACTCCAGAATCGAGCCATAGGGATAGTAAAGGTCCAATGGACCTAGTACGCTAATGAGGATACAACTTGGGAGCATGACAATTCTATGTGGGCAGAATACCCACATCATTTTTAGAACTTTTGAAATTTTGATTGTACTTGTGTATGTACTGCACTGAGGACATTGCATAAATAAGGGGAAGGGGATTGTAATTCCCCTAGACCGATCCCCAAGTGTAAATATCAATGCAATTATACTTTACTTATAACCTAGTGAGCTGAAGTATCAAGTTTATTGGTTTTATTATTCGCGCATTAGGTTAGTGCACGAAGATCTCATATCAACAGAGTGCGCACAGTTGTAGAATGAAACAATGTGCATTTTTATGTTTGGCGTGCACCTGTGTAAATACACAAGAATGACACACTAAAAGTGAAACAACTTAATGAATGAAATGAGTTCAAGTGTTAGAATGAAGGGATGGTGCATGAAAGGAATAGGTGTGCAACCCTTGATTCAGTGCACATTGTTTTAGTGTGCAGGTTTTTGAAAGGCATAGAAGCATTTTGTATGTAAGTCATGATGTAACGTGCACCTGTGAAAGGGAGTGAGGTTGGCGCACTGAGGAAAGAATGTGCGTAATCTAGAAGTTCTGTGCACACTGGTTTTAGTGTGCTAGCTGTATATTTTGAGGCTGGTGATCCTGGATGCAAAATATCAGTAATTTTGTATTGAGATGTAAATGTAATCACATGCAATTTAAGGAAAATACATCCTTGTGGCAGACCGACCATGTAAAAGAGTTCGAGGGGATTAAAATCCATTAGATGAGGTCAAGGGGGGTGGATTAAAGGGGGCTTAAACCCAAAAATAAATATTTTATTATTATTTATTAAAAAGTGTAAAGTTAGGAAATATTATTATATCTTAGTTCCTAAGGAGGGGAAAAGTGGCTGAAGGAAGTTCTCAACATGACAAGTGTCAATTTGGGAAAATGTTGTGGACTAAAGGCAATTCTCGACCTGAAAGGTGTCAAGTTGGGAACATGCAGTCAAACGGTTTTGTTGGAGTCCATTATGGCATTCTTTCATCGGGGGGGAAGCCAACTGCTATGCCATTGAGTTGACTTCTATGTCATATAAATGTTCAGTGAGTGAACCCGGTGGTTGCTATCATGAGTTGATTGTTACTTAAATAGTAAGCTAGTTTATGTCGTAGATACCTACATATGACTTAGCTAGGAGAGTTAGATTGAAGAGGTGGGTTGTCAGGCCCATGGGATTTTGGACTGAAGAGGTGGGTTTTCATTCCCATGGAAGGTTTTATTCTCTCCAAGTGAGAGAATTGTTGGGAATCATTTTTCGAGGTGCCAAACTATAGTGACAAGGCTCAAAGACTTCATGTCTATCCTTTTTTTGAAGCCATGGAAGGGAAGTGGGGTAGCTAAAGGAATTTTGAGCAGAGAAGGGGCACACTACCTATGTTGGGAGATCCATGTGGGGAATGAGAGACTATAGGTTGTCAATGCAAATTGGCATATGTGACAAACTTTACAGTAATTGAGTTACCTATGTTTGATCTACCTATAACTGAGTTCATGTTGAGAGAGATACTCTATCCTGGTTAGGAATACTTACTGAAGTGGATTTTATCCCCAGCTCGGGGGTGACCCACTATTGATATTTATGAACAATTCAGTATAAGGTTGGGAGGAACTTGGAAGTTCTGCCCACAATTGGTGTCTTTTATTCAAAAGATAAGTGCCAATTGTGTGTTAAGATTAGGTTTGCAGTAATATTTATGCAATTGTTGTTATGGGTTTATGCTATTTATGTTTCATGTATATTCTATGATGATTTTGTGGAATTTTGTTATGAATAAGTATATAATTACATGTTGCATAATGTATGTTTCTATTTTAATTAATGATAGAGTTGTGTCGGAAAAATTGGGTGGAATTGCTGGTAAATTGGTATCAGAGATGATGACTAGAGAATGTTTTTAAGTGGCATTTCCCAACTAGTGGTTGGGGGTGTTACACCTTCTAACCTTAAATTCTTGGACTTCTCAAGGTTCAGATGATTTTCAAAACCAATTTCGTACTTTTTCCTATGTTACTTGTTTTTTCTTTCTTTTTCTTCCTTTTCTTGCTATAATACACTATGATACAATTTAGCCTACATATATCCCCTAGTGCATGGAATGACAATCATCCCTATACATTTTGAACCAACTCCCATTCACTATTCCTTCCACAACTTGTCCGTCCAACTATTCTAACTGAACAACACATGTGTCAGTCACATATCTAATCACGCATGGACCTAGCCAATGCATCTTGAACATTCCTGGGTGTTGTAAGAACTTATTGTCATATAGCAGTGCTAGATATCCTATCTCAAACTTCTTCTTCTTGATGTGTCTATCATGCCATGGATTTTAACATGCCTTCTATACTTGTTGATGGAACCCTGCAATAAATTGATCTTCCTATAACACTAGTAACTATGATAGTATTTCTTCTACTACGTCGGTCTCCATTAGGTATTCCATCACAACAATGCATAGAATTGGTACAATAAACTCCATCGACATGACTACTTCTTGATCATATGCTAATATAAAGGGTGTTTGTCCTGTCAACTTCTTGCATGTAGTTCTATAATCTTAAATCACTGCAGGGATCCTTAAATCCCAGTCATCCAATCCTACATTGCACACCTTGGTCAATGCATTCTCCAGCATCTTATTGAAGGCCTCCATAGTTCCATTATCTTGTAGTGATATGGAATCACGAGTGCTCTTCTGATGTTGAATATGGAGATTTTCTATCAATGTTGCAGTTGTCTTGTTCAAAAAGTCAATCCCTTGGTCACTCATTAGTACTTTAGGACACCCAAACTTTGTATCTATGTTCTCGAATAAGACTTAGGGAGTTGTCTTCATGTGGAAATCTATAACTAGATTTTCCTCTACCCATATTGTCAAGTAGTCTGTCGTGGTAATTATGTACCTGAATCATGGTCTTCTCATTAGTGGATTAATCAGTCCAACAAAATCCACTACCCATTTTTCAAATTCTTGCAGGGTAAGTTACAGATTCAAGGTCATCTCATCCCTTCATGATGGTATTCCTACTCTTTAGTAAATGTTGCAGCTATGAAAATATTATTTTGCATCCTTAAGGAGGGTGGGCCACCATAGCCCTACCTGTAATATCTTCTGTGTTGTAGCCTTTGCTGCATAATGACCTCATGTAATTCCATGATGTGCCTCTGTGAGGATTATTAATCTCTCATGTTGTATCACACATCATTGTAGTATCCCATCTATGCCCAACTTGTATAAATTTACTGCGATCAACTGATAATTTGTTGCTTTAACCACTAGCTATTTATTTTTTTCTACTATCATATTAGATGGAGGTAATCATGTGCTAAAATATTGTACAATTTCTACAAAATGATCATCTACTATTTGAACTAAGAATAAATGTGCATATGGTAAACTATATTATAGGTTCCCTACATCTTCTCATATCAGTATCCATGAGAAATGGTCTGGTTCTGCATTCAATTTCCTTGGCTTCACAATAACTTTGAAATTATACTCCTAGAATAACAATAATCATCTACAAATTATCCCCCCCAACATCGTCTTGTTCACTAGATGTATGAGTGCAGAGTGGTCTGTATACATCTTAAAATGGGACCCCAACAAATAGTGTTTGAACTTTTGCAATGAATAAACCATTTCCAAGCCTTCCCTTTCTATCATCGTGTAATTATTCTGACCAGTCGACAACTTCCTTCTATCTAAATAAATTGGATGATATAACTCTCCCTCTCTTGGCTAGTCTAACACTGTGTCAAGTGTTATAGACGATGCATCCACATGAATGTGAAACTCTTTATACCAATCCAGGAACAATAGAATGGGCACAATTACCATCTTCTGGTTGAATACACCCAAACCCTTATGAAAATCTTCATTCCATTGAAACTTAGCTTCTTTCTTCAGTAACTTCTGCATTGGAGATGTTATATATACATAACCTTTAATGAATTTCTTATAATATCTGGTATGACCCAAAGTTGTTCTCAATTTTTTCATTGATTCAGGTGGTGGAAAATTAACAATTATTTCTATCTTGGCAATATCAAATAACAAACCCTGCTTGCATACCACATGACCTAACAATATCCCAAACAGTGTGCAAAAAACACATTTCTTCAAATTTAATGAAATTTGATATTATCTACATCTATCAAGCATCAATATTAGAGTTTCTATGTGATATTTTAATAGGCTAATAACAGTCCAATCATCTAAGTACACTTCAAGAAACTTATGAAAAAACTCCTTAAATTCTAAGACAACTACTTTAGAAAACACGACAGGTGAATTCTTTAACCCAAAAAGAATCATTATGTACTAGTATCTTCCCCATTCTGTCACAAATGTCATCTTATGTATGTCTTCTAGCACAACCTTTATCTGATGGTATCTTGAAAATTCATTGGTGAACAAGTAGGCCTCCTACCCTCCTATGTTTTCTAATACTTCATCTATAAAGGGGGTCAAAAATGGGTTGTGCAAACATGCATCATTCAACTTCCTTAGGTATACATAAATTCTAATACCTCTTATTTTCTTATCCTAAACCATCATTGCACTTATCCATTTGGACTTTGTGACGGGTTCAATTATATCAGCTTCTATCATTTTGTCAAGCTATGCTTTCAATTTTTCCTTGTACTTCAGATTCGATCTGTAAGATCTCCATCTTATTGGATTGTAATTTGGTTTTAATGAGATCTTCATCTCGCCCAATTCTCCAACTATTCTCTTCATCTCTGAAAAGGTTGTCGTAAAGAGATCTTGATACTCGTGCAATAGGTCTGCAATCTTTTCCACAGTCTCAACATTCTAATAATCAACAATGCTTGCAAACTTTGGTTTCTCCTTTATGCCAATGTTCACTTTGTGCACTCTTAAGGGCTTCACATATGCATTAGATTCAAGTGATGGACCTACTACGTCACACTCCCCTTCAGACTCTGGTACCTATACATTTCTTAGGTATTCTTCTTCTTAGTCTTCCTTGGTAGCATTATGACATTCTAATAGTTCATGGATTGTCATAGACTCTCTGTGCACATTACATGTAGGTACCATTTCAAATTGACCTTCTTCCATAAAAAATTTAACTCTAATGAATTATAAATATGCATCTACTAAAGGTGAATCAACTTCAAAATTAAATGTTACCTTAAAGTTTCAAGTGATATCTTTTGAGTCCATCATTCCTCTGTGCAATTCTAGCTCTAAATACCAATTCCTAGGATCTGTCTCCAACGTATGTATGAACCTTTGCGTCCATTCATGCTTCGGCACTTTCCTCCAAGTCATAACACATTGTGAAATATGATCCTTTCGATCACTCATCCCCATGTTATCACCATAAAAATGTCTATGTGAAAACTGGTTTTCAAGACTTAGCGAGATGCTAAACTGATGTGGAGGTGTGAGAAACTAGTGGATAGGGCCAAGCCTAGTAGGAGGAGGCTAAATCTAGCGATAGTGAAAAGTTGATGGGACCTGATAGGTCGCATATCGCAAAACTACAGATCAACGATCATGGATATTTTTGGGGAGAGGAGTTGCAAAGAAGATAATTCTTGAAAGTGGGATGAAAAGTAAACCACGATTTTGGGTTGGGACCAAGTGGCGCCACCGGGTGCATTTCGGGGTGAGAAGCGGGTTGTCCTAAACCACTTCCTCGTGCCCCTAAAATCGGGAAAGTATATAAAAGGGGGCTTTTCATTTATTTTATTACTTTTTCAAATACTGGAACGTTGAAAGTTGGCGCAACCACTTCGTTCAAACTGAAGAACAACAGTACACCAAGCTCACGCCTTTTCCGCTCGTCTACATGTATTTTTCATCGTCACCATGGACCCCATAATTATGTCATTAACATAGTAGGATCCCATGTCAAATGAAGAAGCCCCAATTGACTAAGATTAAGATGTGTTCGACATTGAAATCACCATTTCGCCCATATCCGTGTCCAGAGCCAATTTGTCTGATGATGTAGGGAAGCAGATACCTTTCCTTGAAGCAGTCTAAGCCACTATAGTCCCTTATGTTGTTGAGGTTAGGGATGATTTTAAGGATGGAAATTTATTTTAAAATGTAGAAATCTTGGTGAATCTTACGAATCCTTCATATGCCAACTATAAATGATTGGGGATATTTTTGTAAAAATATTCAAATTTCTAAGGATTTTATATAGTTTTTATAAAATTTTGGCGATTTTTAAGGTAAAATAATTTTATCCTATAGAATTTGGGGGAATAAGTTTTAAAATAGCGAATCTCATTTTTGGAAAAACCATGGAAAATTAGCCCATGAGGGAAATTTAGCCCCTAAAATCATCCGTGGTCGAGGTCACATTCCCTTTCCCTAAATTCATAGGTTGGTGTGTAGAGAAAAATTCACAGGAAGAGAAAGTTGTCTTAAATAAATGGGGGTCTGAAGTCATGTGTAGGGTAGAGAGTATTTCAATTTGAGGCACCCTCGGCATACYAGAGACTTTCTCYGTAGTGTCTGAACCATTCAAAGAAGAAAAGCTAATTATGGTTTATAGGGAATGCCCTTTAGAATTCAAAGACCTATTCTTAATAACAAATATCAAACCATATCATATTTTTGAAAGTTTKTCCCTTCCATTGAGTGTTAATGTCATGGTTATTGAAGACCAATGGGTTTGTTCCATACTTAGTTAGATTTTAGGTCTAGATAATTACAAGTATGTGGTCGAGGTCATGTTAGGTTTTATGTTGGCGTTTTTCCATTCAGATTCYAGTCAGTCAGTCAGCATCAACTTCGATAAATTCATAGCTGAYAATATTCAAAGACAGCTAGTGAATTTTCAGTCACTAATACATTTCATATATTACACATACTTTCTAAAGATTTTCCTGGAAACAAACAAGAGAGAGTTCCCTGAAGCAACATTCATATAAACCAGGAGTTTAAAAGGATCACATTGCTCATTTTTATCAACAATGTAAAGAGACACATAGGCCACACTGAGTAAAGAGACTGAAGCTCTCCAAATGGATTATCACCATCAGTTGCCAATGAAAGCCTAACATTACGAGGTGCATTTGTAAATTTTGGCCATTTTGCAGCAATTTCCTTAAATGCATAACCATCTATAGGCATTCAAATAACATCATATTCAATTCTCTTTCGTGCATGGTAATCCATAAATTATGTTATGCTTTGGCACCTGAATAGTCACTACAAACGTGGAATTATGGGAATATGTCATAGAACCTTTCGAGGCACCATTTTTGTTACTTGATTGGTTCGATATCTATTGATACCACATACCGGGAATTTTGTTTTCGACGCATGTTGTCCATAATATATAATATGATCATCAGGACATGCATCTATACTTTGGTACTCCATTCCATTGTCTTTCATAATGGCATGTAAATCTAGATATGTGTGAGGTAAAACATTTGACGAGGGTAACAAAAATTCACCTAACAATCTAAAACATAAAAAATAACTAGTTAATGTAAATAATAGTAATTGTAAATATTGCATTTTTATTTAACACATTAATTAGAAGTAGAAAGAAAGGGGGAAAGTCAAACTTTATGTATATGTGATGAAACATATTACATACCTTAGGATCTGTGTCATACAAGTGTTCGAAAAACTATTCATAACCTTTAAGTTCACGAGCAACAATGTAGTGGAGAGAATATTTTCTCTTGACCCTTTATAAAGTCTATTTTCCTTTTCAAGAAGAGGTTCATCAAAAATACCATCACTATTGTCCCCATGATCCTCATCTGGATGACCGAATAAGTCTTGGATCATTTTATTTGTCCCATCATCTTGAACTATGTTATTATTGTCATATACTTCCATGGGATCATTAATTTGATCTTCATTATCTGCTTCTTGTTCCTCATCTTGTACAACATGATTTCTGCTACTACTTGGTGCTTTCTGCATAAAGTTAGGTGGAACATCTAACTTTATAATTATAAACAATCATGAAAAATTAGTGCATGTATAAAACAGTATAAAAGTTTGAGAATACAATCAATATTAAAACAGATAATGAATATATATCTATCTCTATCTATCTATCTATCTATCTATATATATATATATATATAATTACCATGGGATGATATTCATTTGATCCCCCATACATGGGCCCATATTTTCTACAATGTTTTTTAGTTGTTGTTATTAAAACTCTTTCGGGACGTCTAGTACAACAATTTTTGCAAGGGCAATAACATTTACTGTCACCCTTTTCACCCTCTTTAATTTTTTTCCCACCTCTAATGTTTTATGACATTCTTCCCCATAGACATATACTGATAATTATCTTATAAAATTGAGTGGTTTATAATAGAATATCGATTATATTTTTCTATTATAACATATGAAAAAAACCTGTTTTTTTTTCGCCAAGAAGACCTTATACCCTTTTTGAACTTTCGTTGTTATAGAAAACTTGTCGCAACATCCGTAAAATGCAACATATTTATAGATTTTATAATGTTGCAATTCCGATGACAGTTGACCAAGTCAATGTTGAATTTGGCAAATAGTGGCTGACTATTACGGGGGGGGAAAGGTAGTGTCGACACTATTGCAAGTTCGACGGACAGAAAGTCGCATTTCCGACGACCGTTGACCAAGTCAATGATGACTTTGTAAAATAGTGTTTGACCTTTTGGGGGGAAAACCTAATGTCCACACCGTCACAAGTGCGATGCACATTTGATGTCGTCGCAAGAGTGACATCTTTTGAACATTATCGCTCTTGTGATGAATTGAAAAGTACGTCGCAAGTGTGATGATATCGAGTAGTATGGAGAAAAATAAATAAAAGTTCCTTTGTTTTTCGACGGTATGGCCAATTTTTTCCATAACGTCGCAATTAGATCATCACAATTTTTCCAATGTGTAGTAGCGTGTTTTTATTCAAACGTCCTTGGTCATGTATCACATTGTGAGGATATTGATTACAACCTTCCTTCAACATTGGCACCTAGTACCATTCAACATATAATGGATCGTTGACCTTAGAGTAACCTCCAAATGAAATATTAAATCCAATCATCTAGACCCATAGAAATGAAACATAAATTAATTAAGAGTTAGTATATGTTTCTCTGCATTTAGTTCCTGGTTCCTTTGTTCGTAGTTGAGGTGCTTTGCTCTCTGGGGTTGTTGATGAGGTTTCATATATTAATCCTAAACAATGAAGACCATTGGTGAGGAATTTGTCAAAACATATAACAGGGAAGTTGTATAGCTCAAAAATAAATTTCCATTGGTATAAGGAACGAGTGAAACAAGAACCTGATTCAAACATTATGGATAAAATATGAAAGGAATTCTAGTGGGGTCATGCCCTTGTACTGGAGAAGTTTGAACGAACTCCTCCAATATAAACTAGAACAGTTTAATTGAAATCCTCTAGTGTAAACTAGAGATCACCACACAAACTCCTCTGATGTGAACTAGTGAGGATGGCACTAAATGTTCTGGTGCTAGTGAGTAGATATTATATGTAAGTCTCAGAATATTGCAGGAACTCTGGTTGTGTCAAATCCCATTTTACCTATGATACACGACGTACATGGTTTTAATGGTGAGTTCTGCATATTGAAACTTCAAGGAAAAGTGTGAATGTGACTAAAATTGATATGATTAAAATATGAAAAACATGGTGCCCTCATGCCAAATTACCCTCACAATGCCCCACTTTCAATTCAAACTTTCATGATATGACTTTTACTCTCTTTCCTTTTTTTAATGTTTCATAATTTTTTTTTTATCATAACCATGTATGCATCGTGGCTAGCCTCAAACTTTGTATAAGGGACTTACTCTTGAAATGTTTTTTGACACCAACCAAAATCAATTAATTATATTCCTCTCAATATAATGGAACCCAACAACATACCATTAAGATTAGAATGGCATCCATGACTCATCATAATTTGTAATTTGGGAACACAACCTCTGTAGAAGCCAGATTGTACAGGTTACAATGAGTGTATAAGGAGGATCACTAAGAATAATCGTATCTTATGAATGAAAAATAGTCATACACCATCCAACAAGTTACGTCTAAATAACATGACACTATTTGCACTGTACTTGTATCTCATGAACTCACACAATGGGTGAGAAATTCCAATATGTGATCATTCAAAGGTTAAAACGTGTTTAAAAATTGATACACATCGTAGGTTGATCTGCGGCATAACGTTTGGTACTAGGTGATTTATTGTGATGGTTTTCGGGTGATGTTAAATTGATTGAGATGTGTGAATGCCGAGACATGAACTTCATCGTTGAACTTTGAATTTGAAAAGAGATTAATTGTCTTGATTGAGACTCCCCTAGTGGGTCTCAGAAAAATCAAAGGGTTATCCCATATAAAGGTATCGAGAGGAGCCATGGGCTGGTTAAAATTTAAGTGAAATGACTCCACCTGGGTAGGCCTCTCATCATCCCTCCTTCTAGCACCAATTTTTTGACATGGAAAAAGTCTCCCTTTAACAACAACATGGGTTACTCCACTAATAAGTCCCAATAGGACCTCTCACCGTTTGGAATATGGAACCCATCCATATTTTTTCCTAATAGCCATTTATGGTTTTAGCTTTACTGATTATGGCCTGGTTTACCGATGAGGGTGAATGGTTGGATGGTTATGCAAGAGAAGATGTAGATGAAGAGTATCTAAATTCATAAAATAAATCTAATCTACTCTAAACCTATCCTATCCTATATAGGAGAAAATTATCGTAACAAAATGAGCAGCGAAAATGAAACTAACTCTACCAATAGATTCACTCAGATAGTTGTAATGAAGAAATAAAGTTAGATAACACATGCACATTAATATATAATGAGAACAGTCTAGGTCACTATATCACGTACATCAATAGCTCATATGATCAGGACATAAAACATGATAATGAATAACAAGACTACAAGAATAACACTAGTTGCATCAGAAAAGTCTATAAGGAAACATGTTCTTATAGCCCATTTTAGCAACAAACATTCTGATGGAAGTAGTTCAAAATAGAAAACAGTGCACAAAAGTTTTTCTTTCTATCAAAAGTTGGACCTGAGGGCTTCTCAATATTAACAGTGTCAACAATAGTACATGAAATCTCCAAGGAAGGATTCTCAATTTTAGTTAACACATTATTATCTCCAAAAATAGTTGTTTGAGTGTATAAAATGGTTGAAAGAACAAAAACAAACCCTTTACATGGATATCGTTCTCATATTTATCGAAGTTCGATGTGACTCTTGGCCTTCCTCCTTCCACCATGACCTTTCACTTAAAAAAATTTGTACTTATTATCTTTCTAATGATGAGAGGAGAAATATAGAAGTTACATTTTGTATTTGTCTCTTAGCACTGGTGAGCCATCACAGATTTTGACTATGGTGCACCTCACCCACCGTAATGAATGGCTCATAAATTGGGAGATTCAATCATCATGGGGTTCGAAATCCCTCTTTAGGAATTTTAGTTTGATTCCCTTCGTTTCTCCCCGTTGTTGTGACAATTGTTGATTTTTTTTTATTCAAATGTCCTTGGTCATGGATCACATTGTGAGAATGTTGAATACAACCTTCCTTTGGAATTGGCACATGGCACCATTCAACATACAATTGATTAGTGACCTTAGAGTAACCTTGAAATGAAATATTAAATCCGATCATTTGGACCTATAGAAATGAAACATAAATTAATTAAGAGTTAGTATATGTTTCCCTATGTTCAGTTCTTGATTCCTTTGCTCATAGTTGATGTGCTTTGCTCTTCGGGGTTGTTGACAATGTTTCATATCTTAATCTTGAAAAATGAAGACCATTGGTGAGGAATTTGTAATACCCAAAGGTTGAGACCCAGCTGTAATTATGAATGTAATGATGTTTATAGGCTAGTGAGACAAGTATTTATAAGCTATTAGGCTTATGTGTTTATTAGGTCGGAGATCCTAGATGCTAAGGCCAATGGGCCTAATTTTGTATATGTAATTATGCAGATTATTAATAAAAATACATCGTTGCATGTAGACCAACCTGGAAGAAAGAGTATGGTGGAATGATCTCCACTGGGTAGGTAAAGGGATGGGGCTGAGAGGCTAGGAAAGAAGGGATAAGCTTGAGGGCTTAACCCAAGGGAATATTATAATGTATTTACTTAGGATACTAAAGTTGGGAAGTAAAACCAGTTATCCTAAGTTCCTTCAGGGAGAGGAACGAGTTCCAAGTGGGGAGGAATGTGCTCCTAGAGAGCCAAGTGTCATCCAAAATGCATGTAGATTTATGGGGGGGAGATTCTCACAATTCATGCCATCCTAACGATTCTCACCATTTGAACCAGGTTGGCCATCTGTTACCCCAATTGAGCAGCGCACCCAAAAAGAACATAGTAAACCTAGAATGCCATTGTGGAATTCCCGAAACATCCCAAACCTTTGTAACAAGACAAATTGTTACCCTTGTTGCACCTATACCCCGAGGGTTTCCTGCGTATTGTCTTATCAGTACCATTTCCCGTGCCATTTTATGTTGCTTCCATCACCATTCCTGTGTGTTGAGGAGGAAGAGTTAAGAAGCGGGTTGCCGGGCGTGTGGATAGAAGAAGTAGGTTGTCAGGACTATGAGAAAATCTCTCCAAGTGAGAGAGTGTGCTAAGGAAGTGAGTTCTCCTAGAGGGAGTCCAATAGCAGCTACAGAGATATGAGAATTATTGATCCAGCCTGTTGTTGAAGCCCCATAAAAGGAGGTGTAGCAGCCGATGGACTATGGGATGGTGAAGTTTTATACTTCTTGGGTGGGATAGGCATGTGGGGAATGAGAGGTTGTGAGTTGTGGGCATAAGTGGATCCTTGGAGGAAATCCTTCATGTTGTACCATGCAACTTCTTGTTGTCCTTGCCTAGCCTAGGAATCCCTTTCCCAGTGGATCTTAGTCCCAACTCGGGGGTGACCCATTGCTGAGAGTGATGAGCAACGTGGTCTAAGGTTGGGAGGTTCATGGAAGGTCTGTACATAATTGGTGTACTTCAATTAAAATATAAGTACCAATCCTCTATTCATTTACATGATGTGTATTTGTACATGCTATATTGATGAGTATTGCCTATATATGATGTTATATTTATGGGTTTTGCCTGTGAATATTGTATTTATGCTTTTACTATTATTTTTGCATTATGTTGTGTAATAGTAGAATGCAAATCATTTGTTGATTTGTATGTGTTATTGTCTCTTCCGCATTAATCTATGTATGAACATAATGTTTATGTCTGGTTAAAACTGCATTATATATGTGTGTGTGTGTGTGTGTGTGTGTGTGTGTGTGTGTGTGTGTGTGTGTGTATTCTGGTATCAGAGCATAGAAGCAAGGATACATTTGATTGGTAGCGTTTCTTACCCTGTGGGTGGTCGGGGACATTACAAATTGGTATCATAGCAAAGAAGCAAGGATGCAGTCGATAGGTAGCATTTCCCACCCTGTGGGTGGTCGGGGACGTTACAAATTTGTATCAAATCCATGGTTCCAACAATGAGGCTTGATGGGCCATATAAGTGGCTAATGAAACAAAGGTTTCAGAGTAAATTGTTGTCAAAACGAACAAAATATGAGTTTAGAGAGTTCATGAGTGTCAGGAAGGCACCATGTGAACAATTTAACTATATTCAGAAGCTTAAGAGGTATAATGACTTAGGGAATGACAACAAAGAAAGAAGCCACAACAACTGTTGTGTTGGGCTGCGAGGTTTGAATTTGGGCCATAAGATCTATTCGGGAGAAGGAAAACCCTTCACAATCGTCATATCTGGGAAAAAGTACATGAGAGTTAACCTCCAAGTCATTCGGACTTCGCGACTTCGACAAAGTTTATGTGTTATAGAGAAAAAAGAGTCAAATCCAAAATTTCTAAAGTCTCAGAGTGGATCAAAATCGTAGATCTGAGGAGAAGTGTTAGCATTGGATTTGGCTGAAGATGGGTCAAAACTGTTAGATAAAGCCAAAAGTAGAAGGTAAGGCACAAAAATGAAAAAATTATCTCAGCCGTAAAATCTGCGCATGGGTGATTGTGAGTCGTAGATCTCACAACAGTTTGAGAGTTCAACATTTCGTAGAAACAATGTGTGCTAAGGTGGAAACTCCCGAAGTCCGGAGTTAATTAAGATTGTTCATTAAAAGAGACATGTGTCAGTAGATTGGCTAGTTCAGGAATTCAGCGTTCGAGAGTAATAAGGATTGATAGAGTGAAAACTCCTGAAGTCCGGAGTTCATATAGACCATTCATAAAAGGAGATGCATGTTAGAATATCAGCTTGTTCGGGATTTCGACATTTGGGAGAAACAAAGTATGATAAGGTCAAAACTCTCGAAGTCCCGAAGTCCAGAGTTAATCTGTACCGTTCATCAAAAAAGACACGTTTCGGCAGATTGGCTAGTTTGGGAATTTGACGTTCAAGAGTGATAAGGTGTGATAGAGTGAAAACTCTCGAAGTCTTGAAGTCTAGAGTTCATACGAACCATTAATAAAAGAGATGCATGTCAGGAGATCAGCTTGTTCGGGAGTTCAGTGTTCGGGAGGAATGGAATGTTCTAGTGTGAAAAGTCCCGAAGAACAAAGCACTGAAGCCAAAGAATAGAAGTGGCATGGCATGATGACATCTCCAGTGGTGATGTGGACCCTTCCTAGACATGCCACATGCCACCACCTTAATTGTTGATAGTTGTACCATGTGAATCCTGGAAGTTAAAGTAGTTCGGAAGTTTGAAGTTAGGGAGATTTGAGGAATGAAAGTGTCAAATCTTTCAAAGCCCAAATTGATATGGCCCGCTGACATCACTAGGGATGACATGGACACATGGGATGTGTGCCATGTATCAGTGAGTTAAGAACTTGTGGAAGATATAAATTCCAGTTAGAATGTGACACGTGTCACCCATCTGATTTGGATACGTGTCTGCCTCTAGTATTCTGCCACGTGGCACTCCTCTCAAGCATGGGAAGTGGGGCCATGATGATACATAAAGTATTTAAAACCTTGGTGAATAATTTAACTTGACCGGGCCCATGATAACTTGACTCCAGTAGATGCGTGGCACTAGATCATGAAGTCCAGAGACTTGGTACTTTGGAGGAAAGGTGTTACAGTTAGCATTGAGTAGAGAACACTCGAAGGCTGAAGTTAATCTCAACTGTTGGTCACAAGGGACGTGTGGAGTTAGATCCCAAGGTCTAGGAACTTGACACTTTGAAAGAAATGGTTCATGATTGAGTGGGAGGAAGAAATCCCCGAAGTCTTGTAGCGTCGAAGAGACGTGACATGATGATGTCACCAAGGGTGACGTGAAAGTATTCAAATATTCACGGTTTGAGATTTTTTGGGTGTATAGATGTGAAATCCTATGAATTCCTGGATCCTTGAAGCTCCGAAGTCATAGAGCCTGATGCCTCGAAGCTTGGAGGTCCATATTTAATCTCGACCGTTGATCGAGAAATGACACCTAGCAACAGATGTAGTAGTCTGGAGACCCTGCACTCCAGAAAGATTGAGAGTATGGACAGTCCATAACTCCCAAAGCCCGAAGTTCCATAGTAAATATCAGTCATTGGATGTTGGGAACTGAAGGATCATTGATCCACCCCACTTTGCTAGTTTTCCAATGCGACACTCTGGGAGAATTGTTGTGATGTGCAGAAAGGGAAACCTTCGAAGCTCAAGAGCATGAAGTTTCAAGGCTTCAGATAATCGCCCAACTATTAGCACTTGGTCATAGCTGTGGTCACATGCGAGTTAAGGGATGAAGAAAATGGGGCTAACACCCGAAAGTGAATTGTAGAACAGAGCAGGGCTTAGAGATAGATTGGTGGGGATTCTTGATCGACTAAGAATCACAGAAAATGGAGTCTAATATTATTTTGTTGAATCATATTGTTTAATTTATTATGGATAATTATTAAGTCTAATAGCCTGACAAAAATTCGGTTGACTGCACATTTTGTAGAGTTAGAAATTGTCAGAACCAGACAGGATTGTTACATAGCGTAGAGAAATGGAGGAGGCATAGGATGCTTACAGTCTGGACGATGAATTTAGAGGAATGGATGTCCATTTGGGAGTTGAAGGAACATACTCCAATGGGCATGGAGAAGAAATAGATAAATACGTGAGCATGATGAAAATCAATAAAAATTTGCAAAAAGATATCCAAATTCACCAGGAAGATAACAAAAGGATTAAGATAACCAAGGAGCAATAGGAAGAATTCAATATGAAGCCAATTCAGAGCCTGGAAAGAATTTAAAAGAATTTGGATAAGGAAAGTGAATCCGACAAATTAGAGAGCCACAGGTTCCCTGATGAGGAAAGAAGATCAAGGAGTGGTAGTAGATATCACCAACACTCCCAAAATCATTCCCATAGGAGAGAACATAGTAGCTCAATTCCATCCCCTGTTAGGAAACATAGGAGGTCTGGGGTGGATGAGTTGAAAGGATAAATGAATAAGATCAAACCTCCCACTTTTGATGGAGAGCACCAAAAGGATGAAGATGTTGGGACATGGATACTAGGCATGAGGAAGTACTTCCAATTGAAAAATTGTTCTCCTCTTGCAGAGGGAATAATTGCAATCCATCAGCTTAAAGGAAATGCATCCATATGGTGGGATTAGTTGGTGCAAGTACAACACCTCAGGGAGAAAAATGTTACTTGGAAGGAATTCAAGAAATATTTTGAAAATAAGTACTTCACCAAGAGATACTATGACAAGAAGATGAAAGAGCTTTTTGAGCTTAAATTGTGAAGCATGACTATAGATGAATATGAAAGGATATTTCTAGAGCTATTGAAGTATGTCCCTTTCATTAAGGATGAGACAGTTAAGATTTAGAGGTATATGAGTGGGTTGCAATCTTTTATCAGTGACAAAATCCAATATGATAATCCCAAGACTATGGAAGAAACTATAAGGAGAGAAAAAGTATTATATGATCAACATAAGGGAAAACCTACTTTACAAATATCTTGGGAACACAAGAGGTATTTTAAGAAGGAGCATAGGCATAAGGGAAAGAAGCCACCATTTTTCAGAAATAGTCCTCAAGGAAAACCAATTTTGAGGGGGGGCAGGATGGTTGAAGTAGGTGGGAAAAGGACAAGGTAGATATTTCCCTCATAGAAAGGATAGGGTGAGAGCTATTCACCATGTTCAGCAAACAGAAACAGTGGAGGACATGGGTAGAAGAGTACCTAGGATCTATGCATCCCTGGACAACAAGCAAGTTGAGTTTCAATCACACATGATTGGAGTTGAAGGTATGATCAATAACCATGCCTTTACTATTTTAATTGACTCACGATCTATTCATAGCTATATAGATCCTAAGGTTGTGGAAAGATTGATTTTACCAAGAGAAAGGTTGTTGAGTTCGTTAAATCATGTCCAGTGGGCATGAATGGACTGAGTACCAAGGCATATTTGAACATCTTTACTTTGGGATCATATGATTGCCTAATTAGTATGGATTGGTTGGACCAACACCATGCCATATTAGACTTTCATAACAAGGCATTCACTTGCTTGGATGAGGAAGGAAATTGAAGAGTAGTCCAAGGAATTCCCAGGGCAGTTACTATCCGAGAAATCTCAACAATGAAACTAAAGAAGTGTTACAGGAAGGGTTGTCAAATATTTGTAGCCCGTATGGAGGAATAATCTATGGATAAGGTGATAAATATGGCGGAGCATGTAGTCCTAGAAGATTTTGAAGATGTGGTCAAGGAGATACCGGGACTACCCCCAAACAGATATATTGATTTCTCTATAAATTTAATGCTTGGATCAACTCCAATATCAAAGACTCCTTACAGAATGAGTACACCAGAACTTAAGGAACTGCAAACGCAACTTGAAGAAATTTTAAATAAGGGGTACATACGCCCAAGTGTGTCACCTTGGGGTTCCCTAGTCTTTTTCATGAAGAAGAAAGATGGGACCCTGAGATTGTGCATAGTTTTCAAATAGTTGAACAAAGTAACTATAAAGAACAAGTATCCTCTACCAAGGATTGATGATATCTTCGGTCAGTTGAAGGATGCAAGGATATTTTCAAAGATATATCTTAGGTCGAGATACCATCAGGTAAGTATTAAAGAGGAATACATTAGCAAGACCGCCTTCAGGACAAGGTATGGTCATTATGAGTTCACAGTGGTGCCATTTGGGTTATCAAATGCACCAGTTGTTTTCATGTGCTTAATGAATGGTGTTTTCCAAGAATATTTAGACAAGTTTGTCATTGTATTTTTGGATGACATCCTTGTATATTCCAATTCGGAAGAAGAATGTTAGGGTCCTAACCTGCACATAGGTAGAACAATATATTTGGATGTAATAAAGGTCAATATTAATAAGGCCTTGCAATAAAATAGAATAAGTTGAATGTAAGAAGACCTAATAGAAGCTTCCACTTCTAGAAGGATCTTCCTCTAGATGCTTCTATTGATAGACATATTTAGTATAAATAGGAGTCGAGGGTATGAGAACTCTAGGTTGGAGATTATTGTAATAGAGCTCTGCTCGACTGGAGGTTGCCCCCTCGAAGAGGCCCGTGAACATTGCTCTAAGAATCAAAGTGTTATTTTTGTTGTTATTCTGATATCATTTCAATGTTATAGTGGTGATTGTTCTGGTTATATTATTGTTATTCTGTCATTTCTAGCATTTTATTTATGTTCTGCATACTTTTTATATCTGGTATATTACAAGTGGTATCAGAGCACTTTCCTTGGTAGAAATTGTGGGTAATTTTTTTTCAGGGTAGAGACGTATTCTGGGCGTCTTTAAGCCACAGAGATCTGTCATTACGTGCATAAACCTACGGTTGAGGGGTTCATACACACAGGAAATACAAGTGGTTCTTAAGCGCACATTTGTTGGCCACCCTTGTAACCCCTATTGGTACCCTTTTGAGCAGTAGCACATCAGACAACACCTGTGTATGGATTGACCTAGATTTCCTGAATCCCTCTTTAGATAAACCGATCGGCCGTTTGACTACTATAGTTCCACTGAGAACAACACTCGAAAATATACTCTCTAGTACCTGGGTATTTGGGTAGTACGGATAAGGGTATGGTCTATCCTCCTTAGTTAGTTCCATGAGATATTGGTCCGATTACTAATGTTGGACCCCACACGTATATCAGAGAGCTATAGCACAGGGAAAACCCTTGTCTGTAGAACCCTTGAATACCTAACCCTTGGGGATAGAAACATAAACAAATTAAAACAGATAAGATCTATTGCTGTGTAATTGTGTTTGGGTTTCCAAGTAACTGCACATTTCTTCCTGGTTAAGAATTTGGGCATTTCATCACTGCAGTATTCTTCAAACCGGAGTATTCTTCAAGTCTGGAAAAATTTTCACCATTATTTGAGACCTATTCCATTGGATTCATCTCTTCGCCCTTATCACATTCATACATATCATTTTTCGGAAAACGTTTTGGTTCCCGCCCCTTTTTGGTTCCCTCTTCCTCATGGCCCATACCCGTAGCCAAGACTTAGAAGCTCACTTCAATACCTTGCAATCTAGTCTCATCGAGACCCAACAAGAAGTGAAACAACTCAATGCTAATGTTGTCGCCATCAATACAACCATGCAGTCCTCAATGGAGGAAATCAAACAAGACCTGACCACCCATCTTGAATCTGTCTTTTCGACAATCTACACCAAGCTACATATCCCTATAGATAACCCTTCCTCTGATTGACCTCCACATACTGAAGGTGAACATTCCTCTCATTCCCATAACTTTCAGCACAATCACTTTCAACATGACCTATGCCTTCTGCAGGTGGATGTGACCAAATTTGATGGCTCAGACCCCACTGGTTGGGTAACCCAAATGGAACATTATTTCTCTTTATACGACATTACAGATGACTTGGCCAAAATCCGATATGGTTTTCTCCATCTAGATCAAGAACGTTGGCAATGGTGGCAGTGGAGAAAAACTTCCCGTCAAGGGTATATTTCTTGGACACACTTTGTGGCAGAGCTTTATGAATGCTTTGACACTGACACCAACCATTTGGGCCATTTGACAAAGTTGAAACAATCAGGAACAGTGGAATACTTTATAGCTTCTTTTGAGCGCTTGGATTTTCGGACAGAGGGCATGTTTGATGCCTTTTTCCGAGAGTGTTTTATCAGTGGCCTTAAGGATGATATTCGAGCCCATGTCCTCATGGCTCAACCTCAAAGTTGGGTGGAGGCTACTAAAAGAGATAAAGAAGAAAAACAAGTTGTATCTTCTCAAAATAAAAAATCCTCCTTTATCCCTCGCCCTAAACCAGTAAATCCCACTACTCGCTCCGCTCCACTAAAGATCCAAAAATTGACCAGGGCTGAAATGGATGAATGCCAACTCAAAGGCCTTTGTTATAATTGTGATGACAAATAATTCCTAGGGCACAAGTGTAAGGAACAAAATCTTTTTATGGCCATTTCCAGGGATATTTTGGAAGAGGATGTTGAAACTCCCCTTGTGTCTGAGTCACCTAAAACCACTAACATAAGACCTCCCTCAGACCCTCTCGAAGTAGAACCAGTCATTTCCCTCAATGCTCTCACTGGCTTCTCCACTCCCCAAACCTTCAAGCTAATCGATTACATCAAGCATAGGAAGGTCATCATTCTCGTTGATAGTGGAAGCACCCATAATTTTATTCATCGCCACATTGCCCAAGAAACTCATTGCTACATCCATGCCATCAATAATTTCCAAATCATGATTTCCAATGGTGGCTCCATGAAATGTGAAGGGCATTGTGAAAATGTGCATCTCCAAATTGGTGACTACCACCTGAAATCTCATATGTTTGCTATCGACATGGGCGGTTGTGACATTGTGTTGGGTGCAGACTGGCTAAGGACTTTGGGTCCCATTCTCATGGATTTTAAGGAATTAACCATGCAATTTGACCAAGAGGGCCACCAATATAAGTTCCAAGGCATCACCGTCAGTTCACCTGAGATCATTAGTTCCCATCGCATGGAAAAGTTGCTCAAAAAAGTTCATTCTAGTGTTATTTCCAAACTCCATGCAATACAAGCAACAGAGACACCCTCAGTGCCGCAAGACCTCCAAGCCATCCTTTATAAACATCAAGTGGTATTTTCCACTCCCCAGGGACTCCCTCCTTCCTGTGGTGTTCATGATCATTCCATTCCCCTTGTAACCGAAAGCCTTCCTCCCAATATCCATATGTATCATCACCCATTTTCCCAAAAAAATGAAATTGAGAAAATGGTCCAGGAACTCCTTAATGTAGGCGTTATCCGCCCTAGTACGAGCCACTACTCTTATCCTATGGTCATGGTCTTGAAGAAATAAGGTTCTTGGGGAATGTTTCTTGACTTTCGTGCCCTCAACAAACTTACCATTAAAGACAAATTTCCCATTCCTGTCATTGATGACCTCCTAGATGAATTGAGTGGCACCCAATTCTTTACTAAACTTGATCTTTGTTTGGGCTACCACTAGATATGTATGAAAGATGAAGACATTCCCAAGATTGCCTTTAGAACCCATGAGGGCCACTATGAGTTTTTGTTCATGCCCTTTGGCTTGTGTAATTCCCCCTCCACCTTCCAAAGCCTCATGAATCATGTCTTCCATCCTTTTCTCTGTCATTTTTTCTTAGTTTTCTTTGATGATATCCTCATCTATAGAAAAACCTGGACAAACCATCTTGCTCATGTGGATCAAATTCTCCATCTACTCTTTTAGCACCAACTTTTCCTGAAATGGTCTAAATGGGCTTCTAGCACCTCAGAAGTAGAGTACTTGGGTCATCTGGTTGGGAAGGACGACGTTAGGGTGGATCCTAAAAAGATTGAAGCTATGCAAGACTGGCCTCACCCAAAGACTCTCAAAGTTTGCGTGGATTTCTGGGCTTAATAGGTTATTATTGCAATTTTGTTAAGAATTATGGAAAGATTGCAGCACCTCTCACTACTCTCCTAAAAAAGAACTCTTTCACTTAGACTCCAACCGTTGCTCAATCTTTTCAAACCTTGAAGCTGGCCATGTGCACCACTCTAGTCCTGGCGCTTCCTGATTTCACAAAGACCTTTTTCTTGGAATGTGATGCTTCGAGGAAAGGAATTGGTGGTGTCCTTATGCAAGAGGGTCGGCCTTTGGCCTTTACCAACAAGCAACTATCTAAAAGAAATATGGAGAAATCAATCTATGAAAAGGAAATGTTGATTATTTTGCATGTCATTCATCTGTGGCGCCCTTATCTATCAGGGCAACGCTTCCAATTTAAGACAGGCCATCAAAGCCTCAAGTATTTTCTGGAACAATGCATTTCCTCCGTGGAGAAACAAAAATGGGTGACTAAGATCTTTGGATATGATTATGAGATCATTTACAAGAAAGGAAAAGAAAATGTGGTTGCGGATGCACTTTCCCGAAAATATGAAGATGAAGGATCCCTTTTTTCTCTTTCCTTCATTGTACCAGATTGGCTCCAAGCCGTTCACTAGGAATGGCTACAAGATCAAAAAGTTCGCATCTGATCCAACAATTGTAGTCCAATGCCCCATCTTCCCCAAGGTACTCTTGGCGCCATGATGAGCTTCGATATAAATATTGTTTGTATTTAAGTAAACAATCAAAGATTAAATCCATGGTACTTTCTGAGCTTCATGCTACACCCACAGCGGGGAACTCCTGGTTCACCAAAACCTATGATAGGGTCAAACGTTCCTTTTTCTAGAATGGTATGAAATAGGAAATTCGTAATTTTGGTGTTGAATGTGATGTGTGTCAACACAACAAGGGAGAAACAGTCAAATCTTCGTTCACACTACAACTGCTTCCGATTCCACCTGTTATTTGGATGGATATCTCTATGGATTTTATTACAGACTTAACCAAATCGAGAAATAAATCAGTCATCATGGTGGTTGTTGATTTCCTTTCCAAGTATTCTCATTTCTGTGCTCTTCAACACCCATTTACAACATCCACTGTGGCTCAAATTTTCATGGATCCGGTCTTCAAGCTTCATGGCATGCCGCACTCTATTGTTTCTGATCGCGACCCAACTTTCACAAGCAATTTTTGGCAAGAATTGTTCAAGCTACAAGGCATCCAATTGCATCTCAGCACAACTTATCATCCCCAGACTGATGGTAAAACAGAAGTTGTCAACAAGTGTTTGGAAACATATTTGAGGTTTTTTTCCTCAGAAAATCAAAATCAGTGGGCTCAATGGTTACCCCTAGTTGAATGGCGGTACAACACTTCATACCATACAACTACATGCATGACTCCTTTTGAAGCGGTATATGGACAGAAGCCACCTTCAGTTCTCTCATACTTCCCTGGTGTCTCGAAGGTCCAGGTGGTTGACCAAACACTTACAGTTCAAGAGGTTATTCTCTATACCCTCAAAGAGAATTTGGTCATGGCATAGAGTCGCATGAAGCAACAAGCAGATCAAGGCCGCTCTAAACATCAATTTGCAGAAGGGGATCAGGTGTTTCTTCGACTGCAACCTTACAAGAAAAATTCCCTCAAGGCCGAGCATTGTCAGAAGATAGCACCCAAATTTTATGGTCCTTATACCATTCTCAAGCATGTGGGACAAGTGGCCTATTAGTTAGCTTTGCCCAGTCATTTGAAGCTACATCTTGTTTTTCATTTTTCATGCTTAAAGAAGGTGATTGGAACTAAGTGCCAAATTCAAACCAACCTTCCCGAGTTAACCGAAGAAGGATCCATTTGGTTACAGCCACAAGGAGTTTTGGACCAGCGTGAGCGTCGCCTGCATCAGAGAACCATCAAGGAAGTGTTAGTCCAGTGGAAAGATACAACTCCAATAGATGCCACTTGGGAACCAGCTACCATTCTGCAGCAATTTCCACATCTCAAACCTTAAGAACAAGGTTGTTTTTAAGGGGGAGGACATGTTAGGGTCCTAACTCGCACATAGGTAGAACAATATATTCAGATGTAATAAAGGTCATTATTAATAAGGCCTTGCAATAAAATAGAATAAGTCGAATGTAAGAAGACATAATAGAAGCTTTCTCTTCTAGAAGGATCTTCCTCTAGATGATTCTATTGATAGACATATTTAGTATAAATAGGAGTTAAGGGTATGATAACCCTAGGTTGGATATTATTGTAATAGAACTCTGCTCGACTAGAGGTTTTCCCCTCGAAGAGGCCCATGAAAAATTGCTCTCAGAATCAAAGTGTTATTTCTATTGTTATTCTTATATCATTTCAGTGTTATTGTGGTGATTGTTCTGGTTATATTACTGTTATTCTGCCATTTCTAGCATTTCATTTCTGTTCTGCATACCTTTTATATATGGTATAGTATAAAGAACATGAGCATTATTTGAGGATGGTGTTGCAAGTGCTAAGAGAGCATCAATTATATGCCAAATTGAGCAAGTGATAATTTTATGAAAACATAATTCATTATTTGGGGCATATCATATCAGAAGAATGGATAGCAGTGGACATTGAAAATATTAAAGTTGTTAAAGGGTGGTCAGCACCTAAGAATGTGATAGAAATCAGATCCTTCATGGGTCTAGATGGCTACTATAGGAGATTCATTGCAAGAGTTTCGAGGAGTTCTCACCCAATCACTTGCAAAGAAAAGGGGTAATGTTTCAATGGACAGGAGAATGTGAAAAAATGTTCCATCAATTGAAATAGTTGTTAACCAGTGCTCTAATTATGAAGATTGTAGATCTGAATGAAGAGTTTGTGGTTTGCATAGACACATGCAAAGAAGGACTTGGTGGAGTCCTTAGTCAGAACGTATTTGTGATATGTTTTGAATCCAGGAAATTGAAAGATCATGAAAGGCTCTATGCCACTGATGATTTGGAGTTGGCAACCATAGTGCATGCTTTAAAGAAATGGAGGCTCTACCTCATGGGAAAGAGGTTTGAGCTGAGAACAGACCATAATGGTCTGAAATATTTGTTTGAGCATCCTACTTTGAACGCTAGGAAAAGTAGATGGTTGGAATTCCTCTGTGAATATGACTTTGATATCAAGAACATTAAAGGAAAGGAGAAAAAAGTGGCTGGTGCACTCAGCAAGAGAGCACATGAACTGCATGCTACAACCATTATCATGTATTAGATGAATCTTAAAGGCAGAATATTTGAGGCTGGAAAAGTTTATTTGCAGTACATGGAATTGGTAACTAAATTGCAACAAGGTAAAATGCAGTAGAAAGATGAAGATTATGAATTGGGAATTGATGGAATACTCCTGTACATGAATATAATTTATGTACCCAATTCTCACAAATTGAGGAGTATGATCTTGAAAGAGATACATAATGTGCCTTATGTTGGGCACCCTCGATATCGGAAAATAGTGGTAGCAGTCAAGAGCCATTACTATTGGCCAAGCATGAAGAAAGAAATTGCAGAATACATCGCCAGATGTATGGAGTGTCAAAGGGTCAAAGCTTAGCATAGACACCCAGCTAGATTGTTGCAGCCATTACCCATTCCTGAGTGGAAGTGGGAAGTCGTGAAAATGGATTTCATCACAGGACTACCCAGAACAAACAAACAACACGATTCCATCATGGTGGTGGTAGATAAGCTTACAAAGATTGTCCATTTTATTCCATTGAAGACTACTCACAAGGCAACTAATGTTGTTGATATTTATATGAGGGAAGTAGCATGCTTGCACGACATACCAAAGAAAATTGTGTCTGACAGAGACCCAAAGTTTACCACAAAGTTTTGGAGAGGATTATTGAAATGGTTCAAAACAAATCTGAACTTTAGTACATCCTATCATCTTGAGTCTGATGGACAAATAGAACGAGTAAATCAAGTGATAGAAGATATGTTAAGAATGTATGTGATGGACAAACCATCTAGATGGGAAAACTACCTACACTTGGTAGAGTTTTCTTACAAAAATGGGTATCAAGCATCACTGAAGATGAGCCCGTTTGAAGCACTTTATGGAAGAAAGTGCAACACCCCAGTAAGCTGGGACAACCCAACTAATAGAGCAATGGTTGGGTTAGAGTTTTTCAAGGAAATGGAAGAGAAAATGATGAAGATTAAACAAAAATTGAAGGCTTCCCAAGACAAGAAGAAAATCTATTAAGACAAAAGTAGAACCCACAAGGAATTTAAAGTGGGTGATCATGTTTTCTTGAAGCTGAAAGTCAACAGAAGTTCCCTAAAGTTGGGAAATTGTTCCAAGATGGCAGCCGAATATTGTGGGTTGTTAGAAATTCTAGAAAGGATTGGACCAATAGATTATATTATTTCATTTTCTGCATGCATGACTATTCATAATGTATTTCATGTCTCCTTGCTTAAGAAATAAATACCTAATGTTAATCATGTGATTGATTGGAATGTAATTTAGGTGGAGCAAGAAGGCGCTTTACAGGTGCAACTGGTGTGCATACTGGACCAGAAGGACAAGCATCTCTAGAATCAAGCCATAAGGCTTGTAAAGGTCCAGTGGACCTAGTACGGACCTGAGGATGCAACGTAGGAGCATGAAGATCCTATGCAGACAAAATACCCACATCTTTTTTAAGATTTTGAAAAATATTGTTGATATTGTGTAAATGAGTTGCACTTAGGACAATGCAAAAATAAGGGGAGGGGATTGTAATACCCCAAGGTCAAGCCCCAATTCTAATTATGAATGTAATGATGTTTATAGGCTAGTGAGCCAATTATTTATAAGCTGGTAGGATTATTTTTTTTATTAGGCCGGGGAGCCTACATGCTAAGGCGAGTGGGCCTGATTTTGTATATGTAATTATGCAGATTATTAATAAAAATGCATCATTGTGTGTAGACCAACCACGAAGAAAGAGTATGGGGGACTAAACTCCACTGGGTAGGGAAAGGGATGGGGCTGAGAGGCTAGGAAAGAGGGGCTAAGCTTGAGTGATTAACCCAAGGGAATATTATAATGTATTTCCTTAAAATACTGAAGTTGGGAAATAAACCCAGTTATCCTAAGTTCCTTTAGGGAGAGGAACAAGTTCCAAGTGGGGGGGAACATGCTCCTGGAGAGCCAAGTGACATCCAAAACACATGCAGATTTATGGGGGGGTGATTCTCACCATTCAGACCATCGTGACGATTCTCACCATTCTCTCATCATTCGAACCAGGCTGGCCATCCATTACCCTGATTGAGAAGTGCACCCAACAAGCACACAGTAGCCCTGGAACGCCATTGTGAAATTCCTGAAACATCCCGAACTTCTGGAAAAAGACAAATTGTTACCCTCTGTAACACCCAGTTTCCCCCAGTCTGTAAAAATAAATATATTGGCCAAGAACTATGGCAAACTCAAAGATGTTAATGTTTGATTTGACGGACCTTTGTATAAAAGTTCGATGAATGTAAATTATGTTATGAATATGTGTTGCATGACTGTTGTGAGGGGGATGTGCTAAAAGAGACCACGATGGCTAATGAGAGGTGGTGGAAGGGACCTGGAATGGTTGCATTAACTTCCACCGAGCCAGTAACGTACTAGTTTTTACTTGCTCAAAGACCAAAGCAACTCTCTGACTCTAGAATGGATTTCCCGTCAGATTGGTAGGTGGGGAGGCTCCTCAAGAGTTAATGAGGGGATAGGGGTGAACTTCCCATCCGTAAAATCTCTCAGACCTGACCACGGATAGGGAAATTCATGCCACATGTAATCTTGCAGAGAAAAGGAAAGAGAGGAAGTGTGGTAAAGAGTAGAGGAGAGAGCACGTGTGATGGGGGATCGCAAAAGAGAACTGGAGAAACTCTGGAAAACACAGGGAGTTCTAAACATAGGAGAAGGAGAGTAACCTTTGTCCTAGATTATTTTTCTGTATCAGGAGAAGGAGAGTAACCTTCATCCTTGAATTATGTTGAGCTGGAAGTAGGAGACTGAATCTCAAAGCATCGTGGTCTAGCTCGGGGGTGGCTAGTGGTAAATCCATTTGGATTCACTGAACCTACGGTTGGGTGGAAACGAGCACCCCTCTCAGCAGTTGCATCACGCCTAGTGGATATGATAAGTGTTTTATGCCTTGTATTTCAAATTGAATATTATGAATACATGCTTATGTTTATATGCCCATGATAATTTCTGTGTGGAATGATTGCCTGGTGTTTTAGACTGGAAATAATGGATGCATGTGTATTCTTACATGCCATAGTTGGTTTCTATACAAATGATTAAGTCTGGAGCATGAGTTCACTCCACTGAGAATCATCTTGTTTTCTTGATTCTCATAATATTCTGGGAAGGCCCCTCGAGAGTACTCTTCCCCGGGAATTACCCCATAAACCTTGGAACTATACCAAACCTTTGCCCAGAGACTCGACTAAGATCAGGGACAATTACCGAAAAACTGTCTGAAGGTTCATGCGATCTAGGTCTAGAAAGCTTATGCAAGAAAGAGTAGCTCTCCAAGGTCTCGGAGTCGTGGGAGTTTGAATCTCCGAGAGGTTGAATTTCGTGATTCAAGCTCAGAAGGGATAGCGAGTCCAATTATAGAAAGAGAATACCCTATCATTTGGTAGGCGAACGGTCAAAATCCTTTCGGAAATACCGCAGATCTGTCAAGACCGATGGATCTAGAGAAGGAGCGCAGGCGTTAACACCTCGACCCTTTCAGCCTTCACAAGTAGCGATGGGATCCAGGACCGTAGATCCAAGTATCTGACAGAGCTCTATTGACCGTCAATCTTAGCCTTTGCACAGGTAGGAGAGTAGCATTTCACTGATTTGTGACTTGGAGTGGTAAAGGGTAGGATTGAATGAATTCACGATTCAAGAAATTGCGACGTGATCGTGGTCGTTGGATCCAAGCCACGGGAAAACCGTTGGATCAGAACCTCTACGTGGTATCGCGTATCGGGGGTTCAAAGGTTGAAAGAACTTCCTTTCAACTGCAGAAGTCGCGAAGTGCCAAGCACCGAGGGCTCATGCGAACACGTGGCACATCTGTTAGGTGGGGACCACATGGTTGACAGGTCGCGTAACAAGCGCCCAGAGAAAGGTGGGAGCGGGTGACAGGTGATGGAAACATGTCACCTGGGAAAGAGTCAACCCATTGTTGACTTGTCATGGTTCAGGGTTTCGCAGGATGAAGAAGTTGCACCTTGATCGCTAAGGTTGCAAAATGCTGAGAGCCAAGGTCTAGTGTGATGGACAGTAGCGACACAGCTCATAAGAAGAGTACAACGGAGGAGACAAGTGGTGTGTATGCGTCGCTTGGAAGATTCCACGTAACGTTGACGTCTCACGTCTTGGGGATTCGCAAAGGAGGAGTACGAGGGCTCAACACTCCAACTAGCGAAGTAGCGAGTTATGAGTAGTGCTAGTGTTTAGCCTAGCCTACGATTACATGTAGCAGGCACTAGTGAGGAGGGAGCCATACCTGTATCGCGTCTCGGGTATCGACATTTGGAGAAAGAGAGGTCGAGAGCCTTGAATCCCAACTCGCGAGTTGCGAAAGGCGCTTGTGCTAAGGCCAGGTTGTGGTTGCTTGGAGGAGGATAAGGAGAGGGATGGTTTGTGCTAGGCCCCATAGAAATTTGGGAATTCTGTCCCTTGAAGAAAAAGATGAAAAATCTAGGTTGTCGTAGTGGGTGTGTGACAAATTGGTATCAGAGCATGGTTACAACACTTGGCCTTCTTGGACTCATGAATGAGTTGCACAAAAACTCCATTTGAAGTACTCTTAAAAGGAGTAACCCTCTATCTTAACCCCCTTTATCAAAAGTCAAAGTTWAGAATGAAAATTCCTATTGTGTGTATGCATTTGAAAAATATGAATTATGTGCTGGTTATAAATGAATATAAATATTGACTAACAGCAAGTGTTTTTCTTGCACACAAGCGGACGATCAACCACGGGGAACTGCAAACGCATTAAAAGGTGACGCACCACGAAGTGGGGGATGGCTCCCACAATAGAGATGAAGAGTCTGATGAAAGGAGGGTGGTAGAGACCCCTCCAGATCTAGATGAGACTATGAGAAACCTCATGGTCGAACTATAGAGCTACAAGGCCGAAAACGAGAGGTTGATAAAAGAGCAAGAGAAGAACAGAGAAATTAATGCAGTCTTGTTGCAGAGTTTATCCGACATACAAAGACAATTGCATCATGGATCTGACACCAATCATGTGGACCAATGATATACAAAGAAAAACCAAAGTCCACCTGAGATGCGGAAACATGGTCTTTTAAGTGGCCATACTGGGAAGAGCACCTTGAGAAAGGTCCACCCCAAAGATAAGGGAAAAGCGTCAGATGATTCCTCTGGAATGGAAACTGGCGACTCGAAGGGATCTTCTAGTAGCATAACTAGTTCTTATTCCCAAATAAAATGGAAGAAGAGAAAGCATTCCAAAAGTCATAATCTCGAAGAATTCAAGAAGGCCAAACCACCCTCTTCGACGGTGAAATAAAGAAGGGGGAGGAAGCGGAGGCATGGCTACTTGGACTAAAGAAGTATTTCAGAGTCTATGACTTCTCAGAAAACATGAAGGCCTGAGTAGCCACTTTCAACTTGAATGGAAAGGCTTCCATTTGGTGGGAAGACCTTAAGAATGTAAAAGGGATTCACGAAGAGGACCTATCTTGGGAACGGTTTGAGAAATAATTCAAGAAGAAGTATCTGTCAGAAAAGTATTTCGACAAAAAGACTAAAGAATTCTATGCACTCAAGCTGGGGCAACTCACCATAGAGGAATATGTCAGCAGATTCCTTGAGTTTCTGAGGTACGTACCCTATATAAAAGCAGAAAAGGAAAAGGTGCAACAATTCATCAGTGGACTACCTAAGGACTATCAGAATAGGATTGAGTTTGACGAGCCAAAGACTCTAGAAGACACTATCTGAAAGGCAAGATATTGTTATGAACAGCTGGGGCATCGGACAGAACCTCACGAAGGCTGGAAGCAAAAGAATAGTTTGGGATTCCAAAAAAAGGGGTTTAAATCCCCAAGATTTAAAAACTATAAAAAGGACTCAAGGATGAGCTTCCCAACCTGAAGTGTACACCAGCAGAATTTTCCCTCCCAGAGAGGAAATAAATCTTCTGGATCTACCCCAGGAAAGATTGATAACTCAAAGAGAGAACCCTTGAAATGTTGGGGTTGTGGAGAAGAAAATCTACTGAGGGACTACCCACATCGACATCAGAACAGTCGTAGAATTTAAAACGTTCAAGAAGATACCACCATCAATGACATGGCCAGGAGTGTGTTGAAAATTTATGTAGCCTTGGATGATAAACAAGCTAACCACCAAGCTTCAGTGGTGGAGATGGAAGGTATGATCACCAACCATCTAGTGTCTATTCTAATTGACCCTGGTTCAAATTTGATTTATATAGCTCCTAAGGCTGTTGATAAGTGTAAATTACAGCCACATAAACACGCCAAGCCATGGTTGGTATAGTTAGCCACTGGCACCAAAAGAAAGCTAGTGAAGGTCATACCAGCTTGCCAATTCACTATGGGTGAATTCCCCACCCAAGCAACCCTTAACATACTACCCCTAGGATCATATGACCTATTGATTGGTATGGACTGGCTAGCCACATATAAAGCTAGACTGGACTATTACCATAAAACCTTAGAATGTGTAAGTGAAGAAGGAAGAAGGATAACCCTTCAAGGGATCCAAAAACCTGTCTCGGTGAGACGAATATCATCCCTTCAAATGAGAAAGTATTGCAGAAAGGGATGGACACTATATGTGATACAGGTGTTGGAATCAGTTGAAGATGACAAACCAAGCCTCAAAGACCACCCCACACTAAGATAATATAGAGATGTATTTCTGGAAGAGGTACCGGGTCTACCTCTAAGAAGGGACATTGAATTCTCGATAGAACTTGCACCAGGAGCGGTGCTAGTGTCTAGGACACCCTACAAGATGAGCACACCTGAGCTAGTTGAGCTTAAATTACAACTAAAATAAATGATGGACAAAGGCTATATCTAACCCAACGTGTCTCCATGGGGAGCACCAGTCCTATTTGTGAAAAAGAAAAATGGTACCCTCTGACTGTGCATAGATTATAGACAACTCAATAAGGTAACCATAAATAACAAGTACCCCTTACCCAGGATCGATGCCCTGTTTGATCAATTGGGAGGTGCTTCCATCATCTCAAAGATTGACTTGAGATCTGGATACCATCAAGTCCGAATCAAGGGTGAAGACATCCACAAAACTGCCTCTAGGATGAGATATGGTCACTATGAATTTGTGGTAGTACTATTTGGATTAACCAATGCCCCTGCCACTTTTATGTTCTTGATGAGAAATGTGCTCAGCAAATTCCTAGACAAATTTGTACTGGTTTTTATTGACGATATATTAATTTACTCCAAGAATAGAGAGGAACATGAGGAACATCTTATACTTGTTCTTCAAGTGCTAAGAGAACATCAGCTCTATGCCAAATTTAGCAAGTGCGACTTTTTTCAGAAGCAAATACATTACTTGGGCCATGTCATATCTGAAGGAGTAGCAGTAGACTTTAACAAGATCTGGTCTATCATGGAATGGCCTACCCCAAAGGACGTTTCAGATATCAGATCCTTTATGGGATTAGAAGGATACTATAGGATATTTATAAAAGGATTCTCCAAGATTGGTTGTCCAATCACTGCCCTCCAAAAGAAGGGAGATAAATTCACGTGGACACAAGAATGTGAAGAAAGATTACAATCCCTAAAACATCTACTGACCCACGTACCTGTGTCGAAGATCGCTGATCTCAAAGCTAACTTCCTCGTGTGCACAGATGCTTGCAAGGAAGGGCTCGTAGGAGTCCTTATGCAAGGAGGAAGTGTAGTCTGCTATGAATCCTGAAAATTGAATGAGCACGAAGTAAACTATGTGACCCATGATCTAGAACTGGCTGCCATAGTGCACACCTTAAAAATGTGGAGGCATTACCTCCTGGGAAGGAAATTTGTACTTATTACAGACTACTATGGATTTCAATATCTATTTGACCAACCAAAACTCAATGCTAGACAATCTAGGTGGATGGCCCTTCTTAGTCATTTTGATTTCAAAATCAAACATATCAAGGGAAAGGAAAACAAGGTGGCCAATGCCCTTAGCAGAAGTATGAAAACAATTCACCTGACAGCGGTGAGCACCTATGAGACGAATGTCAAGGAAAGAGTAAAGAATGCACAAGAAACAAACACATTCTTCCAGACCGTGACCTCGTACCTAGAGAAAGAACCCACAGGGATAAAGTATGAAGGCTACC
>ML782125.1:108812-118970 GCA_009831015.1 Picea engelmannii | reverse complement strand
GAATGGTTGCGTTAACTTCCACTGAGCCAGTACCGTACTGGTTTTTACTTGCTCAAAGACCAAAACAACTCTCTGACCTTGGAATGGATTTCCCCTCAGATTGGTAGGTGGGGAGGCTCCTCAAGAGTTAATGAGGGGATGGGGGTGAACCGCCCATCCATAAAAGCTCTCAGACCTGACCACGGACAGAGAAATTCACGCCACATGCAATCTTGTAGAGAAAAGGCAAGAGAGGAAGTGTGGTAAAGGGTAGAGGAGAGAGCGCGTGCGACGGGGCATCACGAAAGAGAATTGGAGAAACTCTGGAAGACACGGGGAGTTCTGAACATAGGAGAAGGAGAGTAACCTTCATCCCGAATTATTTTTCTGTATCAGGAGAATGAGAGTAACGTTCGTCCTTTACTTCCATTGAGTTGGAAGTAGGAGATTGAATCTCAAAGCATCGTGGTCTAGCTCGGGGGTGGCTAGTGGTAAATCCGTTTGGAGTCACTGAGCCTACAGTTGGGTGGAAACGAGCACCCCTCTCAGCAGTTGCATCACGCCTGGTGGATCTGATAAGTGTTTTATGCCTTGTATTTTGAATTGAATATCATGAATACATGTTTATGTTTATATGCCCATAATAATTTCTGTGTGGAATGATTGCCTGGTGTTTTAGACTGGAAATAATGGATGCATGTGTATGCTTACATGCCATAGTTGGTTTCTATACAAATGATTAAGTCTAGGGCATGAGTTCACTCCACCGAGAATCATCTTGTTTTCTTGATTCTCGTAATATTCTGGGAAGGCCCCTTAAGAGTACTCTTCCCTGGGAATTACCCCATAAACCTTGGAACCGTACTGAACCTTTACTCAGAGACTTGACTAAGATCAAGGACAATTTCCCAAGAACCATCTGAAGGTTCATGCAATCTGGGTTTGGAAACCTTATGCAAGAAAGAGTATCTCTCTAAGGTCTTGAAGTCGTGGGAGTTTGAAGCTCCGAGAGGTTGAATTTCGTGATTCAAGCTCAGAAGGGATAGCGAGTCCAATTATAGAAAGAAAATACCCTATCATTTGGTTGACGAATGGTCGGAATCCTTTTGAAAATACCCCAGATCTATCAAGACCGATGGATCTAGAGAAGGAGCACAGGCATTAACACCTCGACCCTTTCAGCCTTTGGAAGTAGCGATGGGATCCAGGATCGTAGATCCAAGGATCTGACGGAGCTCTATTAACCGTCGATCTTAGCCTTTGCATAGGAAAGAGAGTATCATTTTGTTGACTCGCAACATGGAGTGGCCAAGGGTAGGACTGCATGAACTCACGATCCACAAAATTGCGACATGATCATGGTCGTTGGATCCAATCCACGAGAAAACCGTTGGATCAGAACCTTCGCGTGGTATCGCGTATCGGGGGTTGAAAGGCTGAAAGAAATTCCTTTCGACTGCAGAAGTCGCGAAGTGCCGAGCACCGAGGGTTCATGCGAACACATGGCACATCTGTTAGGTGGGGACCGTGTGGTTGACAGGTGGCGTAACAACAAGCGCCCAGAGAAAGGTGGGAGCAGGTGACAGGTGATGGACACATGTCGCCTGGGAAAGAGTCAACCCATTGTTGACTTATCGTGGTTCAAGGTTTCGGAGGATGAAGAAGTTGCACCTTGATCGCTAAGGTCACAAAACGTCGAGAGCCGAGGTCTCGTGCGGCAAGTGGAAGTGACACATCTCGTAAGAAGAGTACAGTGGAAGAGACAAGTGGTGTGTATGCGTCGCTTTGCTGAGTCCACATAACATTGACCTCTCGCGTCTCGAGGATTCGCAAAGGAGGAGCACAAGGGCTCAACACTCCAACTAGTGAAGTCGTGAGTTGCGAGTAGTGCTAGTGTTTAGCCTAGCCTATGGTTACATGTAGTAGGCGCTAGTGAGGAGGGAGCCATACCCGTATCGTGTCTCGGGTATCACCATTTGGAGAAAGAGGAGTCGAGAGCCTTGACTCCCAACTTGCGAGTTGTGAAAGGTGCTTGCACTAAGGCCAGGTTGTGGTTGCTTAGAGGAGGATAAGGAGAGGGATGGTCTATGCTAGGCCCCATAGAAATTTCGGGATTCTATCCCTCGAAGAAAAAGATGAAAAATCTAGGTTGTCATAGTGGCTATGTGACACCCTCGCTACACTTGTACCCCGGGGGTTTCCTACGTATTGTCATGTCAGTACTGTTCCCCGCACCATTTTTTGTTACTGCCATTACCATGCCCATGTGTTCAAGAGCAGGAGTGAAGAAGCGGGTTGTCAGGCCCGTGGATAGAAGAAGCAGGTTGTCATGCCTATGAGCAACTCTATCCAGGTGAGAGAGTGTGTTGAGGAAGTGAGTTCTCCTTGAGGGAGTCCAGTAGTAGCTACAGAGCTCTGAGAATTCCTGATCTGACCTATTGTTGAAGCCCCGGGAAGGGATGCGTAGCAGCCGATGGGCTATGTGATAGTGAAGATGTACACTCCTGGGGTGGGACAAGCATGTGGGGAATGCGAGTCTGTGAGTTGTGGGCGTAAGTGGCTCCTTGGAGAAAATCCTTCATGTACCGTGAAACTTCCTGTTGTCCATGCCTAGCCTAGGAATCCCTTGCCCGATGGAGCTTAGTCCCAGCTCGGGCGTGACCCACTGTTGAGAGTGATGAGAAGTGTGATCTAAGGATGGGAGTTTCGTGGAAGGTCTGCATGCAGTTGGTGTACTTCAATTAAAAGATAAGTACCAATCGTCTGTTCATTTACATGTGTATTTGTACATGCTATAATGATGAGTATTGCCTATATATGTTGTTATATTTATGGGTTTTTCCTATGAATATTGTATGTATGTTTTTACTATTATTTATGCATTATGATGTGTGATAGCAGAATGTAAATCATCTGTTAATTTTTATGTGTTATTGTCGCTTCCACATTAATCTATGTATGAACATAATGTTTATGTCTGGTTAAATTTGCATTATATATATATATATATATATATATATATATATATATATATATATATATATATTCTGGTATCAGAGCAAATAAGCAAGGATACATTCGATAGGTAGCATTGCCTGCCTTGTGGGTGGTCAAGGACGTTACAAATTGGTATCAGAGAAGAGAAATAAGGATACAGTGTTGCCCTCCCTGTAAGTGACTGAGAACATTACATTATTTATAAAAACATATAAGAGAGAAGTTGTATATCTCAAAAATACCTTTCCAACAATAAGGTGAAATAGACACCCTAGTCAAACATTATAGCTAAAATATGAAAGGCATTCTAGTAGGGTCATGCCATGCACCGGAGTAGTTTGAACGAACCACTGACTTTTTCGCTCTTTCCTTTTCGAAATGTTTCATAAAAGCCATTTATCATAACCATGTATGTATCGTGGCTAGCCTCAAACTTTGTATAAGGAACTTACTCTTCAAATGTTTTTTAACACCAATCCAAATCGATTAATTATATTCCTCTCAATATAATGGAACCCAACATCATACCATTATCATTAGAATGGCATCCATGACCCATCATAATTTCTAATTCGGGAGCACAACCTCAGTAGAAGCCAGCCTAAAAGTAGGACCGCTAAGTATATTCGTATCTTATGAATGAAAAATACTCGTGCACCATCCAACACGTGTAAAACTTGTTTGTATTAAGTGCTCCGGTTATTCATTGGTGAGGCTCCTCTTAACTTTGCCGGTAAAGTTGGTGCAGTTCCTCTTAACTCCGCCAATAAAGTCGCCACAGTTCCTCTTAAATTTTCCAGTCTCACCGGCCAATTTCCTTGCGTGGTTGCCTGTTCGATGGATTTCTTCTTCACCTTCTTGTTGTTCGTGTGATTTGTTCTCACACTCCATCCAACGTACCATAACTTGTTTAAATTTCACTCCACGTCCTTTTGACATGTTAAAAGCCTTTTTTTACATGTTGTTAAATATATTTTTTATGATACCCATTGAAATCCATTCAAAACTCCTTTTTTAATTATTGTTCTTTTGGTTGGATATTAAATTTAAATTCCAAATCAATTGAATTTAAAATATCAAACCCTAAAATAGCTCGTATAAAACAAACAATTTACCCAATGCAGCTTTGCGCGGAGGTGAAAATCCTTAAATCTTATGTTGACGTCATTAGAGGAAATTTTAAATACTCATAACTCGCTTAGAAGATGTCCTATGTAGCTTTTTTCACCCCGAAGAGAATGGGAGGAGCTTTTGGTGAGCCAACTTACCATGTCATTCAAACATTTCATAGGTTTTGGTGAGCCAACTTATCATGTCATTCAAGCATTTCATCGGTGTAACAATTGATGAGGTTGGTTTTGGAGAGAATTTCCTAGAAATGGTTGACATTTTCAGGATTTAAATTTTGATTCTATGAGTTGTGTTGGAATCATAATGTTGAATACCATATGATTATTTTGTTTCGGGGATGAAAAATTCATTTTGATGAACGCCAAAAAATTGCGTTCAAAGGCATTTTTTAATGAAAGTTCAGGTCTCGTTCTTGTTGGTGATTCACTCAACTTCAGTTCTGTCAGTTCTTGTGTCATCCGAGTTGTATATTCTCTTAGTTCATCTATTGTAGTTGAGGTAACATGTCAATAGCACAAAGTTATAAATATGTAAAAATAGCCAATTGAAGTTTAAAGCACTTAACACAGTTTTAGAGCCAGGAGGACTGATTTTCCTTTAAGATTCATTTCAGGGCCAACACAAGACCTACAGATGTTGTGGTTAACCCATATGATGATAAACCACACTCTCATTATCATGGTTTAGTTATAAAATCAAGAAGCACAAAGTAAACAAGTTGGTATGGTATGCGCGATGAAAGTTGATGGCAACATAAACAAACTTGATTAAGGTTGCGACATGAAGCAGATCGATTGTGGTAGGTATTAGTCATCATTTAAACTTTTATGCATGGAAATATCAATCATTGGAAATGACAAGAGCCTTATTAATGGGTGCAACGAGAAGGATTGAAATTGGAAGAGAAAAGGATGAGCCTCAAGACGAATATGTGTCTTGCTCATAGGGTCAGTGTCGGTGAGAGAAAGAAGATCAACATTGATGTTCTCATTGCAGATGAGAAGTTGAAATCCTTCTACTAGAACATCAGAGATAGAAGAGGGAAACTTGTCAACAAAGAGCGCATCAGCGAGGGAAAGATGAACCTCGTCGATACAATGTGTGTCTGAGAGAAAGGAAAGAACTTCGTTGATATGCAATGTATTGGCGAAGATGAAAAGAAGTCCACTAGTGTAGCATTGCGTGCATGGCAAAGACAATCCTATGAACATATCCGGTGTACCAACGTTGATCATGCAAACTTTTCCAGTGATAAATACGTCTATCAGTGAGGTTTAACAGAAGCACACCAACATATCGGCCAAGTTCGAAGGAGGGTGGTTGATGTATCGATGAAGAAATCACCAGCATGTAGATATTGGTTGTGTTGGCATAAGAAAGAATGCATTCCCCAATACGATATGTGTTGGTGAAGGAAGAGGGAACTCGTTGGAGTGTGAATCGATGTGTCGAAGTGATATGAAGAGAAACTGGAAATGCTAAGTGGGAAGAGTGGGAGGAAAAACTTGGGCTTAGCCACTTGCACCAGAGAGAGGGTGCAAGGGTTCCAGTAGGAAGATTTGAAGGGGGGCCCAACTTCCTCGCTTGGAGAGACAGTAAGAGAAGAAAATTGGGAGTAAGTTGCGTGTGTGAAAAAGAAGTGTACATAAATCCATATCCACCTAGGATCTAAGGGAAAAATCTATATTCCGGGTCATCATTTTCCCCGGAGCAATTCCTGTAGTCAGAATGGGTCATAATGAAAATCAATGGAATGGAGAATTAAACTAAATTCCCCCTTTAAATATGCATGTTCACTTTTTATATTATATTATTATTATATATAATAATATAAAGGCTCAGGGAATTATTATATTATAGTTTTCTTAGCCCAGTTTTCCACTCGTGGAGTCTTAGCCCCCAATACTCTTTTCATCCCTTGGTCTGCGGTGGTGGTGTTATTTTTATTAATTAGTGCATATGTACAATTTATAATACAAGCTCTCTAGCCTTTGATCATCTTTATAGGCACTCTGACCCAAACATACCAGCTCACCAACCTAAGTATCACATGTACAATATATTTACAATCTGAGAATCAAGTTGGGGTATTACAAAGGTAGTCATGTAGAAGTCCTTTAATTGTCTTCAAGAAATCCTTAGCTTCGGTGATTTTGAAAACCATTATTGGCTCAGGGAGCCTGAACATCCTTTTGAAAGTTGAGGGAGCTAAAGAGATAGGTGATTCTCCTTATAAAAGAATAATTCTCTGATCCTTGTCAAACTTGTCGATACACCATGAAATTAATTCTTTGAAATCATAAACTTCAGTAACACAATTTGCCAATGCAATTCCTAATGTGAAAATCTTGTTGGAATTCTTTTCCAGGGGTAGTAATGTAGAATAATACATGTAGGCTTGCGACCATTGAAATATTTGGCCTTCTCATCCCTATATTTTGATAGTGTCTTCACAAAACTCTTCCTTTCTTCGAGCTAACACTCTTAACAAAGGTGACAGACTCAATAAATTAATTTTTGAATTGTTATTATCGAAAGACACTTGTTTTATGTTAACATGTTTCGGGACTCTTAATTCAAAGATTTTAAATTTTAATTGGTATTAACATTTATGGGAATTTGTCTCAGTGATCCCATCATTAATACTGATATTAACACTCATACGAGTGGTATTAATTTCCAGAAAGTATACTTTAAAGCACATTGGGAAACATGACAAGATAGGACGTAAATCATCATAGGGAGGTGAACAATTGAGAGAGAGGAAGAGTGGGACAAAGGACGATTGAGGTAAGCAAGGATCAAGATGGTGGTATAATAGAAGGATCTAGATGGTGTGACAAGTGGACGAGCGGGAAAATGGACGATCAGGGTAAGTGTGCATTAGGACTGCAGGACAAGTGGATGATCGGGACAATGCTCTACACCCGCGAGTCAACATTTGCTTCCAAGAATTCTAATTATAGTTTCATAATGAAGGTTGTGAAATTCAATGGGTACATTATGTGGGTCGTAGATGTTGGGCATGGATAGGAAAATATGTTAGGGGCACACGACGATCAAAATTTTTCTAAGTGTGGGGAAAAAATGAAAAGAATATACAAGAAGAATTAATGATGTTTATCACATTTATGGATCAACACACTTATAAAATGATACCTTATGATTCAATATAACTAAACTTGTTATAGATGAGAGTGTAACTCATGAGGGTGTTTCCCTCCTCCATGAACCTAACCTCTCCACGATGCCTCCATCTAGCAGTTGGAAGAATCAAAGAATTAAATTTAATCGAAATGCCTAAAATCAATTATATTCATGTTAGATAAAAATTTCATCAATGAATGATCTCAATATGAATGACTTAGGCAATGGCAGAGTTTGGATATGAAATCAAGCACTTGGTTGGAAAAACTACTTTGAGGCAACAACTAGTGTAGGGTTGATAAGTCTATCCATAGTGGATGAAGGAATGGGGGCTATAGTAGGGATGATTGGTGCAGGGGGGATGGCTACATCCATAGTGGATGTAATATGGGAGTCTGCAATAGGGTGAAAATGGAGTGGCGTAGGGTGGATGAATGGTGAGGGTGGGTAGTGATAACACCATATGGGCTATAGGATCGGGTGACGTAACTTGTGGGGATTGGGGGGGTGAAGGGAAGGATGGAATCCTAAGCGACGAGCTAGGGTGGCCAACGATAAAACCTATCTTGTAAAATTTGGGATGTATGTTGGGGGTGAAATATGGATGGGGAAAGGTGTTAATAGTGAATGGAAAAAGAATGATGGTTCCTACATACACATTTATAATATTTTAATTCGTACAAAAACATGAAAATCAATCAAATTGAGATACCAAATTTCACCTTAAAACAATATTTAACTTGACATATGGTACTTGGAATGGGTGATTTGTTTACCCCAAGTGAAGATGGTTTCTTAGTCTTTGAAGTCGAGACTTATTAAAAAAAAAAAACATTATAATTATTTATCATAATTAACTTGGACATTTGCAAAAAAAAAATTCTATATCCTGCTAAGTTGATTATGTTCATGACTGGGTTCATGTGGCAGTAGGGATAAGTTGAGCACAAATGAATGAACCCACCTTAAAAATGATTAGAAAGAAAACTAGTAGACTATGAGTCCCTAGACAATCATAAAGTATAATATCACCTTCTTATGAGTTGTCATCATTATCCACCGATGATCTATCACTGAGATATAGACCCAGAGGTGGTCAAATACATGTATTATAAATTGATATCATAGGATGAATATAGTGTTAACAATGGCTTAAGCCCTTTCCACTGATTATTTTATTATGTTTTTCTTTCTCTATTTCTTAACACGACATTAGAGATTCTTATGGTTTTAAGGGATTGGTATATCCATGGTAGTGATTCATGTAATTAAGGGTATGGTACCGCCATGGCTATGTTACATGGTAGGTTTGATATTGTAGCTCCATGAAAGGTGTATCCTAAGGTGAAGAGATCCATGGATTTTAGATTTGCTTGGCTTGAAAATTGTAATCCAATATTCCATATTGAAGGTTGTTTATATTTTTTTAATCCAATCGAAGTTTGAAAAATCTCTTTCATGGAGCATCCATCCAAAATGTTGCAACTATAATGGCGAGAGTCTTTCAAAATCCAAATACAATGTTTTTAGCGAGCTTGGATGATGTTATTTGAAAATAAATATATATTTTTGTTTATTTTTTCATATATAAATAAAGAAGACAAAACAAAAAAATATATATGTAACCCATTGTAAAAGGTGTTTGAGGCCTTTATAAAAAGAGCTTGAAGATTTATTAAATGAAGGGAATTAGGATCTTAAAAGCTAACTATACAATGAGATCAATTACGTTGGGTTAATATGGTTTTGATTTAATAAAATGTGGATGTTATTATGAATTTGGGAATTTTTTTATGAATACCATTAAAGGATTCTCAATGTATTTTGCCACATCATTGTGATTGCAAGAACAATATCATAATAAAATCAATTTTTTTTGGTTATTGTTTTAGAATTGTACTAAAATTTGAATAAGGAGGTTTACAGACACTTGTACTTGTGTGTGATTGTGCATGATTATGATTTTTTTGGTCTAGTTCTTTGACATATATTTAATTTGGAAAACAAGTAAGCAACTAAGTGGAGAATTATCAATCCATCAAGCATAACACTTCTTTGAGTCAAGAGTTTCTTTCATCATTGAATTGTACAAAAGAATAACATGAAACCATTTTACGTCAATAAGGTGTTTTTCAATTTAAATTTTAATCGTTCAAATTATCATAAAGACGTGCCTAAAATTAAATAAGGAGGTCATCGCCAATTAAAGTCAAAATCATTATAAGCACACTTTGGGGTTCATGATCACTAGTACATACAACAATAAACATCTTTAATACTTTGCACATATAAGAATAATATATAAATGAATGAGATCTAAAGAATACAATTGATTTGCAACAATGTAACATATTAAATACCTAGGTGAGAGGAGACCCAATGGAACATGCTACAAAAATTGTTGCATCAAGTCAAGTGTTCGACAACACAGGTATTCCAACAGAGAACGAACACCTTCAGTAGCCACTCACATAACCAGATCAAAGATCAACACATCGATGTTTTCACGTGGTAAAACCCCTACGGGGAAACATCCACGACCCCAACCAACGCGACCACTTGGAGAAGTTTATTAATGCAAAGAAAAAGATTACAGAGAGATTTTACAAGAGAGTTTTTCATAATCGATCATCATCAAATGACCCTCCATGCTCTTTAAATAGAGATCATGGACCAATCGGGTGCTAAGCCACGGATCAATGGTCGTTAAGATCGAGGAGAGTATGAAACGTCGGATCACTCTATGTTGGGAACATATCGCGGCCGTCGGATTTCCTAACTACAAATGCATACTAATGCATACTAAAGAAACACACTTTTACCTAACGACATATTAGACCAAGTAGATCTTAACTAACTCCTAAGTGTCTAAATATCCTAACATCCCCCCTTAAGAACAACTTG
>ML782125.1:82101-93912 GCA_009831015.1 Picea engelmannii | reverse complement strand
ATTAAAATTAAATATATATAAAATATGTTGCATAAAGTTTTCATTATATATGCAAAGAAAGGAAGATATTTCAAACAATAGTATGGTAAGTAAGACTTTCAATCTAATAATATAATTAAAATGGAATGAAATGTAATACATTATATGAAAAGTATGTTACCAAGTTGTTAGGATAAATATGAACATAGAATATTAATTAGGTGAGGGAAGCACACGAAATTATCATATGGGTGAGGTATTTTGTTGGGAAGATGTTGCCGAATATGCATTGTTTGTTGTTTTAATTAGTGCATCACTTCAAAATTAAGTTGTTTAATAGAGCATATGTTTTCGCCCAACAAGTGTCATTACAAGAAATTTGTTTCACCTCAACATGACGTGGAATTGGAAGTTCTAACCACCTCAATGGTAATTATTTTTACAGAATTTTTAATTATCTTTCTAATTACATAGAAAGACAATTAAAAAGACTCTGCATTTAATTATTGATTTGGGGTTTTTATGAAACTTGCGAGTTATCATGCATTGTATATGCAAGCTACGCTCTACTTTCCCATTGGTTTTATATGTATTCATAATATCTATGATTACGTTTGTCGTCACAATATAGACAATTCTCAAGCTCTCGCAAGGTTCTACAAACCGTGAAAAGTAAATCCCACTTGCAGGAATTGAAATATCACACTTGTTGGAAAGTAAACACATAGATAGGAAAGTAAATGTCACACTTGCAGAAAAGTAAATATGCTAACTACTGTGTTGGAAAAGAAATTCACACTAGTTGTAGGTATAAAGAATATGACTCAATGGTAATCATTCTCACAGAATTTTTAATTATCTTTCTAATTACTTAGAAAGACAACTAAAAAGACTCTGCATTTAATTATCGATTTGGGGCTTTTATGAAACTTGCAAGTTATCGTACATTGTATATGCAAGCTACGCTCTACTCTCACATTGGTTTGATATGTAGTCGTAATATCTATGATTACGTTTGTGGTCACAATATAGACAATTCTCAAGTTCTCGCAAGGTTCTACAAACCGTGGAAAGTAAATCCCACTTGTAGGAATTGAAATATCACACTTATTGGAAAGTAAACACATAGATAGGAAAGTAAATGTCACACTTGCAGAAAAGTAAATATGCTAACTACTGTGCTGGAAAGGAAATTCACAATAGTTGTAGGTATAAAGAATATGACTCAATTGTTTCCCAAAGAAACCCTAACTGTGTGCATTAAAACTAATTATAGAATTGAAACTCTAAATTACTCTTGCAGAAATTGAGATTCACACCACGCTTACTGAAAATAAATCACACATGCTGAAAGGAAATTGATTAACTACTTGCTAGAAAAGGAATTAACTAAGTCCTTGAAATCAGAGTCTAATCCATGCCAAGATGATCCAAGTCATTACTTTGAACAATAATTGCAATCATTGTGTTAAAAACATAATGAAATACAATTGTATGCAAATAATCAATTGTGTGAATGAATAAATACAATCCCTCCTGAATAATTAACAACATAAATGAATTGAAGCACACAACAAATAATTAACAAATCACATAATTAAATCACACAATGGGATCCCCCGAGGTGTAGAACAGTCGGTGACAGAGTGTATTGTTAAGGCACTCCATTATGTGAAGTCATTAGTTCGAAACCATCGACTAGCCTTGTGTGTCGCATGAGGGGCCGCATTGGGATGCATGTGGATATAGTAATAGAATTTGGATAACATGACCATGTGTCACGTGAGTACGTTCCCGACTAGTTGTTGATTTCCCCAGTAAAAAAAAAATCACACAATGTGAAATTAAAGAAAACTACCTAAGCTATAGAACACTTTGTTCTATTAGAGTGGGCCCTGCCTCCATAGAAGAGAGTGTTGATATTATTCTTTATCAATGCTTACAACATGAATTCATTAAATTAATTAAACTAATCAAAATAAATCAATATATTACAAATATACAAATACAATTTATTTAATTAATTAATTAAATAAGACACTACAAAAATTATAAAACTACAATTAAAAAATGAAATAAAAACTTAATGAATTATTCCATCGTCATTTGGACATTGCTCTAAGAGTCGTCCCTAAATAATGGAGGAAGTTCTCTCTTTTATACATAGATTGAATGGAAACTAGAAATAACAAATATCTAAATAAACCCACTTATGGATTTAATAAATCCGTAGTGGTTACAACAATTTCCTAAATAACAAATAGTTTCCAACTAATAATTAGCAATTAATGAATAAATCCAAGATCTTTTGATAACAATTAGGAAACAATAGACAACTTCCAAGATATTTTGCTAACAATTAGCAAATAAGGAATAACTTCAACATCTTTTGCTGAAAAATTCCAAGATTCTTGGTGAACCATTCAAACTAATATTTTGTCTAGGAATTGCAAAATTATCTCTGTATCTTTGATCTTCATGGACTAATATTATTGTTGCATAAATCCATAAATGAAAATTATGTGACAGCATGTGGCTCATGGTTTTGACGGCTCGAGGTTCCTTGGACAAGTTGCAACAACAAGAGTTGCAGTGAAAATAGTTCCTTGGCGAGTTGCATCAACTGTACTTCAGGCAAGTTGCAGTGCATGTGGAGTTGCAACAACTGTACTTTAGGAAAGTTGCAACACAGGTGGAGTTGCAGCAATGAGAGTTTCAACAACAATACTTCATGAAAGTTGCAACATAGGTGGAGTTGCAACAGCGAGAGTTGCAACGCAAAATAGTTCTCTGGCGAGTTGCAACAATTCAAAATGAGTGTTGCAACAATTGGAACCAAAACATCCCCTGTGGCAACATCACAATCTACACAACAACTTGTCTGGCGTATTATCTTCTCAAATTAACTCAAAGATAAATGAAAATACGATCTATTTCTAATGTTTAATCATAAATTCATGTAAAGTACTAAAACAATGCAATGGAAACACATTAAGCCTAAATCTCGCATAATAATGGATTGATACAAGGTCTAGGTAGGCGGAAAGAGGTTAAATGTAAAAAAATATGGTATAAAAAGATGTCATTTCTGGAGCTCGTCATCTCCCCCCAGCCGAAAATGTTGCATGTCCTCATGCAACCCACAACCAAGCTATAAGAACTTCCATTTTTTTTAATGCACTTTCCATTTACCTTAAAAGTTTTTCTTGCAATTTTTCCATTGTCACGATCCTTCCTACAGGATGCCATAAATTATTCAACTAGAAGAATGTTAAAGTATCTTTATCTTTTTGTTCTTGATCATTTCCCTCATGTCTGCAATAGGTTCTTGTGGATCAACTTTTGAAATCATTGTTGGTTCTTTTGTAACAACGTAATTGTTCTTTTATGGTTTTTGAGAGCCAACACTGGTTCTTTTGTAGCAATGTTGGTGTCATTACCTTCCATGTCCAACATTGGTTCTTGTGTGATAGTGATTATGTTGTCTATGGAATTTTTGGCTTCTATTGTGGTATGTGTACATTTTTCAAAAGTATCTATCAAGTGATTCTTAGAAATTCTGATGGAGTTGTAGCAAATTCAAAGAAATTAACATTCCATGCAAATGAAAACCCAGACTGAAGAGATTCTTGGTGGGTATGTTTATCACCTTTTAATGCCTCTATTTACATAAAATCATAGCAATCCAGTTCACATATCCCAATATATAAACCAATAAGTTGTTACATTAGTTGCAACAAACTGTTGTATGAGTAGAAACAACTTATTTAACCATTTTCTCCCAAACTATAAACTAGGTTTTTCTGATATTTTGTGAGAAAGTTCTTACTATTTAATTGCTTCTTCATACCAAAAATCAGAGCCTTTTGATGCATGTATTTTGAGAGAAAAGTAAATTGGTTTTAGGTGAAGGTGGCCACTTTCTTGAAAACCATGAACCAAAATTACCCTTTTTTTTGTTTCTCTCATTGTAGTGCTTCTCTCCTCCAAATTTCATGGAAATCAGATGTATAGTTTGTGAGATATGCTCAATTCAATTTATGAACTTTTCAAGAAAAAATGTGAATGAGTAAGAGCATGAAATTACCACAAAATTTTCTTGTTCTTGGTAGTAATCTTGATTCCAATTATTTTCTTCGAAACTCCATTAAATGCACAAAAACACCTGCTCCCTCAAAATGAAAAAATTGCATGTCCTCGTGTAATCAAAATTAGCTACAACCCAACTTCTTGATCAATTCCACACTTGGTCTCTTTGAAAAAAAATATACTTTCTTTATCTATATCAAAAATAATTTCAACACCATTGCTCTTGTTGTCCCTCATCCATTGAATATGAACTTTTTGTCTCTTCCATGTGCGCTCTTTTCTCTACGCTTGTCAGCAAGTAGAGATTTTCCGATAGCCAAAAGATAATGATATATATACAATGATTTTGTTCTAAAGGAAAAGAACAAGAGAATATTGGGACTATTGATAAATTCCCCTTATAGATGTGAATACAAGAGTCATCTAAACAAGCCTGAAATTCAAGTTAAATCACTCATAATGTTAACGGGCATATCCTTAATGAGGTTGGTCTCATTTGGCTTCAAGGGGGATGTCAAATATGTATTCACAATGAAGGAAATGATTTTCCCTCCACATACCATATCTGACTTCTAATAAATATTCACTTGAATCTATTGAGGGTAACTCTGTAACTCATAACAATTTGTGAAGATGTGGAAAGCTTATACAACATTACAGAACCATGAAAATGAATCGCATACCTATGTTTTATACCTCTGTGAGAATGGATTCTACAATAGCTTCTCTTGTTGTAGGTTTGATAGCCTATCCCTCTCTTCCAATAGTTTCCTTTTCATGTGCATGTGTATCAGCTACTTCTTGGGCTATTGTTAGTTCTTGTGGGGAAACAATTGTATCTTTTCTTCTCTTGTTACTCCTGTTGGTTATTTTGTGGCAGCATGGGCTTATTTTTATCTTGTTGGCAACTTGTAATCCTTCTTATGAATGGATATTGGAGTGGAGATGAAAATAAATGGAAAGGGATGGTTATGGTATGTAAAGCTGATGGTATTCCCCCCAGGCTGAAGAGATTGTCCACCCTAGAGAAATGGAAAAAGGTGAGGAAGTAGGACAGATGCCTAAGTGGCTTTCTAAATACAAATCCATAGCATCTAATGAACTTAGATTAAATCAAAGAAAAATAAGCATATTTTCACCTACCTAAGAAGTCCATGATCTTTTGCAACAAGATCTCGAGAGGAAAGAGATATGATATGGTCCAAAATTATGTTAAAAAAATTGCAAGGAAGAGCAATGCAGAGCTTAGAACTTTGGAGCACAATAGGAGTTGTAGACTGAGATCTAGAACAACCTTATGATGGAGTAGCAAAACTTGGAGATATTTATTCAGAGAGGAATTTTGATGGAATTGTTTATCTCTTATTTTGTGTGCAAACTTTGTCCACCAACAAAATGGTTTTCAAACAAGATCTATCTAACTACGCCAAGAGAGTTTTCACAGTCATAATTTTATTATTATTATTATTTTTTATTCCCCATGAATGTTTGTTGGCAAGCTTGTTTTCAAGCATTCCAAGGTATGATGGTGCCTGAGACAGGTTTTCACCATCAAATTTATTAAGGAAACGGAAATGATAACAAAGTAACTCAACATTGTAAGTGAGTTGACTCACTTTACTGCACATGTTAGGTATGGTCGGAGTAGGAAGTAAGAAGTGATGAGGATAAAGTTGTAACTTAATAGTAGTGCTATCCAAAATATATTATAAGGAAAAAGATCAAGCTTCAAGGGAAACCACATAATCAAAGGAATTTCATGAACTTTAGCATGCAATTAGTTTGAAAAAGAAAGAAATAAGTGCATGGGAATACCATGGTACTGATGAATGAGAAGGATGAATGATAGGTGTTATGAAAAGATTCATCTATAGCAAGGGTATTGGAAATGTGATAGTGGAACATGATTTTTGGAACACTCGTCTTCACTTCTTCTTCAAATCAATTCTTCATTTGTATTTTGTTGATCCATCAATAAGATATGAGTAGAAACACACAAGTAACAACAATGGTGTAACAAGAACTGTGATGTGTCACAAATTCTATGTTGTAGTTTATGTGAAGTGTTGCAACTGCAGTGTTGCAACAACTATGTTGTATTTGCTATAAGGAGTTGCAATAACAAGAAGTTGTTGTAGCAAAGAGAGTGTTGCAACAACGCGTGTTTTAGGTGTTGAAACATTTGTAACGATGCCTATGCCGTGGGGTAACATATTTGTAACAACCTCCTCGATATTCAAATAATAGAAAATGCAAGGAATCATCATCACCCCATGAAATTTTGTCTTCAAGAATCACTTGTGCATGGATTGATCTTATTGATCCTCTTGGGACCTACAAAAAAGCAAGTGCTTCCTACGATAAAATGTGATATTGTGGTAGAGAAGAGGTAATCAAGTTCTCTTAACCCATGAAATATTTAAAAATTGAAAATAATACATATAAATCAAATCCAAAGAATAATAAAAAAAGGAAATTCTCATTTTTTTCCTGCTGAGAAATGTTCGCCAGCTAGACCTCCCAGTAGTGTTTAATTGATAGATTATTCGTCTGATGCCTGATTGAAGTGATTCCAACTCCAAAAAAAAAAATATTCATAGGGATACTTCTAGTAGAAACAGGTTTTCAAAATTCCGCGAGATGATATACTAAACTGTTGTGGAGTAGCTTGCATGCCTATGTTGTTTTAAAATTCCCATTTAGACCAACAATCATTATTTTAGGTGTAATTTTTTTTCGTTTTAAAAAGGATCAAAATGATAAAAAATGGAAATTAAATTATATTCATGTAGCTATCTCCAATAGAACTATATTTTGTAAAAAATAATAATTGATGGGTCAAATATGCCAATGACCAGACAAGGAAACAAATTTTGAGCAGTGTTTATTTCAGACAAGCAGTTAGTATTTCAGGCATAACTTTCTGGTATGATATCATAATTGAGTGATTTCACTTGAATTGTAAACCATATTCATACAAAAATACACCATAGAAACAAATTTTCAAAATTCATGCATTAGGTCTCCCCAAAATGATTTTTTCCAACTTTGTTCTTGATTTTTTGCTGGACAACTAGTAAGGATTTTGACCATATCTTTTTTGTTTGATATCCAAATTGAAAAATTCAAATTGGGTTAGAAAATATATTTCAAGATATCTTTTGGATAGAAACTAGTTTTAAAAACATGCTCATATGGTATCCCAAAACAATATTGTCCCCATTGAATTTTCAATAAATTTAACAAGCCCACATGCTATAAAAAGACATGCTTTCTTATTATGATTTGGATATGCATGAATTTTTGTAGGAATATGATTTTAAATATAAGGTCCAAATACCGAAAATTTCAAGCATCCAATTCTTATATTGAGTGAGATGACCTTGACAAGACTTGGAGAAAAATGAAAAAAAACAACACTCAAATCAAGAATAAAACAAGAATTAAGCATTTCAATTCAAAATGTAGTATGGTAGAAATGGGATCCTGACACAACCATTGTGGGAATCCACAAAGTGACCCATTAATTAAAATATGAGATGATTTAAGGTGTCAAATATGCTTTTGAACAATTAGAATGCATAATCCACTATGTTTTTGTAAAATTTGTAAAATAAATATTGCAGAAAATTAGAAGTTGGCTTAATCAAATGATGGTTCTCCTAGCATTAATTGGTGAGACTGTGAATTGGAGAAATATACCAGCTGGGAACCAACCACACCTTTGAGCCAAACACTGATACAATATTGACTGGGAATATATTGTACTCCAGGGCCAAGCATCAATCTAGATGTAAGTACTGAACCATTGGTCGTCCTATGTACATATTACCATCTACCGAGACACCTAGGTACCCAACCATGGTGCTCACTAGTTCTCTAGGATAATTTTCTTGGTACGGGATGTATCAAATTCAATCTTACATTATTTATGGTATGACCGTCATTCACCAAGAAACAATTAGAGAAGATGAAGCATGTAAGTCTATGTAAAAAAACTTGGTTTAAAACAATTAGATGATGAGGATCCTATGTTTACTTGCAGACTGTGATTTTGGAGCAATATACCAGCTGGAAGTCAACTATGCCTTTGGGACAAACACTAGTATAAGGTTGAATGGGAACCTATTGTACTCAAGGGACAAACATTAACCTAATTGTAGAGACTAAGATATTGGTCATCCTATGGACATATTTCCATCTACCGAAACACCTAGGTACCCAACCATGGTGCTCACCAGTTTTCTAGGAGAATAGTATGGATACGAGATGTACCAATGTCAATCCTACATTCTTTACTACACCCACCACTAAGGAATTATAGTATGATAGTATTTTACCAAGAAAATAGAGGAGGTGAAACATGTAACCACACTTTCTCAAGAAGAATCATAAATCATTATATACTTATACCAACAATTAATTTCTTAAGAATTTATTCATTGATTTGATGCATAACCTTCCAAAAACAAAGAGACTAGGTTTATTGAAGAAAAGAACCATGAGTTAGTGGCTAGAAAAGAAATGAGGGAGGGAGTAGAAGAGGGGGAAGATGAGACTAATGAATGAGAAAGAAGAATGCCATAAGAGTGGAGGAAGGAGATAAGGATGGGTGGAAAAAAACATCTCATTCAATATTTTTACTTTCATGTCCAACAAAATAATTGTAATTTTCAAATATCACATACGAGAGTCACAACAATGATGAGGCAAGAGTCACATAATAATGAAATTTGTAACAACAACAAGAGATGTAGCAGCAGAGAGTTGTAGCACTAAGAGTTGCAGAAACAAAAAAGAGTTGCAACAATGGTGTCAACAACCCAGAGTTCAACAACTACGCTTGAGAAGGGAGTTTCAACAACATATACTCAAGAGTTGCAACTCTTGTGTTGGAACGATACATGTGCATCCTCATTCTAGAATAAAATTTGAAGGCTTTGTCATCCCCTTGGCTCCTTCTCTTCATTCACCAATGCATTTATTTCCTCCTTCTAGGCTTCCTGCAAAAGAGAGATTAGTACTATGGGTGGATCTTACTACACCACAACAAATCTTTAAGTAATCCAATCATGTGTTATGCTAAAAAAATGAAAGAATGCTATTCAAACCAATGCAAGAATAAAAAATTCTAGAATGAATGTCAAACCAATGCAAGAATCAAAATGCTAGAATGAATTTCAAGCCAATGAAAGAATAAAAATGTGCCTTTGGTAAATCCCTGACAACGAAGCCAAAAATGGAAGGATTTTTAATTACCTTTCTAATTTCTCAGGAAGAAAGATAAAAAGATTGTGCATTTAGTTATCAATCTGGGGCTCATATGGAACTTGTGAGTTACCATGCACTGTATATGCAAGCTACACTCTACTCTCCCATTGATTTGATATGTAGTCATAGTATCGATGATTGCGTTTGTGGTCAGTGTATAGAAAAATATCAAGCTATGGAAAGGTTCTAGAAACTATGGAAAGTAAATCACACTTGTAGGAATCGAAATATCACACTTGTTGGAAAGAAAACATAGACAGGAATGTAAATGTCACACTTGAAGAAAAGTAAATATGCTAACTATTGTGCTGGAAAGGAAATCCACACTGACTGCAGGTATCAGGAATATGACTCAACTATTTCCCGAAGAAACCCCGTCTATGTACAGTAAAACTAATTACATAATTGAAACTCTAAATTACTCTTGCAGAAATTGAGATTCACACCACACTTGTTGGAAATAAATCACACGTGCTGAAAGGAAATTTATTACCTACTTGTTGGAAAATAAATTAACTAAGTCCTTGAAATCAAATCATAATCCTCGCTAAGATGATCCCTTTCATTACTCCAAACAACAATTGCAACCATTGGGTTAAGAACATAATGAAATACATTCCTATGTGAAAAAGCAATTGCATGATTGAATAAATGCAATCCCTCCTCAATAACTAACAACATAAATGAATTGAAGCACACAACAAATAATTAACAACCCACATAATTAAATCACACAATGATAAATTAAATAAAACTACATAAGCTACACAACACTATGTTCTATTGGAGTGGGCCTTGCCTCCATAAAACATAGTGTTGATATTATTCTATATCAACACTTACAACATGAATTAATTAAATTAATCAAAATTAATCAATCTATTACAAATATAATAAGAAAATAGACTAAATTAATTGATTAAATCAGTCACTACATAAATTATTAAACTACAATTAAAAAATGAAATAAAAAATTAATGAATTATTCCATTATCATTTGGAAGTTTCTCTAAGAGTCCTCCCCTAATAATGGAGAGAGTGCTCTATTTTATATATAGATTGAATGGAAACTAGAAATAGAAAATATTTAAATAATCCCACTTGTGGATTTGATAAATCCATAGTGGTTACAACAAATTCCTAAATAACAAATAATTTCCAACTAATAATTAGCAGTTAATGAATAACTCCAAGATCTTTTGCTAACAATTATCAAACAATACATAACTTCTAAGATCTTTTGCTAACAATTAGAAAATAATAAATAACTCCAAGATCTTTTGCCCAAAAATTCCAAGATTCTTGGTTAACCATTCAAGCTAATATTTTGTCTTGGGATTGCAAAATTATCTTTGTACCTTTGATATTCTTGGACTAATATTGTTGTTTCATAAATCCATAAATGAAAAATAAGTGACAACATGGCTCACGATTCCAACGACTCAAGGTTCCTTGGACGAGTTGTAGTAACGAGAGTTGCAACAACAAGAGTTGAAACAATGGGAGTTGCAACAATGGGAGTTGTAGTGCAAAGTAGTTCCCTGATAAGTTGCAACAACTGAAAATGAGTGTTGCAACAATTTGAACCAAAACATCCCCCGTGGAAACATCACAATCTGCACAACAACTTGTCTGGCATATCATCTTTTCAAATTAACTCAAATATAAATGCAAATATGATATTTTTCTAATGTTTATTCATAAGTTCATGTAAAGTACTAAATAAACGTAATGGAAAAAATTAAGTCTAAATATCACATAATAATGGATTGATACAAGGTCTAGGTAGGTAGAAAGAGGTTAACAGTAGGAAAACATGGTATAAAAAGATGTCATTTCTAGATCATGTCACAATCAAAGGGATAAAAGTTGCGAGTGGTAATCCGACATATGTTTTATGGAAAAAGACAAACCTCAACAAGCATTATTTGTAGGTAGGCACATTTTCTCCAAGGCTGCGGGCATTGAAGAGTTGTAAGAGTAATGACACAAGTTCGAAGAGGCCTCTCTCCAACAGAGAACTGCTAATATGCTGTAGAGAAAATACCTATAGGAGATGTTGTCTAGAAACCACTAAATAAGAAGATGGTATCTGAAATGGCTGAAGAGTATGAAGGATTCCTATAATAATATGAAAGACACAGAATCAAGGTGCTATGAATTGCTTCCAAACCGCTGAAGGAATTGTAAGAGCAATGACACAAGTTCAAAGAGGCCTCTCACTTGCTAAGAACTGCTAAGGTGCAGAGAAAAGGCACGTAGGAGATGTTTTTTGGAAACCATTAAAGAAGAATATGGTCTCTGAAATGGTTGAAGAGTCTGAAGGCTTCCCATTATAATATGAAAGACAAAAAATCAAGGTGTTATAAAGTGTTCCTAAATATTGAAGGAATACTTATTTTCTCTGTAATAAAGAAGAGTGAAGATGTTGGTGTTGTCGAGCAAGGAAATGTGGAGTAAATGTGCCGCATA
>ML782125.1:55638-73626 GCA_009831015.1 Picea engelmannii | reverse complement strand
ACATGTTGACAAGGTGCTACAACTACTAAAGGAGCAACAACTATATGCCAAACCATCCAAATGTTTCTTTGGAGTAAAGGAGGTAGAGTATTTGGGTCATATTGTATCTCATGAAGGTGTCAAGGTAGCCCCTAACAAGATTAAGGCCATGATGGACTAGCCGATTTCCAAAACATTAAAGAATCTTAGAGGATTTTTGGGTTTGACAGGTTACTACCGCAAGTTTGTTCGGAACTATGGAAGAATAACAACACCTTTAATAGCACTAACTAAGAAGGATGCATTTTCATGGAATTCAGAGGCAACTAAAGCTTTTGAACAAATTAAAGAGGTGATGTGTAAAGCTCTTGTCTTGACCACTCCAGACTTCACAAAAACCTTTATTGTGGAATGTGATGCCTCAGGAAATGGAATTGGTGCTATCCTAATGCAAGAAGGAAGGCCCCTAGCTTTTGAAACTCAACCAATCAAGGGAAAGGACATACACAAATCAGTAAGGATCTCTTGTTGATGGCTACAACCCAAGCCCTAGTTGTATTCGGTGGTCAACAATGCATCGCGGTGAGAGAACTTTCAAAAACATGTCTAACATTATGTCTAAAAGATCACCCAACATGTTAGTGAGATGTAGTGGAATAGGTGTCCCCACTCCATCCTCTTGAACCTCTCCAACAATTGTTGCGTAAATAAATTATTCCTTCCATATCATTGCTCTCTTCATACTCAATGCAGACATAAGTTGCACCTTTCCACCAGACTTCCTTGCAGTTGTGTGCACAACCCAAGCCTTTTTTCACCAAGTATAACCATGTTTTCCATCTATGTCATGAGGACTGAATGTGTCCTCCTTAGGAAATATTTCCGAAGAATCACCTTAAAGTCATCCATAGATATCACCGTGAAGTTATCCCAACCTTCCCACTATCAAGCCAAATGTGAACTAAGGAGGAAACACCATTTCTTTCTTTTTCCTTAGATTTTACTACCTTCATCGCAACTCTGCATGGGGAGACTTTAATTCCCAGCTCCTTCGTTACCTGAGTCTTCAAAAATTTGTGTGAGGCACATGATTAAGCAAGAGATTGCTTTGTTCTTCCATTGATATCTAGATACATGAAGCACACCAAGTAGTCTTGGCTACCAAACTTTCCACCCAATGCACCCACCCTTCATAGCTTGTTGAAAATTGAGCCTTGCCACTCTTTCCATGTTAAGTGAAAAAGATAAACAAAATCAAAATAAAAAATACCTGCATTGTACTCTCCTTTCATAGACTATGTGGGGGATCCCCTTAGTCCACCACTTTCTTCCAAGGTGCTTCATTGTAAGTCCCTAGATATCCTAGTTCATTTCTCAAAACAAGACTCTTCTACCTTAGGTCATAGTGGGACACTTGAATCGACCTACTGTGAGTCATCCATGGCCTTCTTCCATCATACAACTTCATCTGTCATTATCCAAGGAGTCACACCACCCTTGGTTTCCTCAATTCTAGATTGTGCAAAGTCTTTCATATTGTGCACTCTATTTCTACAAAACCCTTTGTTGTGAAACTACTCTGATACCATATTTCATGCCCCCGAGATTCATGCCCAAGTCCAACCTTGGCATCTTGTTTACATGAAACACCATGGTGGTTCTCCCTTGGTAGCTTGGCTCAACCAAGGATACTTCACCCGGACCACACCTCTTCACCTAGAGCATACCCATACTTTGTTCTAGGCTATGTACGAGTCACATCCTTACTCTATGCAACTTAGTTGTATACTTGAATTTTTTTAACTTAGTTTGACACTTAGTAAATTTAGCATATAATAGAAAACATGTGAAACACAATATAGATATATAGTGTGGGAAACACAAAAAATTCCTAATACTCAGATTCATTTATTTATATTCTAAAACAAAAAGAAAGATTTAAAAAGAGGGTGCTACTATCCCAGTTACAAAGATGGGCAGAGTCTCATGACTCTGCCTTGCACATCAAAACTATCTAAACCTACGACTTTTTCACACCGAGACTCCCCTTTGATGTTATTCCTTGCCTCAACCTAAGGTGCACCTCACAAGTGCTCCCAGCCTCAATGCTCCTTGGTTTTCCTTGTCTCCCTTTGGTTGTGTTCTCTTGCTTTTATATGGACTCCAAGAGTCACTCAAGGAAAATTTTAGGGGAAACATTTGGCTCATGGACTAATTTTCCATGCTTTTTACCAAAAACGGATTCGCCATTCTAAAAATTATTCACCCAAATTCTATAGAATAAAAATATTTTATCTAAAAAATAGCCAAAATTTTATACAAACTACATAGAATATTTAGAAATTTGAATATTCTTACAAAAATATCGCCAAACATTGTATAGTTGGCATATTAAGGACTAGTGAGATTCACTAAGGTTTCTACATTTCAAAATAAATTTCCATCCTTAGAATCATCCCTAGAGTCACTTGTGTGAAACATCACATATTTTTGGTGTGTTGTTCTCCTTTGTGAATCGTCACACTCAACCGATAGTCGCATCCCTCTGTGGACCTAGTGCACCCATCTAATCCCATGCACCCATAAATCGTTCATCTCTTGTACCAACACACCCCATCCTTGGGTGTGTTCCTCTTGTCTTGTGCTCTTCCTTGTGTCGATCATCGCAACTCTTCATGGGTGTGTTGATGGAGTCGTTCAACCTCTCTAGCACGCCCATGTTGCCAAGGGAAGATGGGTCCACTCCTTATGTCTTCTCCCAAGTTTCCCTACCTTTTCCCAAATGAAAACCAAGTCTTTGTCCTCCAGCAAAATGAAAAAATAGTGTGTGCCCCGTTGATCTTTCACGTCACCATCGGGCCCCAATGTGCTCCTACCCACACCCAAACATTTTAGTTTTCCCAACTGATCATTTCCTCCTTGTGTTCTTCCTCTCCCCATCATTGAATCTTCCCAAGGAGCGCATGCGCTTGGTGGGTGTCCTTGGAGGCCTTACAATGATGATAATGATGATGATGGTTAACACCCACTTAGACCAAATTTGGTTTATCATGCCTTAAGAATGGTAAGAAAACTACTTAAGTTTCTTTAGAATTCTATTTATGTGCTAAAAAATATTTAAGAGAAACATTCCTAAATGACCATAGTTTTGATGAGTGAAAAGGTTAGGAAGGTAATTATTGTAACAAATATTTTGAAATTATGATCTAATGTGGGTGTATTTCATAAATTCTAAGAGAAATTGATTTCATCTTCATCCCTCTTAGTTTCACAAAGATGAAAAATTCTTTCGATCCACAACATTGTAGGAATTGTCCAATGCCTTATTTTTCTATGGAGCTCGAGAGAGTTTGTCTTTATTTTTGAAATGTTGATTTTGTTCTTTACACTAGTCAAAACACAAAGATACTTTTTAAAATCTTATAGATTAGGATTGATCACCTCATTATTATTTTAACCTCTAATCCTTTATCGAACAAAAAATTTTCCTTAAATTTAGATGCAATAATGTGTTTAATATTATCATTATTTTGTAGAGTGACCTCTTCTGTTATACCTCTATGATTGATAATTTTTAGTTTCTTATAAAGATCATAGGAACTCATCTCCATAAGAAAAATACCATCAATGTAAAGGAGGAGGAGGAAGACTATACCAAGTAGGGTCAGTCGGATAACCTACTTCTTCCAAACAACCCTCTAACTTGTCAATGTATATCCCAAAAAGGTAGAGGACAAGGGACAACCTTTCTTAACTCCTATATTACAATTAATTTATTTCAACCAATCCTCAGTGTTCCTAAACTTGGAAATAACGTTTTCATACAACATTATTACATCAGCTCTTTGCAACTCAAAAGGAAATTTGAGCTCCTTAGGCCTATTCCAAATGTTAAGTTTTATTATTACAAAATTGGTTTTATTATTGTGATAGATATAAGAGTATGTATGAAAATTATATATATGAAATCCAAGTATTGTTTTACTTTTCTTAAGATCCGATAAATCAATTTAGTTTCAGTATATGTTAACCACCATCATTATTAATATATATGAACTCTAGTATATGACAATTAACAAAATTTGCATTGATATGTTTGACTAAAAATATTTGATAAATCAATATAATAATCTTAAATTCATAAAATCCCTCTCACCAATTCCAAAATAATGCACTTATGGATAAACTCTAAAATTCATAAAAAACAATGCATGCAACAATGAAATTTTAATCCCCTTACACATCCACATTATTAGTCCATGGCGTAAGCATAGAGGGACTATAATGATCAATAATTCGTTGAACTCATATTAGTTTGTCCTTTGACCACAAATATTTGCATAATATCTATTGTTGGAGCTAGGGAACTAAAAACATTGAATTTTATATAATAAAAAGTACCATATATGTAATGATCTGATTGGATAATAAATTAGAGGTCTTATTGCCGGCTTCGCTATTCCCAATGTTTTATATGTTAGCATATCAAAACTTTTTGATCATCTACAGTCTTTTTGAATCATATATTTTTCTTGTGCATTACTTGAAGGTGGATTAATGATAGCATTAGTTCGAATGTTTTTCTTAGCATTTTATGCTACCATTGTCTTAGATCATATACGGTGTTTTTTTTATTTGTACTAATTATATTGAAATGTTTAGATATCCAAGCTTTATAGTGATCGATAATTCCAAAGTTTATAACGTCCCTGCCGCATGTATTTGTATTGAAATGTATTGACACTTTATTTGAGGTGCTTGAATAGGCCTGAAAGATTAAATGTTTACATGATGCGAGGTCCTCCAACAAGCCTGATATCTTAAATGTTTGCATATCACGAGGTCCTTAGACAACTTGACAGCCTTAAATGTTCATTTAAATACGGTTCTCAGAGTACATTTTTCTCGAAGTTTTCCATAGAATGTTGCAGTGATTTTGGACAATATTGTTTTCCACCGCCAGTTGAATAGGCATTGTATCTTTCATCCTTCTTCTAGCCTTGCAATGCAATTTCGTCATCGTTGAAGCTACATACATTGTTTAGTGGTTCGGTGAGTGATTCTTCTTCACTGGTTCGTCAGTTGTTGCTTGTTGTTGTTGTTTGGTTCACAATTCGACCTGCGCTTCTGTCTTTCATCATTTTAGAGTAAGTTTCCATGCTATAGTTTCATTTTCTATTCCTTGTTTATTGTTCAGTGTTTATAGTTTGCAAGTAAGAATGTTTGCTTATTTTTATTGGCATGCTCGTCATATCTATCCAGTTCCTTCTGTTCTTCGGCTGCAGTTTCGTAATCATTGGAGATACATATGTTGTTTGTTGGTTCAGTGGATGTTTCTTGTTTACTGGTTCATTGGTTCGTCAGTTGCTAGTTGTGTTTGTTTGGATCAAGTTTATGCTTTGGGGCCCCGGGGCTACAGTTGGGTCTGTTCGTGCTTTTTCGCTGGTTTGGTGCTCATTGTTTTCTTTAGTTTGATTCAGCTTTGCAGGGTTGGGGTCCCGCATCGATAGTTGGAGATTTTTTTTTGTACTATTATTATTTTTTGGGTGCTTTACGGTGTTCATGCCCTGCACCCACAAGTGGACATGAAGTTGTTTTATTTTCCTTATATGACGAGGTCAATATATGTTCTGATGTGAGATTTTGTTGGTGCTTCAGTGTTGACATGATAGAAAAATAGTTGCATGAAAAATATTTCGAGAAGTACATGTGAAATTGCAATATCCATTGTTTTTTTGTTAAAATAAAACATATGCAGGTTGCAGTTATAAACCATGTATGGTGAAATGTGCCCATATGACAATAAATGTTCTTTATCCTCTACATAGACTGGTGTGCCCACGATACAATTTGTCTTGTACTTGAGATATGATATGTACAACAAAGATTCTACAAAATTATATTTCCATGTCTGGAAACATATCTGGGTAGTTTTCCATGGAAAACCAAAATATTGTATCGTGGGCACAACAGTCTATGTAGAGGACAAAGAACATGTATTTCCATGGGTGGAAGAATATATGGATACTTTTCTATGGAAAACCAAAAATCGTTTAGCTACGACCATGCAATTTTGTGATATTTTGGGCAGGGAAAAAAATACATATTTACAACTATGGATGGAGAAGCACAAAGGTTCATGTTTCTGCCTATATTTTAGACTATTCATTCAATCTCTTTTACTATATGTACATATTATTTGTTCTCCGGTGCATACCAGCTTCCATTCATGTTCATTGTATTTTGTGTGTTCCCACATTCAAACAAACAAAATAGATGGAGAAAACGACAGAGTCTTGACTGCATCGGTTGAAGAGGAGATAGAAAGGTACATGCTTGTACTATTATTTCATACTATGTTGTTTTTTATTTCATTTATTTTCTGTATATGTGTTCACCTAGTTTATTGTATGTAGATGTTGCGTACCTTCCCACATAATAACTTGTCTTCATCACATGTCTTCCTGCATACTAACCTACTTCATGTCGGTTGTATTTTTCCTGCATTGCTACATTTAAACAAACCGAATGGTTGGAGGGGATGATGGACTCTTTGGCGGGAATGTAGATGAGGAATTACAGAGGTGGTACTTGTACTCTTATTTCATATTCCAGTGTTTGTTTTTTCATTTACTGTCTGTATATTTGTTGTGCTTGTTCTGCTGCTTTGCACCTTTTTTTTTTTTCTCTATTCTTCCTTCAAATATAATATCTTACTGCGTATTCTCATGTGAATCGTATTCTGTTTGCTGTTACATTGGAATAAATAGAATTGTTTCTCTTTCTTTTACATGTATGTCTTCATACTAACTTTCCTTCATGTCCATTGCATATTCGGCGTTGCTACCTTGGAATAAATAGGTTGGTTGGATAGGAAGATGAACTTTTATGTGCAACAACAAAGGGTTATGTGGTACAATATTTGAAAAGGTATACCAACTGTGCTGGTAAATTAAATATACAAACTGGGTGGGGGCATATAATATTAGACTAGAAAATGATGGCTTGGCAGCAATGGGCCTTCTTCCCTCCCTATTTCTACTTTTTCCATTTTCTATTATCCCTTTTGTTTCTAATTGATCTTCTTAGTGGTCTTTCCAAAAATGCCTTTCTTGCTGCGCCGGTTGGTGAATTAACGGTTTCACATGTATGGTCACGCTTCTACCTTATTCCATACTTACCCACTTTGTCGATTGCGGGTGTTGGGCTTGCAGGTTCAATATTTCTCCCCTAGCTTCCAGGGGTCTGCAATATACAAATTGGTCGTGGTGCCCCGCCCTCATGCCCTATTTACTGTTACAAATTTTTCCAGTCAAAAAATTAGAGGCATACAATTTTATGCTTGGGTCCTCATGTTTCCTGAGTATATTCCTTGACACCCTATTTCATATTCCACCTCCTTCCACCCTGCATGTGAAATTAATAACTATTATGGATAGTATACAATGCATATGCTTGTTTAGTCCTTATGATGTTCATCTATACATGCTTGCATCCAAAAATGTTGGACTAGTGACATGGCTATGAGCAGTCAATCATCCCAGATATCAGCAGACTGACAAGGTCAAAGGTAAAGATGCATACAATCTTCTCCTAGTATGTTTACCAAACAAATATACTCAACTATTTATTCATCTATGGCATGGTGAATATTCTTATGTCATATGCAATACATGATTTGCAGTTCACAAGAAGTATCAACAAGTACAAGAGAGACGCTGAACATAATGTAGGTTCTGCAGACTAAGAGGTGTGGTTGCAAAAATTTGGCTCCATAGTTCATCGAAGCTATGTGTGTACTTGTATATTTATGCCAATGAAAGAAGAATACAAAAAAAAAAAAATGCACACTACCATTCACTTTAGTTTTCCTGTTCTAAAATTGTCACCAAGTCTAGAGTTTTAACACCCAAAGTACTATCAATAGAGGGCTTGAACAACTTCTGAACTGGACAAGTGTTCATCGGGGACATAATGGTCATCTATAGAACCTACTTGGACAAGGAAAACAAAACTAGATCCATTATGTGTGCTGACATGACAGACAAGGAGGCCATGATGACATTCACACTTACTATTCCTACACAAATTGTCCAGAAACATGCAAAAAAGATATTGCTGGGTAATGGGATATCCATTACAAATTTTAATATATTGCCCAAAACAGTATATGACCGTGGTGATTGTGATCATATTATTTCTCTCAATGAAACAAGTATTGTGGAAAAAATTCCCGTTGTTTGTTCAGAATATTGTTTTGTCCTGGACGCGACTATCAGCTAACTTGCACAGAGCAGTGATATTTACCCAATTGGAACCATTGGTGCAGCTATCACATTGGCGAGAAAAATTGGCTCGCAACACATTCTCCATATAAAGGATGGAGAGTCGAACAACGACAAGGAAATGGTACCACTTTCCATATCTAGTTTTGTCCTTTACTTTCAAATGTGCATGTATCTCGGGTAAATTACAAAAATATTGCACTGTTCCATGTTGCAGCTGCAATTGTTAGATACCTATTCAAAATTTTTTTCGTCAATGGAACAACAATTGCATGAAGGGAAGTTTCCACTTATGCTCTTCAAAAATATAACAAATAAAAGGGATGTTAGAGAAAGGATCTTTCGCACAACCCAAACAACGTCTATAACAGAGTTGCGAGCAGACATAGTACAGGATCTGAAGAAACTAGCTAGCTCTACAACTGTTGTGCGTATACATCCACATAATCATGCTCACTTTGCTTATACAAATATCCTTCACCAAATTTATGCATCTTGTTTTATTTTATTTTATTTTATTTAAGGGGTGGGGTGGTGCAGTTGTGTATTATATTGCTCAATGTATTAATTCCTATGCTCGCATTTCCAGGTTGAAGGTGTTTTGGTTGCAGCAAATGCATACTCGACCCCCTTTGATCCTGTATGTGCTAAATGCAACTCTCCTACTTATGCTTTTGCTTTGATAAGTGATTATATGATTGATTGTCTGCAATGTGGTAAAGAATGTCCATATATATATGGACATTGCCTCAATGCTGCCATCCGAACCATAGGCAACACAACCGTGCATTGTAAAATTAAGCAGCCTTTGTTACAAGATGTGCTTCCTAGGTTGGATGAATTGTTGTATGAAACATATCTATAGAAAAAGGAAAGTAGTGTCTAAATGTTGCGCAAATTTCATATACACAACAAATTTACCTTAAATGAGGACAATGCAATTTTGCATATCGACTAAAGAAGGAAAAAAAAAACATATCAAACTTTGGTAGGAAATGAAAATATTTCATGTGTCTCTGTAATATTTCTTCGACATCGAGATGAATGTTCGTTGAACTCGAGTACTTGAGACTGCATGCGCATAAGATTGTTCAGTCCAAAAATGGGAAGCATGGTAGCAAACCCCATATATCCCATGGCCCCGGTTATTTTTTCCTGGGAACATATACTAGATGTAAGACAAAATGAATGTCATGACGTCTTTTGTTTGTATATCCAATTGTTTGATGCAAAGGTCGATGTGTGATTCTCTATGGAACCTTGTGGGAATTTGCTTGCAGCTTGTTTGGAGTTTAGTTGGTTCTTGGTTCTATGCTTTGTCTATCATTTTGTATATTGCGGAACTCCAAGTGTTGTTTGGAGGAAACGAAACAATAGAATTGAAATTTTTTAGCTAGCTAGCCCGCAAATCTGTCTGTCAATTTGTATGGCGTTGTGACACACATGTATTATGTCGATTGTTTTAGCATTTTTCCTTGATCGATGAAGTTGGTAAAATTATCTCCTAGAATAATTTGAAATCAACGAATATATACTGTGTGAAGTCCAATTGTGCTATCATATCAACAAGAGGCCCTTAAAATTCAAATTGGTTGTTGTTATGTTTGCGGTGATAGAATTTAAAAAAACTATTTTTTGTTTCCTTCATTTTTTTTAAAGTAAGTGATTTAACATCCTTTGATAGTTTTATGTAATTAAATTGTACAATATCAATATTTAATATTAATAATTTAGTATTTGAAAATAATGTTTTTTAGTTAATGTTAGATAGGATGACCATCTGTAAACAATCACAATCTTGAGCCCGACAGTCCTGGAGTCCGTCTGTCAATTTGTATATCGCGGAACTCCGAGTGTTGTGTGAAGGGCACGGGACAATAGAAGTGCAATTTTGAGCCAGCCATCCTGCAAGTCCGCCTGCCAATTTGTATAGAGGCCCAATTTTGAGCCCGCCAACCCGAGAACCCGCGATCCAAAAAGTGGATAAGTATGGAATGTGAGATCTGTACATGCTCTATAAAATCTCATGTCCATACTTTATAGGCGTACATATTTAGTATGTATTACTTGTTTTTCGGAAAATTTCTAGGTGCAGAAGTTGGCGGATTCACGTCTTCAAATTTCACTTACTTTTATATCACTAGCCCGACCAACCACATTCCCATTTCATATTGTAATAAACGAATATAAACTATGTGAATTCCAATTGTGCTATCATATCAACACGAGGCCCTTAAAATTCAAATTGGTCATTGTTATGCTTGCAATGATAGAATTAATATCATTTTTTTAAATAAGAGATTTAACATCTTTTACTAATTTTATGTAATTAAATTGTACAATATCAATATTTAATATTAATAATTTAGTATTTGAAAATAATGTTTTTAGATAATGTGAGATAGTTGATAGGGATGACCATCTATAAACAATCGTAATCTTGAGTCCGCCAGTCCTGGAGTCCGTCTGCCAATTTGTATATCGCGGAACTCCGATTGTTGTTTGGAGGACACATAACAATAGAAGTGCAATGTTGAGCCAACCAACATGCAGGGCCTCTTGTCAATTTGTATATCGCGAAAATCTGGGTGCTATTTGTAGGGCACGGAACAATAGAGGCCCAATTTTGAGCCCGACGGCCCGAGAATCTGCTATCCAAAAAGTGGCCAAGTATGGAATGAGGGATCCGTACATGCTCTATAAAATCTCATGTCCATACTTTATACAAGTACATATTTAGTATGTATTACTCGTTTCTCAGAAAAATTCTAGGTGTAGAAGTTGGCGGATACAGATGTTCAAATTTCCACTTACTTTTATATCGCCAGCCCGACCGACCACTTCCCCCTTTCCTATTGTACCAAAATTTTGGAATGCGAGTTTTCGAATACGTGGGTTTTTCTTTTAAATAAGATATTTAACATCCTTTAATAATTTTGTGTAATTAAATTGTACAATATCAATATTTAATATTAATACTTTAGTATTGAAAATAATGTTTTTATCCCTAAGTAATCGGAACCTTGAGTCCGCCAACCCTAGAGTCCGTCTGTCAATTTGTATATCATGGAACTCTAAGTGTTGTTTGGAGGACACAAAACAATAGAAGTGCAATGTTGAGCCATCCATCCCGCAAGTCCTCCTGTCAATTTGTATATCGCGAAGCTGTTGGGTGCTATTTGTAGGACACAGAACAATAGAGGCCCAATTTTGAGCCTGCTAGCCCGAGAACCCGCGATCCAAAAAGTGGCTAAGTATGGAATGCGGGATCCGTATATTCTCTATAAAATATCATGTCCATACTTTATAAAAGTACATATTTAGTATGTATTACTCATTTTTCTGAAAAATTCTTTGTGGAAGTTGGCGGATTCACGTCTTCAGATTTTAGTTACTTTTATATCACCAGCCCGACCGATCGCTTCTCCATTTCATATTGTACAAAAATTTTGGTCTAATTAAATTGTACAATATCAATATTTAATATTAATAATTTAGTATTGAAAATAATGTTTTTAGATAATGTTAGATAGTTGATAGGGATTACCATCCATAAACAATTACAATCTTGAACCTGCTAGCCCTGGAGTCTGTCTGTCAATTTGTATATCACGAAACTCCAAGTGTTGTTTGGAGGACATGGAACAATAGAAGTGTAATGTTGAGCCATCCAACCCGTAGGTCCGCTTGTCAATTTGTATATCATGGAATTCTGGGTGCTATTTGTAGCGCACAAAACAATAGAGGCCCAATTTTGAGCCCGCCATCTCGAGAACCCGTGATCCAAAAAGTGGCTAATTATGGAATGTGGGATCCATACATGCTCTATAAAATCTCATGTCCATACTTTATAGAAGTAAATATTTAGTATGTATTACTCGTTTTTCAGAAAATTTCTAGGTGCGGAAGTTGGCGGATTCATGTCTTCAGATTTCACTTACTTTTATATCACTAGCTCGACTGACCACTTCCCCATTTCATATGTGAAATTTTTTTGTCTTGTGGTTTTCCAAATAGGAGATTTACCGGATAGGCGGGTTCAATAATGTGTTTCCATTGTTCCTCCATTTGCAAACAACACCCTGACTTAGCAAACAAATTGAAATAAAATAATATATACTATGCGAAGTCTAATGGAAAAATCATATGAACGAGAGCACATTAAAATTCAAATTTGTCGTTGTTATACTTTCGGTGAAGCTAACAGTACAAAAACTTTACTTAAATCATTCAAAAAATGATTTTCTTGTAACTTTTCGACACTTCTCTTATACAAACAGATCCTGTAAACTATAAACATCGCTATATGTATCTATTCCTTGATTGAAGAACTTGTTAACATGTTTAATGTACTCCATAGTTACTGTTAAGACCATCAATGATGCTTTCTTACAACAACTCCCACTTCCAAAAATTGCCATTCACTTTCTCTTTTTCCCTCTTCTTTCCCTTTATTTACTAACTCGTTTTTCAGAAAATGTCTAGGTGCGGGATTTGACAGATAAACGTCTTCATATTTCCATTTTTACTTTTATATCACCATCCCAATCGAATGATTCCCACTTTCATATTGAACAAAACTTTTGAATCCCTGGTTCACGCATAGGCGGGTTCAACATTGCGTTTCCATTGTTCCACCGCCTGCAAATAGCACCCAGACTTCCATGATTTACAAATTAGAAAACAAACTCCCCTTCATCTCATATGCTTTCTCTTTCTGTTTACTTGGTCCTTTTTCTGAATGTCTCATGCTTTTATATACAACACCCGAAGTTCAGCAATATACAAATTTCCCCCTCGACATTGCGCTTTGGTTGTTCCCCTACGCACAAACAACACCCGAAATTCTGCGATATACAAATTGACGGCCGATATCTGTCACTGAGATGCAATATGACCATCGACCCCTCACTTCTCCTGGGTATATCTTCTGACCCTTTTTTTGTAACCTACCCGATCGCTTTCCATACATGGGCATTTCTTAGAATTTGTTTCATAGGTTGGCGGGTGGACGAAATGTGCAATGCTTGGTCACTCTTTGCCATCACCTCTACCTTCGTACTTGTTTCCAAATATGAAATTATTAATCTTTAATGCTAGTAGTTCATCCTGCAGGAACCGTTAAGATTTTCATTAATGTTCGGAAGGTTGGAGAAGATTTGTCATTACTACGAATTAAACCAAGATTTATGGAAAAGAGTGTTATCCTTTCCAAGTATTAATTTAAAACATGATGCAAGCTGTTTCGTGCGCCGTCCAGTTGGTGCCTTTAAGAAATATCTAATTCTTAATCACTCTTCGTCGTCACTGCCACCTTCACACTTTTTTCTAAATATGCAATTAGTGAGCTTTAATGGTAACAACTTATTACGCATGAACCCTAGAGATTGTCATTGATCAGTGAAAGGATCAAGGAGATCTTCCATTGATATGCATTAAACCATAATTTGCGGAGGGTTATATTACCCCTCCCCAATTTTAATTTCAAACATCGTCTAGAGAAAATGAAAATTCTCGTTAACTTGTCGCAGCAGTTCTGTCCAGATACAGTAAACACATTCGGGCATGATGGCCAGAGGTTCTAGTATTCTAGGGAATATTCTTACTACTCATCTGCCTCCACCCAGGAGAAAAAATAGAGATGGTCCCGTGGTACACTGAGAGATATATTTCAAGCCAAATAATTCCAAGGCAACCCTGCCTGCTCAGAGAACCTGCCCAGGTGCATTGATGGCTGGCGCAAAGGTTGATGTCATGGATTCTGAGATGGAAGAAGATGATATGATGGGTGATGATATGACAATGGATGATGGCAATGCAAAGACTGTTCCCACTCCTACACCCAAATTGAAATCAACCATAACGGGCAGAACTTTCCGGCTCGGTGATGGCGGTCCTGAAAACACCAAAAGAAGGAGTTTCAGAAAATGAATCGACGTTGAACACAATAGCCACTTTGCAACTCAAAATTAGGAATTCCAGATGTCCAAATTAGTTTGTTCTGGGTGGAATACTTTCACTGTAAGGAAATGATATGTTGATGCTCCCAAAGATATATTTCAAGCCAAAAAAATATTCAGTTGCGGGACTACTTTCCTATTCTCTGGATATACAAATAACATCTTCGGGAATGAGGACTAGAACTCCCACTGGTGCAAGGCATATTTCTACTAGTCATCTCCTTCCACCCAGAATGGACTAATTTGGACCTATGAAATTGCATGTGCAACCTGTGTCCCTTAAGTTTTTTCGACTGTGCAGAGGAAGTTTCTAGGTGTGTCCTGATTTTAAGTTAAGGGATATTCCATTTTCCCTGCAACGTTTTTCATTTTCTTCCTCATGAGAAACTTCTGAGAACTATCAATATTACCACATGATGATCCATCGAGGAGAAAACTGCAAGGATTCTACATACTACAGATCCTGTGCCTGTGTTTATGGAATATACGTTCAATGTTTTGGCCTAAAGAACCGGGTCCAATTTCTAAGGATAGATGTACAATAATCAGTGTTTTTTTTTTTAAAATGGATTTTCTATTAAAAAAAAATTCCTTGAAGTCTTCATTGGTTCTTCTTTTCTGGATTTAATGCCTCTTCTCATTGGCATGGTTCAGTGGTCTCGTAGTTATTCAATATTGTATTTACTTAGGTAATTTGTTCTAAGATGGATCATCTAACAATTATATGACAATGTTGCAAACAAAAAATGGATTGCACACAATTTCAAACCAACATTCAATTCTATTCGCAATGCAGATAGAACATAGCAATACCAAATTACAATGTTGCAACAAAATCATCATTCTTGTTTCTAGACATGCAATTATTAAGCTTTAATGCTAACAACCCATAATGAAAGAAGTTTAATACTTAAGTTAATATGTTACAGTCATGGAAGAATGTATCAATAACACACTTACACCCACATGTTGCAATAAAATCTAATCTTCAACAAATCATTTGCTAACAATTAGTAGAAAATGATGGTTTTGCAACAACGGGGCTTGTTTGAAACCAATTCGCGCTTACGAAAACTTCTATCCACCTTTCTATTTTCCCACTCTTTTATTCTTTGTAGTTTCTCTTCCTGGTTACTTAATCATTTTTTTTTTCTGAAAATGCCTTGCTGCACGGGTTGGCGGATTCACGTGTTTCGACCGAGTGCTTCTCCTTTGTCTAAATTGGGCCTCTATTGTTCTGTGTCCTACAAGTTGCACCCAGAGTTCCGCGATATACAAATTGATAGACGAACTTGCCTGCTGGCTGGCTCAACATTGCACCTCTATTTTTCTGTGGCCACCAATCAACATTTGGAGTTCCGAGATATACAAATTGACAGACAGGCTCCAGGACTGGCGAGCTCAATATTTGCATTGTTTACGGATGGGAAAGTGCTAAAACGAGCCACATACTAAATTTGCATCACAAAGGTTATATTCAATGGAAAAGCATGTCCTCTATAGTTTTGAGTCCTACAAACAACACCCAGAGTTCCGCACTATACAAATTCATAGTCGGACTTCCAATTCGCTCTTACGAAAACTACCCTCCACCTTTATATTTTCCCACTCTTTTATTTCTCTTCCTGGTTACTTAATCATTTTTTTCCCGAAAATGCCTTGTTGCGCGGGTTGGCCGATTCACGCGTTTCGACCGAGCACTTCCCCTTTGTCTAAATTGGGCCTCTATTGTTCTGTGTCCTACAAGTAGCACCCAAAGTTTCGTGATATAAAAATTGACAGGCGGAATTACGCGCTGGCTAGCTCAACATTGAACTTCTATTTTTTCATGACCTCCAAACAACATTTAGAGTTCCATGGTATACAAATTGACACATGGGCTCCAGGTCTGGCGGGCTTAAGATTGCCATTGTTTACGGATGGAAAAGTGCTAAAACGAGCCACATACTACATTTGCGTCACATAGATTATATTAGAGGGCAAAGCATGTCCTCTATAGTTTTGTGTCCTACAAAAAACACCCAGAGTTCCGCACTATAGAAATTGATAGCCGGACTTGCGGGTTGGTTGGCTTAAAAAATGTCTCGGAGTTCTGTGATATACAAATTGATAGATGAAACATACAACCAAGAACCAAGTAAACTCGTGGATGGTATTCCTAGTAGTTGTTTTCTGTGCCCGCCACCTTCGCACTTCTTTCCAAGTATATATCTTGGCAGGAAATGGGATATCTGTTACAGATGTGAATATATTGGCCCTTCTTTTCTGTCTTCTATACTTAGCCAAATATCCATTTCTTTTTTACCTGAACTTTATCTTTCTCATCACTTATTCTTTTTTTTCGAAAATGTCTGGCTACGCAGGTAGGCAGACTTGCGGGTTCACGTTTTCACTCGTGCTCTTATATCACGACACTAATCGATCGCTTCCCCATTCCATACCCAGACACTTCTCCGACCGTGGATTTTCGGTATGCGGGCTCTAGATTGGACTTCCATTATTCCATGACCTGCGAACAGTACCGTGACTTCCGCGATATACAAATTTACAACTGGACTCAGATCATATCGTCTTTCATATTATGGTCTACCTATCATGCCCTCTTCCGTGGTACACATTTTTCACTAAAAACTTCTGATACATACAATTTAACCGTCGGCTCCTCACATCTTCTGTGGAACTGTTGTCACCCCATTTTTAAGATCGTTTATCCTCTTTCCATACTTCGCCATTTCTTCGAATTTATTTTGTGGATCGTCGATTTGGCGGGTTCAAGAAATATCCAGTTCCTAATCATTGTTTACTGTGCCCACTCCCTTTTGCAATTATAAATTAGCAATTATATATAAGATCTTATTTTTTCATGCAATTAGAAAGCAATGATTTCAAACATCATGGAATGTCATTTGGCGTCGTCAGGTTGGTTCATTCATGAAAAATTCAATCCTCACTTCCGAAAATGAGTTCGCCCGAATTTTTCCCTATTCCATACTTAGCCACTTTCTTGGAATTCCGTAAGTATACAAACCAGCTGCTGAACTGCCCCATCATGCTCTCTTTCGTTTTACACATTTTGCAGTCAAAAATTTTGATACATAAAATTTGACCGTGGGACACTTGCCTTTCCTGAGTATCCCCCGTAACCCTATTTTGAATCCCGTCCGACCACTTTTCAGACCTTGTCATTCATTCTTTTCTCTCCCTCATCTCCTTGACCTTTGCAGTTATCTATAATAAAGAAATGTTTTTATATATATATATATATATAATACATTTTGCACTGAAAAAATATGAGACATACAATTTGACCGTTGGGTCCTCATGTCTCCTATGGAACTATTGTCACCCCATTTTGAAGTGCGCCCATCCGCTTTCCATACTTCTCCATTTCTTCAAATTTATAACGTGTATCGTCGGGTTGGCGATTTCAAGAAATACCCAATTCCTAGTCGTTGTTACCTATGCCCGTGCCCTTTTGCAATTAGAAATCACCATTTATATATAAGATCTTATTTCTAGGTATGCGTCATACTTAGCCACTTTCCTAGAATTCTGCAAATATACAAACCAGTTGTTGAACTGCCCCATCATGCTCTCTTCCGTTTTACACGTTTTGTAGTAAAAAATTCTGATACATAAAATTTGACCGTGGAACACTCGCCTCTCCTGAGTATCCCCCGTAACCCTAATTTGAATACCGTCTGACTGCTTTTCAAACCTTGCCATTCGTTCCTTTCTCCCCCCCGTCTTTGTGACCTTCGCAC
>ML782125.1:31614-48828 GCA_009831015.1 Picea engelmannii | reverse complement strand
CAAATATAATTTCAATCATAGTAAAAAAATCTTTAAGAAAATATTATCCATAAATTAAAATTAGAATATGAGAAAAAATAATTCATTTAAATTTAAAAATATTATTCTTTTATTATTTCTTCTTCATCTAAGATAATAAAATAAGTTTTTTTTTTTTAATAGTAGCATACCCATTAATGCTTTATCAAGGGACCTCTACATATCTCTATCATCTTTATCCCTATTTTCTCTCTTTGTAACTCCCTAGAAAAAAATATAACACTTTTAAACATAATTATAATTAAAAATAAAACATAATTAAAAAATTAATGGAAAAAGAAAAACCTTTAAAAAGATTCTCACACACAAACACTCATATTTCCTTCTTTGAAAAAAACCTTATATTCTATATTTTTGTAACACCTTGTTTTCCCCCACAAGTGTAATTTTTTTTAAGACTTCATATGGTTATGTTTATGGAGCTTGTAATCATGTTTTGATTAATGAAAAACACCATATAATTGACTAAGAGGGAACAACCTTGAAAGTATTGGCCATGATACACAAGTGGGAACTGATGAAGCAAGAAATTGATGAAGTGGCTTGGAGAGGTGGAGTTGAGAATATTTTTGTAAAGAAAATAGAAATTTTTTTTAACAAGACAACTTGTGATTGCAAAGCATAAACATACACCTACCAACGTACTCAAATTAACGAGAAAGCACATGACCAACTATGGAGGTTAGATCGATGGTTGAGGCATTTAATAATTCTTGACGATTCAGTCTCTTATAGAAGGCAAGGGTCGACTAGATGACTTGAAATAGAGGACACCACGGATTTTCCCCTCCGTCATAGGAACTATAGACTATAGGTTGCGTCTACAGGAAATCCATGAGAATCCCAAGAGGATTGGAGAAAGAAGAGACCAAAGGTGTAAAAACACCACTGGAGACAACACACATGAGACCAAATAATCAACGAAAGTGATAGATAGAGGGGAGAGAGGATACCACAAAAGCGATAATGGAGAAACAAAGGAATGAAGAAGATCGACGAGAGCTAACCCGAGAATAAGTGAGTGAGCAGTAAGCTCATAGAGCAGTGGTGTAGTGAACAAAGGTGTTCGGGAGCACGAATTGAAGAAGAGAATAAAATGGAAAGATTTCCTTGAAGAAAAAAAGAAACCTCATCCAATATATGGATGATCATCCTGAGATAGAGAAGACCCAGATCCATACTGGAGAAAAAGAGGACTACATCTTGGTGCTTACTAGAAAAAAACCGATACTTGTAAGGGGAGGTCATCGAGGGATTGTATAACAGAGAAGGAACTCCCTTGTGCAAAGGATATCCAATTGATAAAAAACCTGATAAGCCTGTACATATCCTAAGCTCAATGGGAAGGGGGAAACTTATGTTTTTGTCAGTGGAGGAAGGAGAGTAACCATCCTGGGTCATCTAATCTTGAAGATGAGATGAATCATTCCCCTTGTGGTATCATGCCTTGGCATGGGGGTGGCGTACTGTAGGAAGACACTCTACACTAAGGCCTAAGGTTGGGAGGAAAGGTCTCCTCTCTTAGTCAGTTGGAAGATTGTCACATTTTTTTGAAAAGATAAGTATTTAACTTATCTTGTTAACGTATGTTTAGCGTTGTAAATATATGTTGTTTCCAATTTGATTGTAAATTGAGAAGAACATGCAGGAGATGGTTTCATTCTGGAATAAAATGGATTGTATGCTTTTGAATTTCACTATCAAGCTGATTATATGTAAAACTGAGTATGCAATATGGGAGTACCATGTACCATTGGGAGTCTTCCATCTTTGAGAAGAAAATTTGCAAGATATGGAAAAAATATTCAAGTTGAGAAAAGATGGGAGTGTACTGGTATCTAGGAAATATCATGAGGGTTAAGGAACCTTAAAATCATTGAGAAGACTTCTTGTCTAAGATGAAAGAATTACAAGATGTGTAAATCCTGTTCCAATCTTCAAATAAAACACCGTATTCAGTTTAAGGATGGGATTCCAAATTCTTATGAGTTTGGTAAAACTGGGAGAAGACTTAGAAGAAATCCTTAAATGTCTAAGTCTATATTCAAACTATTTTCTTGAGGAAAATTTGTATTTGATTAGGGATGAATCAAAACCATTTTTTTGACACAAAAAGTAGATCTGGACAATTGATTGGATGGTGAAATTATTGAAGAGACCAAGAAATGGGTTGTATTAAGACTCTGAAAAGGGAGACTCCAAGTTAATAGGAACCGCCAATCTATCAGAGAATGGTTATTGTAAGATCTGGACCGTTGGATCCAGTTTTCAGTATGTCAAAGTAAGGTCTGCCGAAGGTATTGTGAAGAGGATCAGGGTAGGATTCTGATGACAGGGGAGTCTGAGGAAAATATATATCTCGAGGAGTGTCCTGCGAGGTTCCAACCGTTGGATCTAGAGTAGCTTGATATGAGAATATGGACCTATAAATCATATCTACTGAAATATTATGACCTCCGATGAACCTAGACCATAATATGGTGTAATCAATGACCATCAGATCCATCGGAGCACATGTTGTTGAAGTGGCCCTAAGGGTGGAGGTGGAGGGGGGGCTCCAATGGTGAAGATTCCTGGAGTGAATCTAAGTCATTGATAGAAAGGTGTCTGATGTGTAGTGACATCCTTGGATCTATCATGGGAACCACTTATCCATTCAAATATTTCAAACAAAGTGGGAAGCAAGCACTAGGTGAATTGAGGCTCTAAGAGTAAATTGTAGTCGTCGATATTTGTCTCTAAGGACCATTGGATTTACCAATAACAACCTATCGGAGATGGATTTTCAAAGTGGATTTTTAAATGGGTAAGCAGTTAATTCTGACAGAAGAGAGAGTTTGAGGCCCTTCATAACATCAATATGATGTTGAGGGGTGGACCTAGTCGTTTGATTAAGGACACATAGACTCATATAGTACAGGATGAAGTCCACAGAGGGGGTTCACTATGATTAGAAGTTTGTGGTAAGGGTATTCTTAGAGAAACCCGAGTGTGAGTTTAGTGGAATAAGGAATAAAAATGCAATCCCCACCAACCTAATATAGAATAGGGGTCGGGTGTGTTACAGAGTGGTATCAAAGAAGAGTTCAAACTCTAGGCTTGTAATGGGTCACGAAATCCACTTGAAACCATTTAAGAAAGTTTTTAATGTTTTTTAACATCCATATTTTAAATTGGTAATGTAATTACTAATGATAGTTGTTTTTTCAATGCGTAGGACATAATGAAAGGAAACATAGGTGAATGGTACAACATAGTATGGATGACACCTCACACCTCAAATATGAGGAATCTGATTGTCAGAGGGACAAAGAAACCCCTACAGATTTAATGGCCGCTGTTAGAAGTCTGAAGGGATACAATGAGAGGCTCATGAGATCTCAGGCCGAACAAGAAGATTTGAATGTAGTGTTACTGCAGATCTTGTTGGAGATTCAAAAAAAATTGCAGTAGGGTCCTAGTAATGATGAGTTACAATATTCAAAAAAGTTGAATACCCCATTGGATTCCTAGAGGCATGGGCCAATCCAAAGTAATGTGGGAAGAAGTTTTTCCAGAAAGAGGCATTGAGATGCCAAGAAAGGTAGAAAGGGTGGAAGTATTTCCATTGAGCCATATAGTAGGGAGACTACTTCAGTAGAGTAGTCCATCAATGGCATAGATTCAAGTGTCCTTGAGAAGAAAAAGAAGAATGATTATCGTAGTCCTTTGAATGAAGAATTCAACAAGGATAATATGCCTACCTTCGATGGAGAAAGTAAGAAAGGATAAGAAGCCAAGGCATGGTTGTTTGGTCTAAATAAGTAATTTAGGGTACACAACTATTCTCAAATACCAAGACAAGGATTGCCATTTTTAACCTGAATGGAGGAGCTTCCATTTGGTGGGAAGACCTCAAGTAAATCAAGAGATTGAAGGAAAGAAAGATAAAGTGGAAGTAGTTTGAGAAATACTTCCTAAAGGAATACCTATCGAAGAAGTATTATGATGATAAAATCAAGGAATTCCATGAGCATAAGTTGGGTCAACTTACCATTGATGCATATGCCAAAAGGCTTATCGAGTTGTTGAGTTATGTCCCTTACCTCAAGGAGGAGAAAGTGAGAGTGAAATTTTTTCTCAGTGGATTACTGTAGTCCTACTAGGACCGAATTGAATTTGACAAACCCATGACATTGGAGGACACTATTCAAGAGGCCAAGTGTTGCTATGACCAATCTAAGCATAATCAAGAGCCTTCATAGGACTAGAAGAGGTAGGACAAGAGTGGAATTAAGAAGAATGGATTCAATTCATTCCCACACAAGAATTCCAGGAAAGGTGCATAGTTGGTTCAACCAAGAAGAAGTGTGCATCAACATATTTTTCCATCTCAAGGTGGAAACGAGTCAGTAGACCAGGCAATAGAAAAATTAGAGGAACCAAAGAAAGTTTCTCTACAATGTTGGGGTTGTGGATAAACACACCTATTGAGGGATTGTCCCCACTAACAACATAACACTAAAGTGTATAATGTACATAAATGATCTACAGTTAACAATGTAGCCAAAAGCATTTCACGAATATATGCAATTGTGGAAAATCGACAAGCATACCACCAAGCCTCTGTGGTGGAATTGGAAGGTATTATTACTGAGAAACTTATCTCTATTTTGATTGACCTAGCATATAAACTCATTTATATATCACCCCTAGTTGTTGAGATGTGTTCATTACAGATAAAGAAACATGCAAGATCATGGTTGGTTCAGTTAGCCACTGGAAGAAAGAGGAAAGTGGCTGAGATGATTGAAGCCTATCCAATTGAAATGAATGGAATCGAGACTCAGAAAGCCTTGAATATCCTACCCCTAGGCTCATACGATGTGTTGTTGATGATGGATTGGGTATCTTCCCTATAATATCTCGGTTTTGAGCCCCCATATTTAATAATGTATTTTGTTAATTTATGAAAGGCTAGAGTTCGCAAACAATTAAAGAGGCCAGTGTGCCTAGGAAATGTACTGCTATGAACATTATTAATAATAAAATACATTTCTAGCTGCAAGAAGGACAAGGAAAAAATTTATAGTGGGATATGATTCCGTGAGAGAGCAAGATTAAGGGGCTAATTCATTTTATCATATTTTATTTACCCATAATTGTTCTAATGGAGAGAAGTGGTTACATGAGCTTCTTGGGGAAGGCCATGTGGTTCTTGATTGCAAGTAAATATTTAAACCCATCTTGTGGGTTGATTGGGGGGTTCTTCTTCTTCACTCACCTTGTTCACTCATTGTTCATGGTTCACACCTTTCACTCTATTATATTTATCCATTCACTGTTTCATCCATTCATCATTCCTCATTCATTTTTGTTGGAGATATTACACACTCACCTATAATTATTTTCCTAATTTTTATAGTCCAATGTTGAGAACAATTCCTTAGATGAGAAAATTCTCTCTAGAGAATATTTCCCTACAAAATAGGATGTTCCTCTTGAATTAAGAGTCGGTTACACTCATTTAGACTAGTGGAAGTCACTCATGCATGGCAACCTCGGTTTTATCACTAGGAGTTGCATGTGTCTCTCTCACTTCCACACATGTGTCTCAATCAACTGATGATTGGATGGATCAATTAACTAGGAATAGGTTGCAGTTCACTCCATTTTCTGTCAGTGAGTGTCTAGATCTCTCTAGATCACTACTATGGCACATTAGTTACTCAGGTAGCATATATCTATTGTAAATTATTCACTCTTTGAGTGTGGAATATGGTTAATGAGAATTCTTCCATTCTTTCTATATTTCTTCTTCTTTCTCAATTTATCTCTGCAAATGTGTGTGGTATTTTCTAGCTAGATCTATTCTATGTAGGGTCAACACATTTACATGGTATCAGAGCCGATGGACTGCTAAGAAAAATCTACACCAAATTATTTTTGCAGTTAATGAAGATTGAAGAACACAAAAAAGATGGATTATTCGTCGACAATACTTCTCACACCTCATAACTATTTGGAATGGAAGCCAAAAATTATGCTTATGCTCAGATGCAGAGGCTTGTACCAAATAACTATGAAAATGGAAGTAGAGCCTGATTCCGTCGATGAGAAAAATGATTTTCTCAATAAACAAGATATGACCATAGGATGTATCCTTTCGTTTATTTCTCCTGAAATTATTCATCAAGTATATCATGACTCACAAGAATCAAATCCAAATGAATTATGGACCAGATTGGAGGTTCTATTCGGGAATAAAGAAGATTGTGAATATTTCATGCAGGAGGTTGAACAAATAGAGCCATAAGAGAATCCATCGGAAGATCAAGCCTCTTATTATGAAGAGACTTCTACAAAAGTATTTGCACAAATTTGTATTCCATTAATTGCAGATGATGTCTACTCCATTTCATATTTTTTTCTAAATTTCATGTGGAAGATATATAGCATGTATCTCAGGAGTCACATGCAGATACTTTTGCATGCACCATGCATGCATCTTACGAGACAAAAAGGGAGCTGCGCACATCAGACCCAATTATGATATTTGTTGATAAACATTTGCAGACACAAATTGGATATTTGAATTCCCTCGGGAAAATATCCAATTTCAAAAAAACAATCGTCCGAAACGGATTCAAGGATTAATGCAAAATAGAAATACCAAAATAAATATGATGATCAATCCTTCACAAAAAAATTCAAGAATTTCAAGAATAAGAGGAAGTTTAGATTAAGGAGGAAACCAAATTGAGAAAATGATATGTCAAAAATACAATGCTTCAACTGTCGAAAATATGGTCACTGCAGGAACCACTATCCGGAGTTAAAGGAAAGGAAGGAAACATATGAAGCAACAATTTCCAAAGAAAGGGAACCCTCCAAGAAATCCAAGTAGGATCAAACAAACTTCTTCTTCTAGTCAAGGTAACAATATTCTTCTATAACATAGTTCTTGTACATACAATGTTTACATAATTCCTGTACATATCATGCATATCTATTTCTAGTCAATAAAATATGGTCAATGAAACAATACTTATGGAAGAATAACAAGATAAGGATTTCTATTACAATGACTACAAGAAGATGAAGTATGTTGACAAATCCCTGAGGAATCTATTATATAAGTAACAACTGCGAGATAGGCCGAAATCATAATCAAACTTGAAGAGACCCAGAAGGATTTAATTCAGAAATAAGTCAGTAATCAAGAGGAAATTAGAATACAACTTGTGACACTTTGTAGAAGGCAATAAGGATGCAAATGGAAGAATGAACTCTCTTAGATGGAGGGAGTTGATTACATAATTCCAAAAGAATATCATGTATTCCTGCATGAAGCCATGACTAGGAGGGAGTTAATCCTAAATGATATGATCCATTGAAGAATCTGTGAATATTAAAAAGTATCTATTCATGTTCCCCATTGAAATTAGTAGCCATGATAAGCAACACGTGTTTAGTTTGACTCGAGAAGAAATTTTCCTTGAAAAGAAGCCTTAAGTATCCTTGGTTTTCCATCTACATCCATGTTCCTATAATGAAAGAAAGAAGTTGGAATCTTCAAGAAGAAAGGGCATGGAATCTATAGAAGACTCCATGGATCCAAAAGCTAAGGAAGAACATGAACATTCCAATAAAGAAAGAAAAGACAGAACAACTAGTTATTATATTGAAAATCATAAGACTACCATCTTGGTTTGAACCCATTAGAAGCAATCAAGCAAAAGAAATGGAAGTTGTGATGAATAATAGTGTATGTAGGAAAAATTTGAAAAATACTTATGAATGGAAGCATTGCAAGATTCATTTTATTCTAGAAACATGGAGAAGACTATGATGACAACTTGTTCCAGTAAACCAGATATACCTCTTGCAGTATCCTTGGATTGAAATTTTCATGTAAAAGGTTGTTCTTTTCAATAAAGAAAATTGAGAAAGAATCTTACACCAAAAAGAGACCCATGTATGAAAATGGAAGAAGACCTTGTATGGATTCAAGAAATTTGATGCAGAGTATCCCATATACAACAGAAGCATGGAAAAAAAATAAAATCTTATGATAGAGAAAGTGTATCATAATGGTTACTCAGAAGTATGGATGATGGATTGCAAATCTATGGCTAACTCCCATGATAATAGATCTAAATAAGTTGAAGCAACTCTAAACCAGTAGACATGTCTCTGTATTGACAATTGATTGGCTCATTAATGTATTTGTAGAATACTTAGCCCGATATTTGTTTTTGTGGGATGTTTAAATTGCGACATACAATCGCATGAATTTATCGATTCAAATTGGGCAAGGAGTGCACATGACAAAAGAAGTGGTACTTGGATATGTTTCATTTTGAGCTTTGCCACGATGTCATGAGATAGTAGGAAACAAATTTTTTGTTTCCATCAACACTATAGAATCAGATTATATTGCATCTTGTGATGCTTGTACAGAAGCAATAAGTTGCTTTTTGGACCATTTGATCATGTGTTGAATTTGACCATGATATATTATAATGATCAAAGCTATGTGGAGCCTTCAGAGAAACTGTGTTCCATTACTAGATGAAGTACATTGAGATCAAGCATTATATTCTCTATGATAAAATCTATAAGAGAGAATATCTTCTCCAGTATATCCCCACAGATGATAAGATAGCAGATATTTTGGTAAAGCCTTTGTCCAAGATAAAAGTTTGCGTACTTAAGATACAAGTTGGGGCTCATGGAGACGAATTTCTTATTGGAAAAGGAAGTAATTACTCCCAGGTTGGGAGGGAGCACTAATATGTTATTGATTTATGGAAAATCATTTTATAGTTCAGAAAATGGTTTAGGATGGGCAATTCATTTCTACTTCGGGAAGTGGTTCAAGATTTCTGACATGCATGCATTTTCCAGTTCAGAAAATGGTCCAGATCAGACAATCATTTTTCGTAATGAAAATAGTCTGGTAGATTGTTGATGTACCATAGACAACGATTCCCCTTATGGCCAGTGTGGGGGAATGGTATATGACAGTCATTCTTATTGGAAATTACTCTGAGTAGTGGTCAAGTAGAATGGTCCGCCTCCTCAGGAAGTCATTCTTTCGAAGTTCACAGTTGTGAGAAGTTTCGAAGAATGGTCTGTTTTGGAGGTTGGTATAGGAAAATAATTTCCATAAGAAATGGTATCGATAGTCATTCCCTAGGGTAGACTCATTCTCTCTGGGTTTCACTATGATTAGTGTCGAATGAATGACCTAGTGAGGTGAATGTTCCAAGTTCAACAATCAAAGAAAGACATTCCCTAGGACAGACTCATTCTCTCTAGATTGCACTATGATTAGTTATGGAGGAATGGCCCAGTTAAGTGAATGGTATAAGCTCAGAAACTAGGGACGCTTATTCTTCTATGCTTGGAAATAGTAGTCCAGATAGACCATGTTGTTGGTCAACTGAGAGGGGGGGTCAATCAGTTGTTACCGTGCTTAAACAATTATGCTTATTTTAAACTCTTTACAGAGCACTCAATGAGAATCACAATAATGCAGGGAAGTAAGCAATAGAACATTCAACATCATTCACACATATGAGATACACAGAGACATATATTTCCTAAGGAAACCCATAAAGGGTAAAAACCTCTTCTTCTTTATATGATAAGTAATCTTTACATTCTGTACATTATCATACTTATGAGAACCAACTCATAATAAGGCTACAACCTCTGTTTTGCAAGCTGCAACTTGTTGAGAGAACCGACTCTCTTGTTTCTCTAGCACCCACTAGATGGAAGTACCAACTCCCTGGTTTCTCTAGCACCCACTAGAAGGAAGCAACAACTCCCTAATTGTTCCAGCACCAACTGGATGGAAGCACCAACTTCGAGTCACATAGGCACCAACATGTATAACAGAGAACAACAGTTCTCCCTTGCACCACCCTGCCACCCTAGTTTCTTTGGCTACAACCAGATGGAAGATACAACTCCCTATGTTCAAGCACCCACTTGAACCTCTGAGGACAACATTCCTCCCTAGAACCTCCCTACCACCCTTAAATATAAATCTTTGCTACTAAAAATTATTACAATGATATAATGTTCATCAATGGCTTACTAGTCTCATCACTGTTCTGCTACACTGCCCTGCTCTGTCTGACTGATTGTCTTCATGCACACATCCTTGCTCTTTCTATTCTTCTTCCTTTTATGCTCTGTGTGCCATGTCCATTCAATGCACCATTCCTCTTCTGTGCATTTTAGTTGCTGCACTCTGCCTCATTCTACACACCTCCATCACTCTCAACCGCCCTCTACTCTCTTCTCTATGCTGCTTTTTTATGCTCTCTGTGTATCTTATGTATCCTCTATTCACAATGCTTTTGCATGCTCTCCCCATGTCGAGTGCTCTACCTGATCATCATTGCAACTCTTCATCTTCTCTGGTAGTTAAAACCATGCGTCCATCATCATAGGGTGTTATGCTGAGATTCCTTAGCCTCTCCAGCAGTCGAGACTCTTCATCTTCTCTATCATAATCAAGCTCATTCCCTCTATTGTAGTTCCAGGATCCAACATTCTTACATTTGTCAATAGCCTCTATGAACAGTCTTCATGCCACTACAAGATGCCTCGAGACTCTTCATCTTCTCTGGCGATCACCCTGAAGTCTCTTCGAGTCTTCTGGCATAAAATCGTCAGTCGTTTCTAGTAGTTACACAGTGAGCCTATTGAGACTCGTGCCTTTGGAACCTTTCACCTTTCCTTTCACATGTGGCCTCAGGCGGTGACCACACGCCTGTTCAGAAGGTGCTTTTGTGACTCGCATTTCGTGGATCTGAGGATGAGGCATCTCGACTCTCCAAGTCGCGATTGCCGAGACTCCGAGATGGAGCTTAGCACCGCTAGCTTCTTCCCCTCACGTGACCACCGGCGATGACCACAGGCTGTGTCAAAAGGTGCTTCGTATTTCTTGAACTTATGAAATTTATCGAGCCTGATCAACGGTCGAGATCTCCAATGATCCAATGGTCCAGATCTCATCGCGATCTCGCATATCGTGATTCCTTTGATGAAGGGTCTCGACACTCCAAGTCACAATTTCCCAGACTCCGAGATGGAGCTTAGCACTGCTAGCTTCTTCCCCTCACGTGACCACTGGCAGCGACCACATGCTGTGCAAAAAGGTGCTTCGTATTTCACGAACTTATGAACTTTATCGAGCCTGATCAACGATCGAGATCTCCAATGATCCGACGGACCATATCTCATCGCGATCTTGTATATCGCGATTCCTTTGATGAAGGGTCTCAACACTCCAAGTCACGATCATTGAGACTCTGAGATGGAGCTTAGCACCACTAGCTACTTCCCTTAATCCTTCGACAATGTGACCTTGTCTATGACCATGGACTAGACATTATCGTGATTTCTCATATCCCGAGTTGCAAGGTTAGAGCATTTCCTTCCTTTGACTTTCTAGTCGGCAAAAATTTAATCCCTTGCCACATGTCCCTATTGGATCAATGATCCAGATCTTATCACGATTTATCCACTTCACAACCCTTCTTCATGCCTGATCAATGGTCCACAATCCTTGGTGATCTGACAGTCCAGATCTTTTCGTGATCTCGCATATCACGATTCCTGTGATGAAAGGTCTCGATACTCCAAGTTGCGAACACCGAGATGGATCTTACCAATTAGCTCCTTCCCTTAAGCCTTCGACGATGTGACCATGAGATATGACCACTCGCCAATCAAACGAGCACTTCGCTCCTTTGACTTTCCAGTCAGCGAAACGATGATCTTTTGCCATGTGTCCTATGGAACCAACGGTCCAGATTTTATCGTGATTTCACCACGTTTCCTTCTCGAATCGACGGTCCAGATTTCTCCTTGATCCAATGACGGTTGAACCCCGCACTCAAATCTAATGCCCAAGATCTATCCTCCATCTGCGCGCTCGACCTATCTGAATTAAGATCTGACGGTCATCGGGAATTCTCAATGGAATCCAATGATCACTATCACTTCTCCTCCCAAGCTTACGTTGTTCCTATTTTTCCATCGTTGCACACTCTGATCTTTCCATCAATGACAAGCACACTCTGCCTCTACATGCACCTCTGTTCTATCTCTTTTGATCTTCATGATCTTGCTCTACTATGTCTCCCAAAAAAACTTCTAGTGCCCACCTGGCACATTGTACCTGTACTCAAGTCATTATCATTGTTGTACTTTCCATCAATGATAAGAATGCGCTACCTGTAAAACATGCCAACAATCTCCCCCTTTGGAATTGATGGAAACAAAGGCACCCGGACCTGTTCTTTTCTCCCCCTTTGACATCAATGTTAAAGAAAACATGCTCCCCCTGAGTTGTTGCAGTATTTTTCAGAGGTATCAGATATTCAATCAATACAAACTCCCCCTAACAGGATGGACTCTCTTAGGTGTGAGATGGGATGACACCTAGCTTTTGTTAGAGATATTCAAATGGCGTCTTGGCTAGGGGTTTAGTAAAGATGTCTGCAATTTGTTCTGTGGTTGGAATGTAATGGACCTGAACAATCTGATTGGTGACCTACTCTCTCAGAAAATGTTTTTTATGGGAATATGCTTGTTCTTGGAGTGGAATATAGGATTCTTGGACACACTGATGGTACTAGTGTTATCACAATGAATTGGGATCGGTGCAACGCATTTTATCTCCAAGTCTGCAAGTGTCTAAATCATCCATAATACCCAAGTGCAACAGGTAGCAACAACAATGTATTGTTCTTCTGTAGTTGATAAAGAAATGGAACCTTGCTTTTTACTCAACCATGCTACTAGAGAATCTCCTAAGAAGAACGCACCTCCACTCGTTCTTTTCCTTTCATCCATGCAATTAGCCCAATCAACATTTGAGTAGACTGATAATTGAAAATTTTGATTCTTAGGATACCATAGGCCATAGTTCATTGTTTCTTTCAAATATTTGAATATCCTTTTGACAACTAGCAAATGACACTGTTTAGGTGCAGATTGATATCTTCCTACCATTCCAACAACATGCATTATGTCTGGGTGAGATGCTGTGATGTACAACAGGCTTCCTATCATTGAACTATATGAACTTTGATCAACATCATGTGAGTCATCATCCTTGCTTAATTTGCATCCAATAACCATAGGTGTGCCCATAGGTTTAGAATATTCCATTTGAAACCTTTTCAACATTTCTCTTAGATATTTTTCTTGAGATATGAACATCCCTTCATACCTCTAAGTAATTGGCAGACCAATAAAAAATGACAGTTCACCTATCATAGACATTTCAAACTCAGACTCCATGGCAGAAGCAAACCATTGTACCAATGAATCCTTATTACATCTGAAGATGATGTCATATACATAGACCAACACGATGAGCAAATCGTTATTCTCTGTTTTGATATATAGATTGTTGTCAACTGTTCCTCTCTTGAACCCTTTGTCTTTGAGATATGTATCCAGTCTATGATATCAAGCATGAGGGGATTTTTTTAACCCATATAAAGATTTCTTCAGCTTGCATACTAAGTTAGGGTTATCAGACAGTTTGAAACCCTCTAGTTGTTCCATATAGACTTCTTCATTTAAATTTCCATTTATAAAAGATGACTTGACATCCATTTGATAGACTTTAAACCTTTTATGACAAGCATAGGCAAGAAATATTTTGATAGCTTCTAATCTTGCTATGGGCGCAAATGTTTCATCAAAATTCAGTCCTTCTATTTGAACATAGCCTTTACAGACCAATCTTGCTTTGTTCTTGACAACTTGTCCTTGCTCATTAAACTTATTCTTAAAGATCCATTTGGAACCAATGATATTTTTACCTTCAGGTCTAGGAACCATCTCCCACGTATTGTTTTTCTCAATCTGATCAAGTTCATCATTCATTGCTTTAACCCAATGGTCATCTTTGCTAGCTTCATTAAAATTCTTGGGTTCCAGCATGGATATGAAAGCTATATGTGATTGTTCAGTGTTTTTGATTATCTTTCTCTTGGTTTGTACACCTTTGTCTTTTTCACCAATTATCTGACTTGCAGGATGATTCTTTTGAGTGATTCTGGAGGAGGAATTTGAAGTTGTCTGTTGATTTGAGTCTATCTGAGTATCTGTGTCTTCATATGATTCAGAGTCTTCATTTTCTGATTCTTGGACCTGTTCATCTTCAGCTTTAGCTGTGTCCTCTATAGAAAACTCATTATTGTACACCTCTCTTGTTGGGATTCCTTCATCAACTTTTATGTCAATACAGTCAACCATTTTATGCAGCCTCTTATTATAGCATCTGTATCCTTTACTGTTTATATCATACCCTAATAATATACCTTCATCATCCTTGTCATCATATTTGCCAAGGTTCTCATCAATATTATTTATGTAACATTTACTCCCAAAGACTTTGAAGTGTTTGATTGAAGCAGGTCTCCCATACCATAGTTCATAAGGTGTCTTGTCACTTTGTGGTCTGAGGTGAGATTTGTTAAGAACATGGACTGTTGTGTGTATTGCTTGTACCCAATAGGTTTGACCAATGTTCTTCTCATTCATCATTGACCTAGCCATTTGTTTCACTGTTCTGTTTTGTCTCTCAACTACTCCATTTTGTTGTGGAGTTCTTGGGATTGTGTATTCTCTCTTGATCCCATGCTTATCACAGAATTCCTTGAAATCACTTGACATAAATTCTCCTCCTCTGTTTGATCTTACTGCCTTTAACCTCTTGCCTGTTTGATTCTCAGTTAAAGTATTAAATATTTTAAACTTCTCAAATGCTTCAGCTTTTTCCTTGAGAAAGGCAACCCAAGTAATTCTGGAGTAATCATCAATAATCAGCATGAAGTAGTTTTATTTCCCTATGCCTTCCTGTCTTGATGGTCCACATAAATCCATATGAACTAGTTGGAGTGGTTTCTCTATTGAAGTAGAGCTCTTGGACTTAAACTGTGTCCTGGTTAGATTTCCTACTTGGCAGGGTTTACACATAAAATCTTGGGGCTTTGATATTCTCGGAATATCTTTTACTGCCTCAAGATTTTTTAGCTTGATTAAGTGGTCAAAATTTAGATGTCCAAGTTTCCTATGCCATAACCAGCTTTCATCATGTTTTCTTAGATGACACTCTTCTCTATCTTCTTTCAGCACATATACATTATTTTTTATCCTTATGCCTTTGGCCACCACTTGTCCTGAGTTTACAGACATTATGTTGTAGTCCTTGGACGTGGACACCACTTCACATCCTCTGTCACACATTTGACTTTCACTGAGAAGATTATGTTTCAGCCCATCTACAAGTAGAACATCTTGGGCTTTTCCTTTTCCATTACTTAAACTCACCATCCCTTTACCCTTTATTTTACCTCGAGCATCATTTCCAAAGGTTACGTTTCCTAATTTGCTTTCACTTAGAGATATAAACTTACCTTTGTCTCCCATCATATGTTTGGAGCATCCACTATCTATATACCAAGGGTTCGTTTGTCTTTGAGTTGACAACACTAATCCACACTTGTCACTTTCTTTCTTCTTCCAAACCTTGACATTTTCAGCAGGGGAATTCAAATCTGGTTCATACTTCCTTAAGCGACAGTCAACAGATTTATGTCCATAGTTATGATAGATGTAACATTCTAGTTTGTCGAATAAAGGATCATAATGATTGTTATGCTTAACCTGTGTCCTTTTTCCATCCATCAAGTGATTTGCACTCTGTGGTGGTTTGATACTTGGTTGTCTCAATCTTTTTTGTGGCAGATATCTATACCTTGAATGTCTTGATTGCTCATAATTTAATTTTAAAGAACAAATTACAACTTTATGACCAAAGTTAGAATAAAAGAAACAATATCCATAGAAAAAACGTTGGTACCTGGAAAATGGTTGTCTTCTTTGAGAAGGTGGATTTCTTCTATGTTGTTGATTTCTTTGAACAGAGAGTACATTATTTTTTTGATCCATAGTTTCATTTATGTTACCTCTTTCATTACTCCTCCTGGGCAGATGATTATCTTCTTTTCTTTCTGCAGGTTTTTTGTTGTCATAGATGGTAGATTTGACAAACTTGATGGGTTCTTTGTTGCCTGGTTGATTACTACTTGATCCCTCTTCATAACCTAGACCAAATTTCATCTTTGGGTTTCTTTGCTGATTCAGAATGGTGGCCAATTATTCTGATGCTTTGATACTTGACAGATTCTGATGATACAAGGCTTGAAATTTCTCCAACTCTTTCCTGGTTTTCACTACTTCTTTTTCCAGAGCTTCACATCTTGCCTTCTTTTTTGATAACTGTTGTTTCAGAATGTCTTTGATTTTCTTTGCCTCTTCTAATTCCACTTTTAGTAGGGAAAAGTCTTCATCAGGTTGTTTACTATTGGATTACTGAGAGGGGGGGTGAATCAGTAATAACGTAATTATAATCATTTTTCTTCAAATGTTATATCAATGTAGAATTATTATCCAATAATGATCAGTAATAAATAAACAATCACAAACATGCACAATACACCAGTGTTTTACGTAGAAACCCAAATCCGGAGAAATCTACGGAATGCTTTTTCTTATATGTCTTGAAGAATTACATTCATTGGAAGCACCAACTTCCTTTGTTTTTAGCTGCAACTGGAAGGAGGCTCCAACCTCCTAGTTTCTCAGGCTACAACCTGAGGGAAGCTCCAACTCCCCAAATCTCTGGCTACAACCAGAAGGAGGCTACAACCCCCAATTTTCTCCGGCTACAACCAGAAGATGGCTATAACCACCTATCCTTGCCTCGTCCTGCCACCCTGAAGTAGAAGTAGAATGATGGAACCACTGTCACACTATCACTGTGAGATATACTGCTATAAACCCGTACCAATAAGTCTGAACCATGCATCAACCTGTACCTCAACCTTTAATAAACCTGTAATCAACCTGTACCATAAACAAGTGCATCAACCATGCACCAACCTGTAATCAACCTGTACCATAAACAATTGCATCAACCATGCACCAACCTGTAATCAATATGTATCATAAACAAGTGCATCAACCATGCACCAACCTGTAATCAAACTGTACCATAACCAAGTGCATCCAACCATGTACCAAGTATGTTCCAATCATGTGTCAACTACTCATAAACTATGAATCATCAATATTTACCAACATCATCAA
>ML782124.1:788706-804573 GCA_009831015.1 Picea engelmannii | reverse complement strand
ATTTTTAAGGAAAGAGGGAGGAGCATGAGGCCTTGCTTAAGCAACACCGGAATGAGCCTCCTCCCCTTAGGGTTTTGACTTCATGGCCCTACCATTGCAGCACCATCAAGCCTAACTCTCTTGTCCTTGAATTTAGATTCTCCTGAGACCTAGCCCTTGCTCCTTGACTCCATAATACCCTAAGGCACTAGTCTAAGCCTCCAACGTTGAGATTCTTGTGTCCAAACAACACTATCAAACTCCTTGAATTTGAAACCCTAACTAACCCTAACGTCTTACTAACCCTAATCTGATAATGACGTCATGCCTCTTTTAGGTGTTGCTTGATATAAAACGTTGTGGCTAGGTCATCTAATGATAGACATTGATGTGTAAATAAATTTCATTGGTTAATTTGCAAAACGTCCACCTCTTTGCCTATCAAACTAACCCTAGAACTAGGCTGACGTCACCTCTAGTATAGTGACGCAGCAAGTCTATTATATGTGAGCATTTAATGATATCTAAAGCGTTGTGTTAATTCAAGGATTGGTTATCTATATTGATGCTATATCATTTCCAGTGTTATTGAGAAGTAATATTACAAGTCATAGTCATTTTTTGCAATCATTGACTTCGTCAATAATTACTGCTATTTGTACTCATGTATATTAAATGTTGATAGTCATTAATCTATGAAGTACTAACCACTGTTGCACATTTTAGTTTTATTGTCGTCTTGTCTCGCAAACAGGTGCCTATTCTGTGGAATACCTTCATTTTGACTATCTTCTTGGCGGTAATCTGTGAAAGGGAAAACTTACCTTGATCCTTTAAACCCTTTGCTTTTCAAAACCCCAGATTGCCAGGGACGTCTCCCTTGAGATTAGCCGCCCTAAATAGAAAGAGCCCCTCATCGAGGTGATAGTGGGTGGGGAAGCTCCTGTTACGCCAGTTTGACCTTTACTTTTAAGCTACCTGACCTAGACTACAAACTGAGCGATAACAATATCAACATCATTGGTTCATCATTCATAACCTTGAAGTAAAGGTTAGAATCAACTTTACTCTTGGTAAAGCCCAAGCTCGTCAAGAAACTGTCAATTCTGCCATACCAAGCTCTAGGAGCTTGCTTCAACACGTACAAAGCTTCCTTCAACCTGCAGACATGAGTCTTTCTATCTTCAATCTTCAAATCAATTTTTTCACATCACACTGTACCATCCTGGTACACTTGCTTCGACTCCAACTTAATATGCACAATCATGTGCTAGCTCTATGTGCTTTCTGCAAAGCACTATCTGTCTCACTACCTGAGAGTATGTCCTCTACTCTCTTTGCAACTTCTCCTATGGAACTGGGACTCTGCACCTGCAACTGCTTTGAAGCTGAGAATGGCTACTCCATTCTCACTGTGACTGTTGAAATATGAGAGTAATTCCTCTACTCCATCACAGTAACAACTTCATCAGAACTGAGAGTGGTTCAATAACTGATACTGAAGGTAGCTCTTCTTATTTCATTGAAGTAACTCTATCTGCTATTGTAGTCATGTCTTCGTGACCCAACTAATGTACTACACCAACTAGCACTAGAGACAACTCAATCTCAAATATAGGGATTGCTCCCCCTGAATCTCATACTATCATGGTTTTTCTTGTTGTCTTCATGAATACTAGAACTATTTCTTCAATTACTGGAGTAAGTGTCTCATCATAGTCTTCTCCCTCTTGCTGGGAGAATCCACTCGACACAAATCAGGCTTTGTACATCGTTATATTGTTATCTGCAACATGATTGATCTATTAGATCAATCTTGGAAGTCACCACTGGCTTCCTTTCTCATCTTAAGGAAAAATCCATGTCCCATTCCTTCTGATTGGCTTCCTTCTCTGTTACTGAAACAAAGGAATCTTCCCAAGAGGTTTCACATCTCCTAGAAGTCTTTGAAGCTATGATCTAGTCTTCTCAACTCATGGCATCTGTCTGCCAGTCCTAGAGAATGTCTCCTTTTCCCATCTGATCCTCTCTGAGATCAGGCTGATTTTAGGTCTTGATTTCTTCCGAGTCTACAAGGACTTCATTATCTCTACTGGATATACTTGGTGTTGAATACCAAGTCTTAAAATGAAAAGTTGAGTAAGACTTCAAACGAATTATGCTTCATGTCAAGGTGGCTTCATTATTCATTGACCAATTCTAATGTTTGATCATCTTTGAAGCCTTCTGCTCATTACAATCAATCACCATATGAGATACTTTGGATCTCAAAAAAAATAGCTTCTTCATCTTCTTTGGTACATGAATGTATACGGTCATGTACATAGTCTGCTTCATGTCTCATCTAATCTGTTTCCTACTACAACCGTCACTATAGCTTCCTTAGGGTTGTCACCTACGACCTACCCAGAACAGGAACAACAACAGACAAGAATAATACTCTTTATAATAATAAAGCAATAATGAGAACAATAGTAGCTCCTTTAGAGATATCACTTGTGATCTTCTTGGAACAAGGGTCAAAAGTAAGAAATACAATACGAGATGAGAGCAACATTCTTCAATCATTCCTCCATGGTGATCTGGAACCAAAACAAGAGGTTTCTCCTAGAGAAGATGTTAGTTATATCTGGTAAGTGATTACAATAAGCATTCATCTCAATAATGCTCACATGCTACCAAGTATAAAACTTTTAAGGATTGCTATCTCAACTATGAGGTAGTTATCAAACTTGACATTTGCAGATCTTATCAACTTAATCAATCAAACCTGGAACCTAGAGTCTTGTCCTTAAGAATAAGCGTTGTTGTTTTTCTTCCTAGACTCCTTCGCTCAAGATGACAAGTATTCTCTTCAACTTGTCCTCTGTACTGAGATAATATGACTTCTTGACAGAAATCTAGGTGAGAGAATAAACTCTATAATCTCAACTTTAATCAATCTAATACCTTGACTTTAATTTTGACCAGTTGTTAATATGATGGTCATAACTTCAACATACAACCTAGATGTTCATAATATCATAAATAGATGCATATCAAAATAATCAAACCTGAGGTGCATTATTCCTCTGAATATGTTGGATCTGAGATCCTTCTGGAACTATGACAAAAGATCCCTTCTCCTGCAAGTACCCTTTAGAATAATAATGCACTTTAAACATATGTAAGTACATACCTCTAACAATATCTTGCTAGGGTAAGGTGCACTAGGACAACAGTCCCAACACTTCACAAAAACTTTCACTGCAACTGGCATGCAAGAACTGGCACTACAACTGATATTGCAACTACAGTTGTAACTATTATTGCAGCTACAACTACCACTGATACTTCAACTGCAACTGCAACTACAACTTAGGGTTTTATGAGGAAACCCTAAATTTTCAAACTTCAAATTTTGGAATTCTAATCCAGGGACTAGATGCACTAGGTTGAGGCGAGTAGGCTGGCGCAGTTTGTTTTCAGAAAATCCAAATTTTACCCCTTGAAACTGAACTTGCGCAAATTTAGACTGGTACATCTGTTACTAGTTCTGGTTTCCTAATTTTCTGGTACCAGTCAAAACTAGGGTTTCACTTTCTGGAGGCTCTAGCCACTGAAAATGTGTGCTCAAGCTGCCAATGAGTTCGCTAGGCTAGGTCACACTTCCCTAGATGGTTTTTAGGCTGAAACTCCTTTCCAACAAAAATCCCTAATTTTCTTGTACATCAACAATGACATTTTTTGTAACCCAGTGAAAGGTGCTCTATTCAGTCAAGCTCTAAAACCATGTTAAATTTAGAGCTGCCATTAAGTTCTTTTCATTTTTCTAGACAATAATAGCATAAGCAAGATCACGGAGAGAAACACAATCACAAGGTACAAAACATTTTATCCTGGGAAACCCTCATGGGGAAGAAAACCCAGCAAAAACTTCCTTAATATAGATTTCCAATGCAATGCCAAGATAACATAACAAACACTAGAGAATATCCAACACTGAGCAATGCACCTCTCTCTCCTTCCAACTGCAGCTACCTCCAAAACTTGCGCACTAGATGAGTGACTGAGTGACTGAGTGAGTAAGTGAGGTGCCATCCTCACTTATTTATACTAGCTGGGAGGTGCTAGGGTTATGTCTCTTTACCAAGCTGGGCCGACTTTTTCAACTAGTGGTTAAAACCACTTTAATTAGCCCTAGGGGCCGACTTCTCAATTAGCACCATATAAACATGGTTTGACCAATCCACAATAAGGGATTTGGTCATACATAAGTCCCGACATGATCAATCCACAAAAGGGGATTGATCTATATAATAATAACTCAATTAGAATATTCTTCACAGTTACAATATTTCAATAGAGGGCACCCTCAAACTTCAATCCTTGGAGGGAGCGAATGGGTTTGTTGTTAGAGGAGAATGGCTTGTGGGAGTTTGTTGAAGGCAAGGCTATACTCCCAGCTGATCTAGCACAACAAGAAGCCCATCTCAAGAAGGATGTGAGGGCCAGGCGAATAATTGTGGATGGAGTCAAAGACCTCATTATTCCTCACCTATCTGGCAAGAAGACAACTAAGGATATGTGGGAGGCCCTAGTAAAGTTGTACCAATCTGATAACCAGAGTAGGAAGATGTTGCTCAGAGAGAAGTTGAGAAGCATGAAGATGGCCAAGGGAGAGTCGGTGGTTACTTATGTTGAAGTTTTACTTAGACAGCTAGCAGTTACGATTCTTCTTTATTATTATAATCATTTAGCACATTAGCTGCATAAATAAGATCACTGAAAGAGAGGCAATCACAGAAACAATAGAGACACAGATTATCCTGGGAAACCCTCATGGGGAAGAAAACCCAACAAAACTTCCTCAATATAGATAGACCAAACACCGAATAGAAGATCCTCCTCTACTCCATCACTAGGAAGAGTAGCACACCACTTGAGCAAGAAATACCAAGAGATAGACTAGAAATCCTCCTTAATGTCACCCCCAGTTGCAACAGCTTCTCCTCCAAGACTTGTGCACTGCAGAGCTAGGAGTGTATGTGTCCAAATGAGGCACTAGCCTCTCTTATAAATAGTGGTATGGCTAGCCTATAATTAGGTTTGGGCCGACCTATCACTTTACCCTCTTAATTTACAATTAATTGTCAAGGAAAAATAGGGCCAACTTTTACTAAGGCACAATAGGGCCTAATTAAATATAACATAATAATATTATTCAACTCTCTCTCAGGTAGAATATTCTTCTAAGTTACAATATTTCAACACTCCCCCTTAACAAGAAGGGTATTCTACTGAAAACATTAATAACAACTGACTGGACTCAATACATCATCAAGAGGAGGGGACATCTTCTTCAGCATCAGGAACATTGTCGGTCATATCTATAGGTCATCAGAATTTTTTCTCATCATCAACATTAGTAGAAACTGAACATCATCATCATCTGCAACGCAGAGCTGGAGTAACATCATCATCATCAACAGCATGAAGCTGGAACATCAACAACACGAAGTTGGAATAACATCATCATCATCAACAGCATGAAGCTGGAACATCAACAACACGAAGCTGGAATAACATCATCATCATCAACAACATGAAGTTGGAACATCAACAACATGCAGTTGGAATAACATCATCATCAACAAGAACATGAAGCTAGAACCTCAACATCTATATGTGGCAACAAAATGAGGCAGGTGCATCAACAACATGTGGTACTCTGACAGACCGTCCTTACCGAACCTTCGGGATCTGCCCAGGAATCATAAGATTCCCTAGGATATAGAATCCTAACTGAGCTACCACTACTGACCACAACTGGCATATACATGCACAGGTACTCTGACAGACTGTCCTTACCGAACCTTCGGGATTTGCCTAGGGATGATCACTCCCCTAGGATATAAAATCCTAATTGAGCTACCCGTTGTTGGTTAGGATACCATAGTATCATCAGCATCACTCCCCCTTTCGAGGGAGGTCCTTTCGGACTACACCAAGCTTGTCTCGGAAGTACTCAAACTTCACATGAGACAGAGGCTTAGTCAACACATCTACAAACTGCTCATATGTGCCAACATATTGGAGCTTTACAACTCCCTTCTGCACCATGTCACGAATGTAGTGATACCGGATCTCTATGTGCTTCGTCTTATCATGGAACACTGGGTTCTATGTCATCTTTATGCAACTCTGGTTATCACATAGAATCATGGTACCTTCCATCTCCATGTCGAATAGACCTGTCAACAACTTCCGAAGCCATTTGGCTTCACAACTGGCGGAACATGCTGCAATGTAATCCACTTCTGTCGTGTTGAGAGCAATACTGGACTGCTTCCTGCTTTGCCATAAATTCATGGCTGACCTCAAACTGAAACAACATCCTGAAGTGTTTTTTCTGTCTGAAGCACTTCCAGCCCAATCTGAATCAATATAGCCATACAATCTGAAGTCACAGTCTCAAGTATAATAGAGGCCATAGTCCAACGTACCCTTGAGGTATCTCATCACATACTTTGCAACTACAAGGTGAACTCGTCTGGGCTCCACCAGATACTGACTCAAGGTGTTCACAACAAAGCATATATTTGGTCTGGTATTCGTCAGATACATCAATAAACCAATCATTTGTCTGTATAGAGTAACATCAACTATTTCTGACGAACTATCAACCAATAACTTCATATTTGTCTCCATAGAAGTGGACATGGCTCTAGAGTCCATCATGTCGAATCTCTTTAGAATTTCCACAGCATACTTTCCTTGATAAAGGAAAATCTCTTCTGGGTTCTGCCATACTTCAAGACCTAACAAATAGTGCATCGGGCCTAGGTCCTTCATTTCAAATTCAACGACAAGCTTCTTCTTATAATCTGTGATGATCTTTTCTTCATCTGTCAAGAATAAGTCATCCACATATCGCAACAATATAACTGGTCCATCATTCTCAATCTTGAAGTAAAGGTTGGGATCAACTTTACTCTTGGTAAAGCCCAAGCTCATCAGAAAACTATCAATCTTGCCATACCAAGCACTTGGAGCTTGCTTCAACTTGCAGACATGAGTCTCCTATCCTGTAGTTCGAAACCAAATTTTCACATCACATTGTACCAACCTGGAACACTTGCTCAACTGCAACTTAATCTGCATAATCATGTGCTAGCTCTATGTGCTTTCTGCAAAGCACTATCTGACACACTTCCTGAGAGTATGTCCTCTACTCCTTCTGCAACTGTTCCTCTGGAACTGGGACTCTACACCCGCAGTTGCTCTGAAGCTGAGAATGACTGCTCCATTCTCACTATGGTTGTTGAACTCTAAGAGTAACTCCTCTACTCTATCACGACAACAACTTCATTTGAAACTGAGAGTGGCTCAATGACTGATACTGAGGGTAGCTTATACTCTTTCTCTAGAGGTAACTCAATCTTCTATTGTAGTCATGTCTCCATGGCCCGACTAATGTTGCACCAACTGGCACTGGAGATAACTCAATCTCAAATACAAGGATTGTCATACCTGCTCCCTCTGAATCTCATACTATGTTGGCTTCTTTTAATGAATAATGTTTGTTCTATATATATTTCTTCTGATTACTAGAGCAACTCTCTTGTCATAGTCTTCTCCCTCTTGCTAGGAGAATCCTCTAGACACAAATCAAGCTTTGTACATATCTATACTGTTATCTGCAACATGCTTTATCTATTAGATCAATCTTGGAAGTCACCATTGACTTCTCTTTTGGTCTTAAGGAAAAATCCATATCCTAGTCCTTCTGAGTGTTGAAATATTGTAACTGCAAAGAGTATTCTATTTATTATTGATGTATTATTCATTAGATCAATCCCCTTTTGTGGATTGATCATGTCAGGCATTGTAAATGACCAAATCCCCTTTTGCGGATTGGTCAAAACCCTAAAAGTAATATGCAAATTAAGAAGTTGGCTCCCAGGATAATTAAAGTGGTTCTAACCACCCAGAAAGTGAAGTCGACCCCGCCAATGAAGAGACACCTCCTTTCAACGCATGCCAGTTTGTATAAATAAAGGAAGCCAACGCCTCATTTGTTCACTCACTCATTCGATCATCCAGAGCGCAAGTTTGGTAGCTGTAGTGGAGAAGAAGAAAGAAAGAGAGGCGCATTACTTGGGAGAGGACTTTTTGTAGTGTTTGGTTTATTGTCTTGGCATTGTATTGGCTATCTATATTAAGGAATTTTTTGCTGGGTTTTCTCCCCCATGAGGGTTTCCCAGGATAAATGATGTGTCTCTTGTGATTGTGTTTCTCTCAGTGATCCTTTCTATGCTATGGTTATCTAGTAAATTGAAAAGAAACCTAATAATAGCTTAAACTCTAACACTAACTGGCTTCCTCCTCTGTCATTGAAACAAGGGAATCTTCTCAGGAGATTTCATGTCTGCTAGAGGTCTCTGAAGCTACGATCTAGTCTTCTCTACTCATGGCATTTGTCTGCCAGTCCTAGAAGATTTTCCCATCTAATCCTTTCTGAGATTAGGCTTACTTTGAGTCTTGATTTCTTCTGAGTCTACAAAAACTTCATAGTCTCTGCAAGATATACTTGGTGTTTTTTCTTAATATGAAAAGTTGAGTCATACTTCAAACAAATTCTACTTCTTGTCAAGGTGGCTTCATTATCCATTGACCAAGTCTACTGTGAGTTCTATTCTAATGTTCAGTCATTTTTGGAGCTTTCTGCTCCTTACAATCAATCTCCATATGAGATACTCTGTATCTCAAAAGTAGCTTCATCTTCATCTTCTTTGGTACATGGATGTATACGGTCATGTATACAACTTGGATACTCTGCTCCATGTCTCATCTAATATGTTGCCTCTTGCAACCGTCACTATAGCTTCCTCAGGGTTATCACCTGTGACTTGCCTGGAACAAGAACAACAAGGGAGAAACAACAAACAAGAATAATACTCTTTATAATAATAATAAAACAATAGCAAGAACAATCGTCACAGTAGCTCCTTTAAAGCTATCACTTGTGACCTACCTGAAACAAGGGTAAAAAGTAAGAAATACAATAATAAGGAATGAGAGAAACACTCTTCTAGCGTTGTGATCAATCATTCCTCCATGGTAACCTGGAAAGAAAACAAGAAGTTTCTCCTAAAGGAGATGTTAGTTATATCTAGTAAGTGATTACAGTAAGCATTTATCTCAATAGTGTTCACATGCTACCAAGTATTCAATAATAAAACTTTTCAAAAATTGCTATCACAACTATAGTGTTTAGCAGTTATCAAACTTGATATGTGTAAATTTGAATCTTATCAATTTAATCAATCAAACCTGGGGTGCGTTGTTCCTCTGAATGTGTTGGATCTGAGATCCTTTTGGATCTACAATTGTTGTTTAGACAAAATATCTTTTCTCTTGCAAATACCCTTTAGAATAATGATACAGTTTGAACATATGTAAGTACATACCTCTGACAGCATTGACAGGTAGTGGCACTATTCGACAGCAACGGCAAGCAATAACGAACCTTTAAAACTTCAAAGGCGCTTCAACTTGTAACTTAAAGTTAGTTGGAGATTTTCTAGGGTAAGGCGCACTAGTACAATAAAAATCAGTCCCAACACTTCACAAAAACTTTCACTGCAACTAGTACTGCAGCTGGTGCTGGCATTGCAACTGGCATGAAGGAACTTGCACAAAGGATTTGGCACTACAACTGGTGCTACAACTGGCATGAAGGAACAGGCACTACAACTACAACTGATACTACAACTGCAACTTAGGGTTTTATGTGGAAACACTATTTTTTCAAATTTCATATTTTAGAATTATGATCCAGGGACTAGATGTATCCTCCTAGGGCGAGCTCCTAGATGTGGTTACTTCCTTCAACATCCTCCTTAAATAGGGAAAACGTCACACTTAGGGTTTATGCAGAAACCCTAATTCTGCGGTAGCTACAATACTGAAAACTGGATTTTGGAGAGGGTGCACCGAGGCTAGCCACTTCTTATTAAATGTGAGTTGGTCTCCTTCAAGCCTATACCATGTTGAAGTTTTACTTATACAATGAACAGTTACAATTCTTCTTTATTATTATAATCATTTAGCACATTAGTTGCATAAATAAGATCACTGAAAGAGAGGCAATCACAAAAACAATAGAGACACATAGATTATCCTGGGAAACCCTCATGGGGAAGAAAACCCAGCAAAACTTCCTCAATATAGATAGACCAAAGACCGAACAAAAGATCTTCCTCTACTCCTTCACTAGGAAGAGTAGCACACCACTTGACCAAGAAATACCAAGAGATAAACCAGAAACCCTCCTTGACGTCACCCCTAGTTGTAGCAGCTTCTCCTCCAAGACTTGCGCACTGCAGAGTTAGGTGTGTATGTGTCCAAATGAGGCACTGGCCTCTCTTATAAATAGTGGTCTGGCCAACCTAATTAGGTCTGGGCTGACCTGTCACTTAACCCTCTTAATTTACAATTAACTGTGAAGGCACAATAGGGCTGACTTTTACTAAGGAACAATAGGGCCTAATTAAATATAATATAATAATATTATTCAACTCTCTCTCAAGTAGAATATTCTTCAAAGTTATAATATTTCAACAACTTACCTCACAAAGTTCACTCAGGTTAGAGATGAACTAGTGGTTGTTGTAGAGGTCGTGGACGAGACTGAGTTGGTGAAGACAGCCTTGAATGGCTTCACCAAGCAGTGGGAAGTATTTGTCTGGGGAGTGGTGGTTCAGGAGAAACTCCCAGATTGGGAGATATTATCGGATGACTTCACCCAGGAGGAGCTGACAGTTGATGCCACTCAGGCTAGCCAACCAAAGAGTGAAGAGGAGGAGAATGTGGCTATTCATGCGAAGAAGAGCAGTGGAGAGGGAGGTTCCAGAGACATGGGAAAAGTGAAATGCTTTTCATGTCACAAGACTGGCCACTATGTTAGCCAGTGTCCCAAGAAGAAGAAGAAGAAGAAGGCAGAGATGACAGTCTCAGCATCCTACTAAGATAGATGAGTTTGCAGAGAAATTCGAGCAAGAATTTCCTATGGTTGCCTCTCTTTCGAGCAGCAACAGATTGGATGAGTTGGAGGATAGTGGGGCATGGTTCGTGGACAGTGGATCATTTTTCCATATGACGGGAATGAGGTCCTTGTTCCTTAGTGTTCATGTGGCTAGTGGGGGCAGTACCATGCATGCAATGAAGGGGGGTGGATGCGTCAGATTCCAGCTAGAGTTAGGTGGTTCTCTAGAGGTGGATGAGGTGATGTTTGGACAAAAGTTGAAGGTTAATTTGCTCTCAGTATCATCTCTGGAGAATATGGGGTATGCAGTGATGTTCGAGGATGGACAGGATGTTCAGAGAATGTATGATGTACAGGGTGTTGGGACAGCCTGTAGTTGGGTCCAAGGTGATCTTGGACCAGAGATCAGTGTTAGAGATTGTCAAATGGTATGACACGACATTGATGGATGAGCACAACAGGAGGTAAGATCAGAGTGCAATAGAGGTAGCAAGAGGGTCTTCCAATTCAGAGGAAGCAGCTACAGCAACAACAGATTTGATGGTATCAAAGATTGATCCAGGTGAAGACACCTTCCTCGCTAAGAGGGAGTGTTAGTTTTTGTAGCTCGGTAGGTGTCTCAACTATGCCTATGTGTCCTAGGCTAGCTAATGGACACACAAACAACCCAGATCAACCTTAGTTATCTTAGCCTGAGTCTAACTTAGATAATCAACAAATAATTCTGTTTTGAGTGGATTGTGGGGCGCACCTCATGGGTTTGTGAGTGGACTGTGGGGTCTAGCTAAGGGGGGCACACCTCCTTGGAGCCTTGGAGGCTGCATTGGCACACAACTCAAGGAAGAGTGGCTGAAAATGAGATAAAGGAAGGGGCTGAGGGTGAGAGGACATATTCCTCATTTGTGAGTTGAGCAAGTGAGCTGAAGGATGGTGCATGAGCTGAAGAGTGTGGCTGAGTTTTGTTGAGTAAGAGTTGAACAAAGCAACCAACGTCAGGGGCGCAAGAGGGCTATTTGAGCAGAGCAAGGGCAACAAGGAGCTAGCAGAATTTGTTGAGAGTGGGAATGGGATACTACTCATCTTCTCAGGGTCGTACAGGTTGTACAGGTCCGTACTATATAGCAACCGAGCAGAAGATATTTTTGGGTTGTTCAGAGGTCCAGAAGGGCGCACTAAGGCAGCCATATAACACCTGCAAGTGGCCAAGACAACTGGGCAGTATTGTGGCCTGTTAGGTTGAGTTTTGGAGGGTCGTACAGCTCCCAAAACAGGGCAGATTGGTGCTGTAAGAATTTCTGAAGCTGCTGTTATAGTTTTCTGAGTTTTACTGTATGTAATTGTTGCTAATAAACTTGCTCAAGAAGCTTAATAAAGCCCCTCCTTAGCTGGTTTTCCCCACACTGGGGTTTCCAGGGTAACTTTTGGTGTTTGTCCATTTATGTGCTTGGTTTATTGTATGTTTTTTCTATCTATTTTATGTTAAATAACTCAGTTGTATGCTTCTGCTATCTATATTCTGTTAAATAACTCAGTCGTAGGTTGCATGCATAATTCGGAATTTTATAACAAGTATAAATTTCTGGTTTAGTAGATTATTGGCATTAACCTCTGTGTGTTGGGTTATAAGAAATCAACACACTCGGTGCTATTTTCGTTAAATGCAACCTTACTTTTTGTATACATGAGAAACTTTGCATATTTGTGTATAATAGTGTGGATTCATATGGAAGTGTTATTGCGCAGTTTGTAGATACAAGAAAGACTAAAAAATAGTAGGTCAAACTGGCGAAACAGGAACCTTCCCCACCCAATGTCACCACAATGGAGAGGTTCTTTCTATTTAGGGAGGCTAGGCCCAGGGGAGACGTCCTCGGTAACCTGGGGTTTTGAAAGGGCAAAGGCTAACAGTACAAAGACAAATTTCCCCTTCACAGATTACTGCCAATCAGATAGTCCCGACTAAACAACCAATAATAGAGTATAACCAAAGAAAAAGAAAAGCACCTGCTTGAGACAACACAACAAGGAAACTGATACGTGCAATCTTGGTTAGTACTTCATATAAATCAACGACTATCTAATATTCAATATGAGCAATTTGAAAGTAAATGTTGACGAAGTCAATGTTTACAAAATAGCAACAGCAGTAATGTCACTTCACCAATAAATACTAGAATGATACAGCATTCAATATAACAAATCACTTCTTAACTCAATTAATGCCTTCAACTACCATTCAATTGCTCACAAGATGAAACGTTGTTGCAATAAAGATGAAATATTCAATGATGACGTCAACAATTTAGGGTTAGGGTTTCAATTCAAAAAAGGTTTGAGAGTGTTTTAGATCCATTTCTACTTCAACGTTTGAGGCTGGAGATCAGTGCCTTAGGGTTAAATGGAATCAAAAAAGTGAAGGACGCACAGGTTGAAGGAGATGAGATTTCAAGGGACTGGAGGGAAAGGTTTCAAGGTGCTGCTAAGGCAGGGCTACAAAGACAAAACCCTAGAGGAGAGAGGCTCACTCTGATGTTGCAAAAGCAAGGCCTCATGCTCTCTCCTCCTTCCCGGCAAACGGCTACCTCAGATGAAGCACAAAATCAAGACGAGAGAGCTTAAAGAGGGAGAGTGTTGTTGCGGCAAGGCTCTTTCTTCAAACCCTAAGGAAAAAAACGGCCCTAGGTGTAGATAACCTAGGCCTAGGACGTCTCCCTCTCTTGGATTCTAAAGGTACGGCTAGCACAGGGGAAAGAGAAACAAGGAGTGTAGCTACAACTAGGCTCTCTTCTTCTCTTTCAATGGCTAAAGGTTTCTCTATCAGGGGACATGAGACAAGGACCTACTTGTGTGCTTGTCACCTAGGGTTTTGATTCAGCAAATTTATAAGCAATATGCAAGAAATTTAAACTACAACCATTCAATAAGAAGTTTTGAAGAAAAAACACTTACAATTCATGAAGAAACAACCATGCAAACCCTAGTTGTAACACCTTCCTTCAAGAGAAACACCATAAATGCAAAAAAATCTCTTCCTTCAACAAGTGCGCATCACTAGTTCAGCCAAAAACCCCAATAGGGTGCTAAAAATCAGACCTCACTATTGAGTGAGTGATAATTGATGATAAAATGAGAATCCAAACCCTCAATATATAGTGTATCAATGACCTAATTTTACTTTTTAGGTCATAAAAAGGCCGACAAGGCCATAATGTCAAAATCATACTGTTTTTACATTAAATGCTAAGTAAAAGCCCTAATCAAGTAAAAATGAGAGTAAGAGCCCCTTCAAGGGAGGCGCTAGCCCTTTCTAGGGCAAATGAGACACCAAGGAGCAAAACGTTAGCCCCCCAGGGGCCTCTCCAACATGCCACACGTGCCACTGTTACCCAGTCTACCTCCAAAAAGCATCCATGAAGTTGGATGACGTCATGGTGAAGATGGAGACGTCCCAAGCCTTCCAAGGCTGGCGTTCCACTGAAAAGGGGTCATTCCCCCCAGGTCTAGTCCTGTCGGAGTGCCTCTGATGGAACGTCCTCTTTCTCTTCACTGCAAAAGCCCTGATCCATATCCATCCTGTCTCTACCCCCTGATGGGGTCTCAGCATCCATCTGGTGGGCTCTTCAGCCCCATGGAGGTCTGAATTGGTCATCTCCCCATGGGTATCGGTCCAAATGGTACCTGTCCATCGGGCATGGTCATGCACATCAAAAGCTATGCCCTCCATGGGCTCATCAGTCACTGGGATGATAGCAATGTTAATCACATCTCATCATTAATATTATTAAACATATGCATAAAAACCCTAATACATAAGTCAATAGCTCAAAGACATTACAAAAACCTGCAATACAAGATTGGAGAAAAAGACAAGACGTCCTATTGGGCTAGTATCCACAAGAAAAGGAAAGCTTCCAGGAAGATTTCATCCAAGCCATGTAAGTTAGGTGATGTGGCTAGGGAATGTCCAAACATGTGGGTGCAGTGAGGGCCAAGGAAGCATAATGTTATCTGTGGGTGCCTTTGTAGAAGGCGAGTTGTACCTGTCATGGATGCATTTTTTCCAAGCCCGTTCTTGCCTTTATTCTTTTTCTTTCTCTTCTTCTTTTTCTTTTTATTCAAGGGCTAACCAAAGGACACTACCTTGGCATGGTGACCAGAGTTGACAGTGTTACCCACAAGTACTTTCACAGAGATGAGAACGCTGGCTTGTGATGAGGACCCCTTTCCCTTGGCCATGCAACCAAAGGTCACTGCCCTGGCGTGGTAACCAGATGGTGGCAATGTCATACTGTTAGGTACCCATGAACCTAATAGGTTGGCTCGTGATGAGAACCCCTATCCTCTGACTAGGTCTTGTTTGTTATTTTTCGGGTCCCTCTTGTTTTCTGTTGAGAGGCCTTTTATTGCTTTCTCGGGGATCCCTGGGCGAAGCATCTCGAGGTTTCATTTTTAGGCTTTTGTCTTTTACCAGTTGCTTTTACCTTCTGGGCCTTTAGCCCCTTCTTCCCACGAGATAAGGTGCAATCCTACAAATAGGTCAACCCAATGCCTGAACAAGGGGAATGGGATAAATGAGCAGGAGATAAGATGAAACAGTGGTGCTATGATGGGAGCGAACGATGGCTTTTCAGAAATTCCCCAGTGGCAAACCAAGACCTATGGGCACAGGCTTGCTAGGGCACCCTGTCAATCTCCCCAAGCATGGTCAAGAGGGCCAATGTAAGATCCAAGTAGTTGTTAGAGATAAAAGGAATCAGATGCATATATTTAAAGGTTTCAATGATCAAAAGTGACACATACCATGATACCTGGACCAATTACCTCATGGAGCAAGAACCTCTTCTGATACAAGACCAAGC
>ML782124.1:747937-776053 GCA_009831015.1 Picea engelmannii | reverse complement strand
ATGACCCCATGTGTAATGTAACTTGATATGCAATTGTGATTTGGGAATTGTTTGTTCTGCGTGCATAATGCCATGTGTGTTTCTTGCAAGCACAGAATATCGGATTGCATTATATCATAGTCATTCAGTATATCATCCATGTGCGCATTTAAGCTGTGTGTGTTAAGCGAGAGAATTGATACAGATGAATTTGTTTGTATGGATTGGTAATCATAATGCAGTTGCCATTTTGTGGTGGTCCTCAGTCGTTCCATTTCAATATCAACTTTATGTTTCACTTTGAAGTTACCTTTTGTGAGAGGACTTAGTAAATACAAGGACTCTATGCTTCTAACACGGGACAATGTTGTGTAGACAAGTCCATGTATCCGAATTCCAGCAGGCTGAAAAGCAACTTTATCAAGTGTTAGTCCTTGTGATCTATGGACTGTAAGTGCACATGCAAGTTTAATCGGAAACTGTTTTCGAATCTTCAGTTGACCTGTCTTTGCTGATGTTGATACTGGCTTCGATATTCGCAAAATAGGTGTCCAATCGCTTCCAATATTTGAATTATATAGATAAGAAAACTTGCTTGCTTGTCGCTTGCCTATATGTGGTTCATGGAACTTAATCCAAAGGACATCCACTTTTTCTGTCTTGGTATAGCCTTTCAGTATTCCATCTGCACCATTCACCAAGCCATCCTGTGAATCATAGTTGCAAGCATATATTTCAACCAACATTTTTAATCTGAGGACAAGCTGCAAAGGTAAAGTGACTGAATGTTCATGCCGTGGCACATTTCCATGGTTGTCTTCTTCCAGGTCAATGGAATTGATGATGATGTCATCACCAGGCATTAGGGAGAGCATGTGGCTGTTATGGTTTGCAACATCCTTATTTCTATAGAACAGGTAAGGGAATGTTGGGTCTGTTGGTGTAGGCCATAAGCATCTCAAATTGATATGGGTCAAATCATCATGTGTTTGGCTGTTGGTGCACATTCTATTCAGAATTGCAATGAATGTTTCATCTGTTTGGCGCATTGTAGTATGCAACTCAAAGCATTTAATATTGTCTCTCCAGAAGTCATGGGTGACTGTTTCCATGTTGATCGTGGGTTGTTCAATTATCAAAGAATCTTGGATGGGTTGTGCCTGGTAAAGATCCCCACAGAATATCATGTCAATGTTTCCAAAGTATTTCGTCTGCACATGTTTTATGCTTCTTAGTCGACTGTCAATGGAATACAAGAACCGACTTCCAATCAAAGATGCTTCATCTATAAAGACAAGTTGGAGTTCCTCATAAAGCTTAGATAATGGATCCAACATTTCCTTGCTAAGTGGAAGAAACTGTGACTTGTTAAAAGGCATTAAAAATGCAGAGTGGACTGTTGTTCCACCATCATTGTATGCATCTTTTCTTGTGTATGCAACTACTAGGCCCTTTGGTTTCATAGGATCAGAGGAATTGTTTGAATCATAGATTCATATAAGCATTTGGAACAATGCTTTTGCTGTGAATGTCTTGCCTGTTCCTGCTCCGCCTATAAGGAACACGTGCACAGGACTGTTCATGTTCAAGCGTTTTTTAAGAGCAATATCCTTTACAATTGTTTGTTGTTCACGATTCAATAGACGTCTTATTCTGTGGTATTCATTATTTTCAATTAGGAAAGGATGTTTTGTAACTTGAAAACCAAGATTGATACGTTTTTCACTTCTAGCCGCTGGAGGACAAGGCAAATCTCCTTGTAAGTCATAAGACTCGGAAGCAGTTCTGGTTATTCTGGGGTCTCTGAATGTGTCATCATGATCGCCAAGGTTTTCTAGGTCATTAAGTGCAACCTCTAGATCACCCCATGTTGGATTAACATTGTAGGTAAATCTAGGTTCATTGATGTGCACCATAGTCTCAGACGCAACATACGCAGCCTCCCATGTACAGAAGTTATGCATTAATGTCTCTACGTTTTCATCAAACGGAACGTACAGCAACAATTTTTCTCTACAATAGTTTTCATAGTCACAATGTTTGTTGTATTTGACAAATCGTATGACAGAAGGTTTTTTTCTTTTGATATGGGTGCACCATTTATTTTGTACTACGATACGAATTCTGCTAAGCAGATATGCATAATAGGAGATGGACGCTGGATGTAATAATCAATAATAGAGCGACATACCACGTCCTCTAAATTGTCGGGCTCTTGATGCAGCAAAACCAGTGGTTTAAGGACAAATGTGCGTTTTTCAAGTGGAGATGTGTTTATGAAGACACATTTTCTTGAACTACAAGTGAGGGGCAAGGAAAGTGCAATGTGAACTACTTGTTGAGAAGACATTTGTTGAAGATTAAGCAATGTATTCCCAAGTGTGCGTATCATTTGTATGGCATCAATATGACTTCTTTCATGTTCTTTGCGTATTTTTCTGAATGCACTTGTCATAGATTTGTCAATCTTCGTCATATACGAGGTACAATATGATGCTACAGCATATGCATTCAGCACATACTGTGCATCTGTATTTGCTTTCCACATAACTGGCATATCCTTGGAGAAACTGTTGTTCCAAATATGGGAGAGTTTTCGTTTAAGGAAAAGTGTTGGTTGCCTAAGCGTACATTGTATGACTTGGATGTACTCATCTTCTGAAAGATTTACCTGTGTCAAGAAGGCATCAAAGCTCATCATTTCGTCAAATCCCCCTTCTTCTAGAAATGCGAACAAGGATTTAGATTTCTCAACAACAACATTTTCCTCTACACTAACTAGCTCTGTGATTCTTGTAGCTCTCATTGGCGGCATGGGAAAGTTGTATCTGCAATGTGAGTTTTCTCGTTTTCTACAACTTCTTGTATGGTAATGTCTATGGACTTTCACAAGTTCTGGATCCAAATGATCTGTGTGGCATGTTATGTATTTATCCACAAATTGTTCGATCTCTTAATTGTTATCGGCTCCATACACTGGTGCATCCTCTATCCGCAACAGTGCATGGTCATGTTCATTTCCCCTATTCTAGAATTTAGTGACAAAAAAGTAGTCTGATATTTTTCCGAAAAACGTTTCATCATGGCATATCAATTGTCTCAAAGCATTTATTCTATGTCTATAGTAGCGAGTACATGTCACCGGGTCTTTTCTTATGAGGTAGTCAATGTCGCTATTTTCCAGTGTATCGGTTTCTTTTTTGCGTTTCCTATTCTTATGCAGGTCAGATACCGCAACCACCTATGGATCCCAGCAGTGCTCTGCACTTGTAAATGTGACGAAAAATGTTGGCGGGCCTAATTGTCGGATCATTGCAAAAATATTTTTTTTGTTTTGTTGCAAATAGTCAGGAGAGGTGAGGATGTTTTTGAAATCTATGTATCCTATATCAGATTTCAGAATTTTTTCTAGGTTAACTTTGTACTTCACATCCTTCACGAACAACTTTCTTCCTTGTAACTGGCCTTTTCTTATTCGGACACACATGCAAGACGGAACTTGCTCAATTTTTATGCGCATTGTCTTGAAAAACAAATTTGTTATGTGACAGGAGAAGCAACCGCCTGAATGTAGCAGCTCCCATCGGACTATTTTATGATAATTGAATCGTTCTGTAATATCAATGCCACGTGGATCTCCATAGAAGAGTGTTGGAAAGTTCATTTCCTAAGCGAATTTGTCCTTGAATATTCCAAGTGGACGCTACCCCTCGGTAGGTGCAATTTCGACAATTTTGTCTTACAAGTCACAAATGCACTGTGAATCAGTAAATCCATGCACCAATGTTTCAGCAGTTGTTTCATTGTCCGATTCATCACTTGCATCAAAATCACTAGGATTTTCAAGAGTATCTGCAGAGTTGCCATGTTCTTCTGCGAGAACATTGTTCCAGTTGGCATTTATACAAATGTTCTCTGCTTTGTACAGGGCTCTGGAACATAATTCCTTTAATGCTTTCATAACAGCATGCACACACACTTTGCCTGTCTGATAGGCATTTTTGTATCGCAAGCGTCTTTTCAGAGCCACAGCGATTGTAATTGTATTGTTAATAGATTGTGGCAACACTTTTTTCACAACATCTAGTTGAAGAGGCACATTAATAATTGATCATGTTAAGCCCATCTGGGGTCATTTATAGCCCCAAGGTCTGTTTTGGGCAAATGCAATTCGCAGAGACACAAGTCTCTCCTCGAGTTCCGTAAGTGCACTTACATCTGCTAGTCTTGTATTACATCTTATTCGATCAGGGGCTGCAAACTGTGGCAGTTTTCCATTTTCAAGTGATCATTTGCATGGAAGACAAACTTTCGCACTGGAAAATGGTTTATCCTGGGTTGTCAAGCGGAGGTATTCTTCTTGCAAATCAGGCGTGAAAGACTTATTGTTTTTTGAAAAATTCAATTGTTCACAAATTGCACATGCAATGGAAGGAGTGTCTTTCATTTGTTTCATGTAGTTCTATCTTGCATTTTTCTTTCGCAGGGAAGTATTCGTAGAAATTGTTTCCTGGTTTTCATTGCTACTACTGCATGGTTTTGCTTGTAGATCACGAAGTCGTATAGTTGCATCACCATTCTGGGATATGCAATCGCACCTGTTTATGCTTTGTTCTACACGAACAAATTTCTTTACATTGTGATATGTTAGTTTCTCTCTAAAAGGAAGTGTAACAATGTATTTTTTTCTCTCGCGCATGACCTTTTTCAAGTTGTGGTAACTTAGTCAACGTTTCTTGCCCAAGGGCAGGATGAGCTAGTGGCAACTGGCATGAATTTCACTTTCACCCAGTTTCTGAGAAACTACTTTACATTTTTTGTTCAAGGCCTCTATGACCTTATCAAAAGTCGGGCAAATTTGACGAATAATTTTATTCAAATTGTGATAACTTACTCTACGCTTTTTGTCTAAGTTGTCTATGGCCTCATCACAACTATCATGAATTTTATGCATGTTTTTTTTGTTCAAGCCCTGTCTGCCCATATCGCAACTGGGAGGACTTTCATTTTCACAAAAAAGCATTCCACGTGTATGCAAATTCGATGTCATTTGGGTGGCATGGACAGTCAACCCTGAACTACTGATATGTGCAAGCAAAGGTTCATAATGGATATGTGTTGTATCTGTTTTCAACGAAAGGATGTCAATTGTTCGATCGCAATTTGAATCAATAACCCAGGAATGGACAGTGGCATCTAGCAAGGGCAACCACACCTGGATATTAACCCTGAATATGACAGACAGCCATTGCAAACAAAATCTGCAACCCTCCATACGCCCTTTTTCATATGGAAGCGCCATGTTCACAAGGTATGCCTACCAACTTCCAATTGTCGGCATATTTTCTACGAGATATGGGCAAAGGTGTTGATGCAAGCACCTAAAAGCCTGTTGGTTGTCGCTTATAATTGCATTGCAAAAGGACTGTACAGTGTAAAGTCACAGCGAGTGAACATCGAATTCTGCTGGTACCAAACAGCAAATTGCATTGAACAGACTATCTCCACAGCTAGACACAACGTTTGTTGCCAGTTGTAAACCATGGCAATCTATGCCATGCAAAATCCCTTTGCATTGCGATTGAAGGTCTTTGCAAATAACGGACAAGTAGATACGAGGACCTTCTATATTGCATATGGGCATTTCTCTGTACACCAGTGGTTCATAATGGCCACTGAGGGCATTGGCATCATGGAACAAGATGCAATATGGATTGTCAGATGCAGTTTTATTGAATAGTAGATATCTTGTTTTTCTTGTCAATGACCAAATGGAAATTGATATATTCAGCCAGTTAGACAGCCATCGTATACAAAATGTATCTCCCCAAAGTCCCCTCTCTCATGCGGAGGCAGAACTGGAGATGCAGACAACCGCATTTTTGAAAAATACGTAGTGACATCTTGTATTCCATGCAACTGCCGAAGAAAATCAGATTCCAGTTTGTATTCATAGGACTGCAAAGCCTCGGCATTGCCATTTTTAAAACGGGTCAAGAAATAATCTATCAATCCATTGCGCAGCTCAGTCGACGAATAACGAAAATGCAATAGAACCTGGAATGTATCAAAAAGGCAATCCCCAACAGTATACGAGAATGCATCCAATCTAAAAAGCACATTGCTATGCAAAACCACGTCAATGTTGTCATGTACAATGGACTGTGCAGCTATTTCGTACGACTCAACATCTATTACCTCGTTCATCTCTTCAACTGTCACTTTGAAGCTATTTTCTATATAGTTTCACTTTCTATGAAAACAGAGAAAAGCAGGAGAAAAAAATAAAAGGTAGCAAAATAGAAAAAAAAAAAAAAAAACAGGGCACCAATTCTCGTATGTATCTTTGAGCCTTCTTCTTCTCAACTTAGAAATAAGAAGAAAACAGCATATGAGAAGAAAACAGAGAAATAAATAAAACAATAACTTTACTCAGCAGAAATAGAACAGGTAGACGCAGTGTTCCCACCCACAGAATGAAAGCATACCCTGCGTACAGACTTCGCCCGATGGTTCCCTCTTCTGATGGCTCCCAACTACTTTTCGTAAAGCCCTCTACATTGCAAGATGCATGCTTTCCAGGAACAGAAACTAAGAGCACAGACAAAGATGGTGGGACTGCCACCATTGAAAAACAGCAGCAACAAGGAAACTTACCCCTCAACAAAAGACGACAAGAGCTCAGCCCCAAAAACTACAAACCGCAACAACAGGTCCAACAGCTTGCAAAGTTGAAAAACAACAAACCAGTGAACAACCACAAAGAGCTCGAACTGCAATTGCAGGACCTCAACTTTGCAAAGTTGAATCAAACAAGAACCAGAACCATGGAACGAAGCACCGAACAAGGATCGAACACTCGAGCATTGATGCCAACCATGAACGAAACTGTATTGCAACCCACCTGTACAATAATCATTTAACACTGCCAGAGTTGTTAGGTAAACAGCTAAGATTGTTAGGACCGTCGAAGGGCGTAGGCTTGTGCAAGCATTTAAGAAAATATGCAGCGTGGCAAGCCTGTTCTCTCGAAGCACGCAACAATAAAGCAAAAGTCAGACATAGTAATATGGTAGAGAATGTATTCTACCCAGCAGAAAATGCTAAGGGAGATATTCCAACTAATGCTAGCATTAATCCATCGTCGACCAATGCATAATAAAATATATAATTCAAAAAGACCATATGCTACCAAATACTTTGGACAAGTAAAGATATTTAACATTGGGAATAGCGAAGGCTGCAATAAGACCTCCAATCCTTTGTCCAATCAGATCTTGACAAACATGATACTTTTTATTATATTAAAATCGATGTCTTCACTTCCCTTGTTCCAACAATACACAATATGGAAATATTTATGGTCAATGCACAATCTAATACCACGTCAATGATTTATCGATCACTATAGTCCCTCTACGCCTACGGTAAAGACTAATAAGAACAAATATGGATTATTACTTGTTCATTGTTGTTTAGAAGACATCGCATATATAAAATTACTTCCATACATTCTTTGAAGCATGATCTTAAATCTTACTTGCATGGGAGCTATGCCTAAGAGTTAGAGAATTCACTCTTGTAGGAAACATTATGACAGCTTTTGGAGTGGTTCTGGGAGCTTTGAGAGCTTGGCAAGGGCTTTTGGGTGAGGGGCATGCCCCTCCCAATGTCATTCCCATGGCATTCTACATGCTCCTCGCTACATTGAGCCCAAATTAGGCGTTTTCTTGTGCAGTTTTCTGCTAGGTTACAATGCCACATCAACCCGACTGAGTCCACAAACTTCCAACTATGATGGATGTACACCGATGAATTTGCACATTTTTGTGGCTTGCACTCATGGAATCCTAGGTTGCTCATTAATTTGTCATTTTGATGGTAGTTGTTTTGTTTTCTAGAAGTGTATGATGGTTGGCATCTCTTAAGTTTGTTGAATACCTTCATTATTCGTCCTCTCACTTTGATTTCATTGACAATGGCAACATGTTGGTTGACATCTTCAAGAGTCTAAGGTGGTCTTGATTGACATCTTCAAGAGTCTAAGGTGGTTTTGAAATTCATGTAAGTAGAGAGTTAATTAGACCTTTCCTTGTCCATTTAGTTAGAAATCAAACTATTTTTAAATAAAATATAATGGCAACTATTAAAGGAAAAAAGCTTTTTTTAAAAAGGCACTTATACTATTTGGTCAAATTCTATGTTTTAATATTAATATTATGCATACATTATATATCATCAATAAGAACATTTTTATTCATATTAATATTAATGTTAGGATTTTACTAATAGTAGTAGGTATTAATAGTTACACATCTTTTAAGAGCATTAGAGAGTTCCCTAATGTGTTCAATTCTCTCATTTGTCCTTGTTTTTATTTTTTTAAATATATTTTTAATATAAATTGCGGTCGCTTTAACTTGTTATTTCTCAGGTTCTCACTAGGTGCAAAAATCCTAATCACAAGGATGAGATCCTAACGGCAACTATAGGCAAGCCACCACTATCACCTCAATGGATTTGCCTCTCACTGTAGACCAATGTTTTAGTCTCGACCCAAGTTGATATCAACTCACCAAACCAGTTGGTCGGATAGCTAGCTGATGCAAATCGGTCTTCAAATAGGTTCAGTGACCGGTTTGGTACCAAACTAGTCAAGTCAAACTGACCGATTTTGTTCCTACTCTGTCAATTCGATTCCAGAACCACCCGCGTGGATTGCTCATTAAAAATTTGGTATTTTTTAATTAAAAAGATAAAAAACCTAATCATTAAACCCTAAAAACTTTTCATATATACAGCCCCCGCCCCCTCTACTTGCCTCACATCTCTCTCATTCAACATTATGACCATTTGTGCATTTGAATGTGAGTTTTGGAGAGCAGCCGCTAGAGTTGAAGTCTAAACAGTGAAGATTGTGGGCTTTTGAGTGCATTTAAGAGAAGGTTGAGGTCCAAGGAACTTTTAGCCTAGAGGCAACAACTTGGAGCTGGTTTGGAAACTTTGCAGTGGATTATAGACCAGTTGCTTGTAGTTGTAGCATGTTTTATGGACTCTAGAGGCCATTTAGAGTGTCACTGATTATGTATTTTGTTGCTGATATGTATTGCACTCGATTCCATTTTGATATATACACCATTACATGATATATAGATGAGAAATCTTTGCATATTTTGTCTCCAATGGTTTGGAATCATGGTTTGAAAGTTTTAAAACAATTTTTTTCATTAAAATTTAATTATTTAATGCATTTTTTTGTGAACCAAGTCATTGAAATTAGATTGGTCCAAGTCAATCCAAGTCCGAGTCGATTCCGAGTTGATAGGTGGTCGAGTCAATGTCTGAGTCTGAGTTTAAAAACTATGCTTTAGACTATGGATGGTCCTAGTCAAAGGGGTCTTCTGTATGGTCAATTAAACTCAATGTGTTATAGTGTATAGTGGGAGCATGAGAGAGCTTAGTGTTCTTATTATCCAATTTAATGTGTATGATTAATGTCTTTAATTTTATTACTTAAATCAGATTTTCAATTATCCTTAAAGATTAATCAATGCAACACAAGGCTAAATAAAACAAATAGATTTAAGATTATGCTATGAAACTCAACACAGTTGCATGAAAGAAGTAAATAACTCAGTCAAAATCTATTTATAAGATATTTATTGCAGAAATTTCAGATTTAGAAGACATCCAAAACATCCCAAATTTAAAGATGCAACAAGTGACAAACTAGGCTTCAAAACTAGCAAATCGATTTAGATATTCACCAACAAAGAAGTAGATTTGCTATATAAACTTGCAAGCTGATCTAAGGTCTGATTTTATGATCCATCTGGACATCGGTGGCCACCCACCTACTGGCTCAAAATACAATTTCCATCTTAACAGTTTTTACGGGTCCTGAACTTTCGGGACCATTTTGAGGCCCTATAAACCATTTTTTTTGGCCCGAAAGTGCCGAGTCGATAGCAAAAGGCTTTGGACTGGACCGTTCAGGATGTGTACTTCTCGGCTAGACCTTTCTGAAGAGCTATTGTGCACCCCAAACGAAGATCCTATGCACAAGTAACATCCCCGAGAAATTGACATATCAACTAACCACATCAGGACCCACAAACCTTTTGGCGTTTCATATTTTGGGGTTAGGGTTTTGGATGTTTAGGGTTTTCTCATTGATGTTTTATGTTAAAAGGCCTTTTCGGCCTCATTGTAATCATCTTCTTGTGAATGCGTGTAGTCGTCACATCCCTTCTCAAAGATAAGCTACCACCATTCTATCGAGTTCATTTCACTCTGTATTTTCTTTTATAGTCTCTACATGTCATTCTTTAATAGAAATTGAGTATTATTGTATCTTTGTGTTTCTGTCCTTTTTATGCATTTCATTTCGTTCCCTCATAAATCCGGATTAGTGGTATTAGAGTGGTCTGCTCTTTATCTATTTGTCTTTGCATGTCCCCAACGAGGTGAGGGTATAAGGCATTGGAAATCGAACTAGTTGAACCTTTGGAAGACTATCCTCACCAACCCCGACGACTGCCCATGGCAGAAGAAAAGAGAGACGAGGGAGCAAGAGACCCTATTAAGCTATTACTCACAAAAGCCCTCGTGCAACAGAGGAACGAGATGATGGATATATTTTCCCAAATCCTTCGACGGTTGTCGAAAACGACAAATGCATCTTCATCAATCGGCCACTTTGGAGGCGCTTCCCCCTTCAAGGTACAAGTTAATTTTGATATTCTCGTATTTGAAGGTTGGACAGATGCGAATGCTTTGGAAAAGTGGTTAAATCTACTAGAAGGTTATTTCTTTGTCTACAATTTTTCCAATAGGGAAAAGATTGCCTTTGTGCTCCTTAAGGTTGTCCCCCATGTCAAACATTGGTGGGAGACTTACCGTGACAAAAACTCCACAAAGGAGTCTCGAATATCTGGGGCTGAGCTTACTTGCGACTCTTTTATCGATGCCATCAAGGAATAATATTACCCTGTTGGAAACTACGATGACCAATACACGAGATGGACCACACTGCATCGGTAGAGGTACCAAACAATGCCAGAGTTCACAAATACCTTCCATACCTTGTGCACCAAGATAGGTATCAGAGACTCCAAGCAACATCTGGTTCTAAAATACCGTGGGGGTCTACATAGGTACATCCAAACATAAATGGAGTTACTAGACATCTCATCGTTGGGAGCCGCTTATCGATATCCTGTCAAAATCGAGCAAAAATTTAAGCAGAGGAATAAGTAGGAGTTTGGATCTGCGAATGCATCACTGTAGAAGCAGGGCAAAGGCATCCCCAACACACAGAACAAAGAAAAAAGATAGGATAGACAACCTCGGGACAACCAGTCTAAGCTGCAAACAAAGAAGGGTAATGGAAAGACGAAGAAAGACACTGGGAAGTGGTGCGAGTTCCAGAAAATCTCATGGCACAACACCAATAAATGTCACTCGAAGCAGTCACTAGTGGTCAAGTTGAAAGCCTCAAAGTCATATACAGGCTCTAACTCGAATTCAGAGCCAGACAAGGGGAAGCGGATCATTGATGCAGAACCCAGTGCCACAGTCGCTACCACCAAGATCTAACCAAACGAACCAAAAGAGCTAGAGGAAGGTGACCACCTTTTTCACTTGCAGGTGTGGGTGAAGGGTGCTCCGCTACATTTCATTGTTGATAGCGGAAGCCAAAAGAACCTCATCTCATCAGAGGTCGTCAAGCGGTTGCAGTTGTAGACAACACCTAATCCATAGTTGTACAGCATCAAGTGGCTCAGCCAAGGACGAGATCTCCGTGTCATCCAACAATGTCGCCTGCCCTATGGCATCAAGCCCTTCAAGGATGAGGTATTGTGTGATGTTGCCCCACTTGAAGTTTGTGATGTTCTTTTAGGCTAGCCATATATGTGGAAACATCATGTTGTATATGAGTCTAGACCTCTTAGTGTCATTGTCACTGTGGGTAGACAACTGTACAGGATACCAGAAGTAGCTCCACCTACTGCAATTTCTTTGGTCTCAACTAAGCAGTGCAGGAAGGCCATCTCCTAGACAAGAAAATGTGTCCTCTTCTTGATTCAAAATGTGTACTTCTTTGTTAGACATTTCCGACAAGATATTGTGTGCCCCAAACGAAGATTGTATGCAAAAGTAACGTCCCTAGGAAGTTGATGTATCAACTAACCATATCGGGGCCCACAAACCTTTTGGCGTTTCATCTTATGGGGTTAAGGTTTTAGATGTTTAGGGTTTTCTCATTGATGTTTTATGTTAAAAGGCCTTTTCAACCTCATTGTAATCATCTTCTTGCGAATGCGCATATCCGTCACATCCCTTCTTAGAGATAAGTTACCATCATTCTAGCGATATCATTTCACTCTGTATTTTCTTTTACTGTCTCTGCATATTTCATTCTTTAATAGAAATTGAGTATTATCGTATCTTTGTGTTTCTATCGTATTTCTATGTTTCATTTTGTTCCCTCATAAATCCGGATCATTTTAAGATGTTATTTCAATGTAAATTCTAGATTTCAAATCAACTTATCAAATGCCCCTAAAAAGATGACACAAGTACTAACTAGGGAAAAAAGGTGAGACGTCTAAGGCTTTTAGGCCTAGTGTCCTCAATTCCTATCTCAAATCTGTATGTATGATATTTCTAGACACCAAAATCAGAAATACAACAGAAGTTTAATGTCTCTTTGAAAGATTTCCAACCAGCGATAAAAAAGAGACCAAAACAAGTAAAACATCTAGGGTTTTATGCTAGAAAAATAGGACGATTTACCTCTTTGCTAACTACAATGAATTCAAATCTGATTTCTGTGATTTTTATCTATGAAACACTCAGATCTAAACCAGAAATCAGTGCCCTATTAGATATTGAACCAAAACACAGAAGAAAGGCCCCATACAAGCAAGACGTCCTAGGGTTTTGGAGGCAATTTTCAGTAATTTGCTTGAGGGAATGAGAGCCAAGCTTAAGATGTATTTTGGGGATTTTTATGGCTCAAATGCAATCTGATTTATAAGGTAATTTTCTGCGGTAAATTCCAGATTGCAAAATAAAACAAAAAAAAAAAAAAAATTGATGAATTTTGGATTTTTTGGGTTGGTTAGGAAGGGAAGAAGACTAGTACCTTGGTTTGCTTTGGGCAATGGGGTCCAGATGCACCTTAAGGAAGTGATTCCTTTAAAGATCTAAAGGGCAAGTAGGGCTATCAAAACAAAATCCTACAAGTCCTAGATCTAATAAATAAATTACTACATGAATTGGAAGGGAGGGGCCTTCAAGAATCATACCACCTCCAAAACTACTAGGGAGTGCTTTCACTTGAAAGGGAATGAGTGTTTCTTTTGTTCGCAATGAATAATAGGGCAAAGACTCACACATTTATAGCAAACAAACAGGAGATAAGACTTACCTCTCCAATGTAGTGATCCCACTCCTCTATGGTGCCCAAGTAGCTTTTGACAAATCTAAACCTGCAATAAAACTTTACCAGTATGCTCCAAGAACCATTTGCCACATTTCGAAGAAGTTTGATCATCTATCACCACAAAACCTTTGACAAGAGACAAGTGCAAAAGAGCTTTATTCCAATAACTTCCAACCAATTTATAAATGAGGAGGCTCTTATTTATAGATGAAGAGACAAGTGCAAAAGAGCTTTATTCCAATAACTTCCAACCAATTTACAAATGAGGAGGCTCTTATTTATAGATGAAAAGCTTGACAACCTCTTAATAAAATAGCAATAGATCTCTAACAAATCCTAGATCTATGCTCAAAAAACTAATATCCTCTACTAAACCTAAGAGGATATAGTCAACAAGAAGAAAATATGGTGGACTGATGCCACATGTACAATAGATGAGGATAGATGCCTCTACAAAGTGGACTCCCTCCTAGAAATGTGTCCCAAATTGTCAAAAATTCAGCGATAATCCTCCTGCGGCAGATTTTAAAAGCACCGTAACTATGTTAATGTTTACCTAAATTTCTATTATGACCACATTTTCGAAATCCCATGGTCCTTCTGCACATAATGACAGTGATCTAGCAGAATTCTGGGCACTTTTTAAAAAGATAGCTGCCCCTAAAGCTAGGCCTCCCTCAAAATATGTGCAACAATCTCCTCAAGTGGATGTCCTCATCAAAAGTGAGATAGACATGGTCAGAATATAACAAACTCCCTCATCTAGGGGGTTTGACCTCATCAAAGTGATACAAGATATCCTCAAAATGCTCCACAAGACCCTCACACATGTGGATCCAACAAAGTAGGAGGGTTGTCCCCTCAAAATACTCCAAGAAGTGCTCAAGAAATCCACACGTGTGAGCTAGACGTCTTCCAAGGTGGGTCGCTCCTCTAAATCATCCAACGTCCTCCTCAAATGATGCTAAATGAGTGGAAGGTAAGCACATATGGTCCTCAAATGCAACAACCTAGGTCAAATGGTCCAAAAGAGCAAGTTGACCCCTCAAAATGAGCGTTGATGTGGCACGTCTGGCATCTAAGAGAGTGTACATGGTCCTATCACAATGCCCAATGCAATGTACACAACACCCAAGGCAGTGATGGATCTTGATGCAAGTACACAGATCTCGATGCAAGTACTCAAATCTTGAGGCAAGTACAAAAATCCCAATGCAACATAAATGATGAGTCACGTCTTAATGCAAGTGCCATTAGGTGGAGAAACATAAAGTTTCATCCTTTAACTTCACAATAACTCATTGGATTTATATCATTTGCCAACTTTAACCATGGTGGGGACTGTTATCCCCTATCCTAGGGATAACTAAGGAGATTATGTCTCGAGGCCCACAGGTCCTAGACATGGAGTACCGAGATCCATATGACTTGAGCTTGGCCTCGGAGAGCCCATCTTTTCTTCAGTGCGTCCTATCTATCAGCAGCAGCAGCATCCATCCCATCGGCCTGATTCTGAAGTAGTAGTGGGTCTTGCTTCATGAGGTAATGAGTCAAGGTATCATGGTATGTGTCACTCTGATTTTCGAAGCATTTGAATATGTGCACTGAACTCTCTTTTGTTTCATAACATTGGCTTGGAAATTATGCTCTTTAACTTGTTCATGCCTGGGGGGGGTGACAGAGTTCCATTAGGGATGGTTCCATTAGGGATGAGTTGCCACTAGGTGGGTCTATAAAAGGTCATCATCCATTCCTTCCATACTTACCACTTTTCATCATTGTCCCTCTCATCTTCCCCTACCTTGGTTCGGGCATTGGGTTTGCCAAGCTAGTAAGGGTTGTACCTTGCCTTGTGGGAAGAAGGGGCTAAAGTTAAAATCCAAATTGAAACCTTGAGATGCTTCGCCCAGGCATTCCCGAGAAAGTAATAAATGGCTTCTCAGTAAGAAAAGGGGACTCGTAAAATAAAATAAAACTCAAGATCTAGTTGGTGGATAGGAGGTCTCATCATCAGCCGGCCTATTAGGTCCATGGGCATGTAGCGGTATGACACTACCATCTATCTGGTCACCAAACCAGGGTAGTGGCTCTTAGTGGCATAACCAAGAGAAAGGGGGTCTTATCACGAGCCAACCTTCCCTCAGTTATTCTCTTGAAAAGAAAAAGCAATAAGACAAAGAATAAAAGGAATTGAATGGGCTAGGAAATAATGGCATTCATGACAAGGTGCAACTCGCCCTCTACAGAGGAAACCACAGGTAAGACCTACATTTCCCTGTTATCACTGCACCCCTTGCCCAAACATTCCCTTTTCCATGTCATATGCTTACATGGCCTAGATTGGTCTTCACCTAGGAGATACCCCAAACTTGAGGAGGATTAACTCAATAGGACATCCTGAGACTCTGTCCAAACCTGGCTTCTTAAACTGCATAACGTCTTTGAGCATTTGTCTGGGTAAAGGGGGTTTGATGCACATGTTTCGGTAATTTGATTATTGGATGTGATTGACATTGCTATGATCCCTGTGACTTATGAGCCCGTGAAGGAAAACTTATTGTTGTTGCAGGACCACGCCTAGTGGACAAGTACACATGGGGAGATGATTAGCTCAGACCTCCATGGGGCTAAAATCCCACCAGATGGATGTTGTGACCCCAACCAGGGGCAGAACGACACCAGAGGATGGTGCTAGGAAAGAAGAAGAATGTTTCCTCCGAGACACTCCAACAAGCATAGACCCAGGGGGGTCTTGCCCTTCCACCATGACATTGGCCCTTGAAGGCCCCTGACATCATCATATTGAGCCTTGACGTCATCCAGTTAGGGTTTTGGCATGATGAAGGCTTGGTTGGTATGTGTGGCAGCTCTTGAGGCCTTTTGAGGCCTAACGTTCCACTTTTGAGGCCTAGCGTTCCATGATGGGGCTTAAGGTCACCCTAAGAGGCGCATGACATCATCACTAAAGACAAATTAGGGTTTTAAATTGTTAATTTTATGTAAAATTGGATTTTGGATGTAAACTGGCCATGTCGGCCTTTTTTGACCTAAAAGACAATTAAAGGTCATTGTCATTGTATAAATAAGAGATAAATCTCTTGTATTTTTTCATCATTGATTCATCACTCAAGAAGAGGTCTGAAATTCGGCCTCCCTTAAGTGTTATTGGCTGAAACTAGTGGTGCGCACTTCTTGAAGGAGGCCTTTTTTGGTGCATTTTGGCTATTTTCTTGTGAAGGATCTTCAACTAGGGTGATTTGCTAGATTATTCTTGGTGAAGTGGGTGGAAATTCTACATTTCTTTATTGTGAATGAATGTTATGGTTATTTTTTACTTGTTTCATGTCCAAGATTATGAAATTGCTAGCTTGAAACCCTTGGGGAATGACATGTGTTATCATCTTTTTCCCTATAATCTTCCATATGTTAAAATCTCTTGAAAGGCACCTAATTTGAAGTAGATACTAGAGCCCTACCATTGTAGCACTCTAGTAACTCTACTTCCATTGCCAATTGCATAATTTATTACATTTTATTCAAGGAAAGAGAAAATCGTTAGGGCCTAACCCTTGTTACTTTCTAGCAATTTTCTCTTGGAAAAGGATTTTTTGAGGCCTTGGGATACCAACACCTCTCTTGTCCTTTCCATCACTTAACATACTATTATCATTTGTTATCTTTCCTTTAAGAATTTGCTGCTGTCATTAGTGACTCCATTTACCCTAGAAATGCACTAAACTACGTCTTACAAGTGGTGATTGAGAAAACAAGCATTTATAATCTCATCCTTGAACTCTTTACTAACTATTTCTAACCCTAAATTAGACTAATTCCCAAGCTAACTTGCTGCTGTAGCAACACATTGCTACAGCCATCTAAACATACATTAATTTGGCACATTTACCTACATAACTCACACTAGAACCAATCAAAATTCAATTGTGATAATTGCAAGTGAATCTACTAGGTAAGTGTTAGTTTTGTGTGTAGTTTTTGTACAAATTTTAATACAAATTATGTATTGCCTGGATTCTCCTGATCTAACAATTATATGCCACTGTTAAATACAGAATCGCTTCTACTAAAATTCTTGCGGAATTTAAAACACGATCGCCAATTGCAATATCAAGAAGAAAGATCAATCACACATAACACAGATGTTTTACCGGGAAAGCATAAAGCTAAAAACCCCACTATCATATATTATGTATAAATCATGGATCATGAAACAATCTCATACAAAACTCTAATCCAAGAGCTCTCAGTACAATATACAATCGTCTCACACTGTCATATGAAAATTGACAAATTCATGTGCCAATTTACTTCTTCTAGACAACCTGCCTCCTCTACGCAATCCCTGCTAATCGAAATCCCTACAATGAATGAATTCCTCTTGCCTAGGTTGTGCGTTCCTCATTGGCACATCCACTGTGTGTGGGTTGCATGAGTGCACCCACTAAAGTCACAACTGATAGTCAAACTGTCCCTTTCACCTGTTATCTCAACTGGGTCTCCACTGGATCTGACATGCATGTAGTTAACAGTGGTAAATCTTCAGTTGCATGTGAGACCACTGATTGTGAATTAATTAATAATTAATTCACTGAACTCTCACTAGTGTAAGTTCAGTTACAACTAGTACAACTGAGCTTAACTCACTTCACTGAGTTAAACTACTTCACAACTCACATAACTCCACTTATAACTCTGTTACAACTTCAAGTCACTTAGTTACAAGTTACAACTAATTCGACTTCCATGTCCCACCAGTCAACCTTTGAACTCGAATTTCCTATAGCTAACTGATTTTCCATTTCAGTTAACTATTTCAAGTAATTATGAGATAATAGATTAATATTTATTGTCCAATTTATTTAAGGGAAAATTAAATTACACACATTTCTTGTTGACTTTTCAACAGTTTTCTTGCACTTTTGGCCAACTAAACTTGTTGTTGTTGCAATAGATAGCTACAGCCATCTAACTGCAGCAAAATCCCTGCAAAAGTGACATTAAAAGCTAGTCTATCATTGCCAATTTTGCTTGTGACAATTTACTATCAAATTGCCTAGTTAAAGTCACTTTTTATTGTCTTTTTCAAGCAATTTCAAGGCTTGAATCTTGTGGCTATTATAAGATATTAATTGCTGTTATAAATTGATGCATTGCTGCAAATTCATAATCAGCTAGCTTATTTTACAAAGGTTTATTGTCTTATGAAGTACTAACAATCATCTGGTACCTACAAAGTGCCCCGTTTGCCTTATTGTCTTGTTTTGGGCAGGTACACAATATCATTTATTTGCTTCATCCTTAAGACATAAAAGAAACCTCTGATTAGAGTGATCTATGGGAGGGGAAGGATTTCCTTCTGACTATTTGCCTTAGCCTTCTCAAACCCCCCAGGTCATCGGGGACGTCTCCCCTGGGGTAGCTTAAACATACTCCTAAATAGAAAGGGATCTCCTATTAAGGTGACAGTGATAGGTTATTCCCAGTTACGCCAATTATGTACCCTCTTGCCTTGGGATTTTGGGACAAGTACAAATTGTGAGATAACATTTTGGCGCCGCTGCCAGGGAACATCGAGTCAATTTTCCTCAAACGACACTTTTCGGTAAGCCTTTATCCAAAGCCTTCATTTCACAAAGCTTACCTGGCGACTCCACTGAGGATGATCCCCTCATCCCTTTGATAATCTCAAGGAGATTGTCTAGCGACTCCACTGATGACAACCCGTAGCAGACGTCAATACACACTCTCTCGTCCTGTAGTTGCTATTGTCCCCATGGCCCCTCCTAAATGGCCTCCCGAAGAACTCTTCAACCCTTTAGACTTAACCAATATCCAAGGAGGATTACATGATCTCCCTAAAAATGTTGATTCATGGATACCCAAGTTTTCCGAAGAGTCTAAGGTTTCTGGTAACACACATTGGACCAAATTTTGTGAGAGCTATGACTTTCATCAGTCTGGGAAAGAACATCCTAACAGATTCATGAGACTTTTCTTTGCCTCACTTACTGGAACTCCTAGAAAATGGAGCACTAAACTCCCAAGCAAAAGCCTTACAACTTGTGAAGATTTAGAACAAGTTTTCCTGCAAAGACGGGCTGTGATGGAAGATATGGCATCCCTTTATTCCCAATATCTCAATATCTGCAAACAAAACCACAAAACTGTTAGGGAATTTAATGACAGGTTTAATACCTTACTTAGTTGAGTTGATTCTGACTTTCTACCAGAGAGCGCTATTCTCGGACAATACTTAAATTCTTTCGAAGGAAACTTCCAATTCATCCTTAGGAACCAATTCCCTACAAACCTCAAGGAAGCACAAGATGGTGCTTGCCGGATTGAAGAAAATCTCAAATGGTGTGATCCCATTCCCCAGGACCAAGATGATGTCCTATGGTTCAATGAGGAAGAGGTTGAGGAAGAACATGATTTCCCAGAGATACTAGAGGTAAACGATGAGATTAAGTTAAACGTTTCCCCTAAAGGGGCTGGTACTTGGAAGAATGGGTTCTCAACTATGAAAGATGCCTTAATTTTTTCAAAACAACATGAACCCTCTAAGGATCTAGGTACCTCTGAGGAAATCACTAAGTTAGAAAGGTCACTATCACAAACCCAAAAGCCTCTTTCTATGAGACTTCCTCAGACAATAAAACCTCATGCTCCAAAAGAACAAATTTGTCCGAACACTTTGAACCTACAAAATGTTGCAAGACAAAAAGATGATCCTAAGTCCTTATCATGCAAAGACTCCCATTTTGAACGTTATCACCCAAAGGCTACTCATGAGAAATATAATTATGTAGATTCCATATTTACCTTGTTCACGCCAAATCAAACCCAAGAAAATCAAGACACCAGGAAGCCTAGGATTGAATGCTTGGGCCAAACAAGTGAGGACTCAAGGGTAAAGCTTGAAGAACCTCAGGTATATGCTGGCGATCCACCCCAACATTTCCCAAAACCTAACAATTATAGGACCAACCTGAGCAGTAGTATGGCCTATATCTTACAAAAAGTCAAAAGGATTCATGGAATGTTGGAAATCCCTTCTTTGACAAAACAGACCCCAGATGACCAGCGATCATTCGAAGAAACTTCCACACTATTACAAACTGGTCATTTTGAGCATTCTCACTTCCTTGCTAATAGATAACCTATATCTTCACAATTGCATGCTTGACTCCGAGTCATCTGTCAATATGATGAGTTTGAAGGTTATGAACCAATTGGGGTTGGAAGTCACAAGGCCTTATACCGACGTTCGTAGATTTGAGTCAAAGGGGATCAAGGTCTACGGCTTGATGGAAGGTCTTCAAGTGCACCTTGTTGACTACTCTAATTTCCCCATCATAATGGACGTCGTTGTTGTCGATATACATGACACTTGGGGAATGATATTATCTAGGGAATGGGCTGCTACTTTAGGCAGAAGTCTACAAATGAACTTGTCCTACGCAACTATTCCCGTCAGGGATCAAGATTGCATCACCTTGAATAACAAGCCAAAGAGAATGGAACACATCGAAAGGTGTAAGCATGGACATAGTGATTACAACTACGTAGATCCATGCTTATTTCAAGGTTTGACCACTCTTCCCTTGGTAGAAGAAGACAATATTAATGAGATAACATGGACCAAGGGAAAGGGTGACCAGAATCTTCCTAGCAATCACAAGGACAACATTACACAAGGTAATAACGAGACCTTACATTTGCACGAAACATACATAAGGGATAGTGCTTTGATAAAACCCCACCCCATCGTTCTGGAGCAAGCAAGAGATACAAGTTGGGGTGATTATCCCAACAATGCCTCTAACCTATCTGAAGACTGGGATGACTATTTTTCTACACAAGAAGATGACAATTTCATAAGGTTTAGAAGGAAAGGAGTTGGCTTCGTCAAATGGAAAGGGGATGATGAACATTCACTGACTAAGCCAAACCAAGAAGATGTACTAAGTACAGAACCCCACCCTCCTCCCTCGACATAATGCACCAGAGTACAAGACGCAGTTGATTCTGAAGGAGGGGGCTACAAGCAAGGAGAATTGGTTTTAGAGTGGGATACAAAGATGGGAGAGCCTACTAATGTTAAAGGGAATGCACAGTTTTGGATTGGTCCTTTTAGAGTCGGAATGAAGTCAGTCAACAATGTCTACTATCTATCCACTACTGAAATAATGTAACTGCAAAGAGTATTGTATTTATTCTTGATGTATTATTCATTAGGTCAATCCCCTTTTGCAGATTGATCGTGTCAGGTATTGTAAATGACCAAATCCCCTTTTGTGGATTGGTCAAACCCTAATTGTAATAGGCTAAATGAAAAGTCGGCCCCGGAATATATTAAAGTGGTTATAACCACCCAGAAAGAGAAGTCGGCTTAGCCAGAATATAGTAAGGTGGTTATAACCACCCAGAATGAGAAGTCGGCCCAGCCAGTGAAAAGACACCTCCGTCCACATGTGCCAAATTGTATAAATAAAGAGGCTAGTGCCTCATTTGGACACACACTCACTTGATGATCAGAGTGCAAGTCTGGAGCTACAGTTGGAGAAGAAGAGAGAGAGAGAGAGGCACATTCTTAGGAGAGGACTTTCTGTATTTGTTTGAGTTATCTCTTGGCATTGTATTGGCTATCTATAATAAGGAAGTTTTTGTTGGGTTTTCTCCCCCATGAGGGTTTCCCAGGATAAATGATGTGTCTCTTGTGATTGTGTATTTCTCAGTGATCCTATCTATGCTATTGTTATCTAGTGAAATGCAAAGAACTCTAATAATAGCTTAAACCTTGACATGGTATCAGAGCTAAGCTGAAGAGAGCATCTTTCACAAGAGAAAGCGAAAAACATCACTGTTGTCGTACATGCAAATTAGGGTTTTTTATTGATGAAGTATTTCAGCCACAAAACCATCTAGAAAAGTGCGCCCTTCCTCAAGGATCACTTTGGCATCCTCAACGCAAGTTTTCAGTGGGTAGATCTCCCGGAAAGTGAAACCCTAGTTTTCACCGGTATCAGAAAACCAGAAGCACCAGTACAGAAATCCGTTGGTCAAGTTTGAGGGGGTAAAAGTTGGATTTTCAGAAATCTGACTGCACCAGCTTACTCACCTCAGCTCAGCGCATCTATCCCTTGGATCAGAATTTCAAAATTTGAAGTTTGAAAAATTAGTGTTTCCTCATAAAACCCTAAGTTGCAGTTGTAGTTGCAGTCTCAGAACCAATTGCAGTTGCAGTACTAGTTGAAGTATAAGTCGTAGTACCAGTTGCAGTCACCCTTGAAGTTTTTAAGAGTTGGTAATGATTACCGCTGCTGTCAGATGGTGCCACTACCTGCAAATGCTATCAGAGGTATGTACTCACATATGTTTAAATTGTTAAGCGTTAAAGGGTATTTGCAGGAGAAGGGATCTCTTGCCATACATCCAGAAGGATCTCAAGATCCAACACATTTAAAGGAATAATGCAACCCAGGTGTGATTATTCTAATATGCATCTATTTGTTATGACACTATTTTGATCAGTGTTGCATGTTGTAGCTATGACCATCATACTAACCTTTGGTCAAAATCTAAGTCAAGGTATTAGATGGATTAAAAGTTGAGATCATAGAGTTTATCCTCTAACCCAACCTTTTGTTAAGATAGCATATTGTCTTAGTACAGAAGACAGGTTAAAGAAAGCACTCGTCATCTTGAGTGAAGGAGACTTGGAAGAAAAGCAAGCACAATATTCTTGGGGACAAGGCTCTAGGTTCCAGGTTTGATTAATCAAGTTGATAAGATTCAAAGTTACACATGACAAGTTGATGACTACCCCTTTACAAGTAACCACTATAGTTGAGATAGCAGTCTTTGAAAAGTATCATACTTGGTAGCATGTGAGGATATTGAGATAAATGCTTAATGTAATCATTTGCCTGATACGACTAACATCTCCTCTAGGATAAACCTCGTGTGTTAGTTCCAGGTTGCCATGGAGGAATGTTTGATCACAACACTATAAGAGTGGTGGCCTCATTTCGTATTGTATTCGTTACCTTTAATCTTTGCTTCAGACAAGTTACAAGTGATAGCTCTAAAGGAGCTACTGTGAGGATTGTTCGTGCTATTGCTTTATCTACTATTATCAAAAGGATATTATTCTTGCTTGTTGTTTTGTTGACCTTGTTTCAGGGCACAGGTGATAACCCTAAGGAAGCTATAGTGAAGGTTGCAGAAGGCGATGTATTAAAGGAGACATGAAGCAGACTATGTACATGACCATATACACTCATGTACCAAAGAAGATGAAGAAGAAGTTATCTCTTGAGATTCAGAGTATCTCATATGAAAATTGACTGAAAGGAGTAGAAGGCTCCAAAGATGACCGAACAAGCAGAACTCGTTTGAAGCATGACTTTGTCTTTCACATCTAGACTTGGTATTCAACACCAAGTATACCCTGTAAGAGATGTTGAAGTCTTTATAGACTCAGAAGAAATCGAGAGTAAGCCTGATCTCAAAAAGTATCAAATGAAGAGTCAACTTCCATGACTGGGAGACAGATGTCGTGAGAAGACTAGATCGTAGCTTCAGAAACTTCTAGGAGATATGAAATCTCCTGGGAAGATTCCCTTGTTTCAGTGACAAAGAAGGAAGCCAGTCAGAAAGACTAGGATATGGATTCTTCCGTGAGAAGAGAAGTCAGTATTGACTTCCAATATTGATCTATACAGATCAAACATGTTGCAGATGTACAAAGCCTGATGTATGTCCATAGGATTCTCACAGCAAAAGGGAGAAGACTATGACGAGACACTTATTGAAGAAATAGTTACAGTATTTATGAAGACAACCAGAACAACCATGATTCATATCAAGTATGATATGCAGGGGGAACAATCCCCATATTTAAAATTGAGTGGCAGTTGGTGCAGTACATTAGTTGGGTCATGGAGACATGACTACAATGAAAGATAGAGTTACCTCCATGAAAGAAGAAGAGTTATCTTCAGTATCAATTATTGAGCCACTCTTGTTTCAGATGAAACTGTTGTCGTAACAAAATAAGAGTAGTTACGCTCAGATTTTAGTAGCCACAATGAGAATGAAGCAGTCATTCTCAGCCTCAGAGCAGCTGCAGGTGCAGAGTCCCAGATTCCAGAAGGAACAGTTGCAGAGAAAGTAGAGGACATACTCCCAGACAGTGAGACAGATAGTGCCTTGCAGAAAGCACATAGAGCTAGCACATGATTGTGCAGATTGAGTTGCAGCTGAGCAAGTGTACCAAATTGGTACAATGTAATGAGAAAAATTGATTTGAAGATTGAAGACTCATGTCTGCCAGTTGAAGAAGGATCTGTACGTGTTGAAGCAAGCTCCTAAGAGCTTGATATGGCAGAATTAACAGTTTCCTAACAAGCTTGGGCTTTACCAAGAGTAAAGATGATTCTAAACCTCTACTTCAAGGTTATGAATGATGAGCCGGTGATATTGTTGTTGTATGTGGATGACTTATCTTAACTAGAGAAGAAAAGCTCATCACCAAAAGTAAGAAGAAGCTCGCTGCAGAATTTGAGATGAAAGACCTTGGCCTAATGCATTATTTCTTAGGTCTTGAGGTATGGCAGAGTCCAGAGAGAATCTTCCTTAACCAAGGGATGTATGCAATCGAAATTCTGAAGAGATTTGACATGTTAGAGTGCAAGTCCATGAATACACCCATGGAAACGAAGTTGAACCTACTGGTCGACACTTCATCAGAATTGATTGATGTCACGTTGTATAGACAGATCATTAGATCATTGATGTATCTGACGAACACCAAACCAGATATATGTTTTGCCGTGAACACCTTGAGTCAGTTTCTGGTAGAACCCAGACATGTTCATGTAGTTGTTGCAAAACATGTGATGAGGCACCTTAAGGGTACACTAGATTGTGGTCTTGATTATGATGGAGATCATGATTTCACACTGAGTGGGTAAACTAATTCAGATTGGGCTAGAAGTGTCTCTGACAGGAAGAGCACTTCAGGATGTTGTTTCAGTTTGGGATCAGCCATGATCTCATGGCAGAGTAGGAAGCAATCAAGCATTGCTCTTAGTACAACGGAAGCAAAATACATTGTTGCTTGTTCTGCTAGTTGTGAAGCCATATGGCTTCGTATGTTGTTGACTGGTCTATTCGTCCCAGAGATGGAAGCAACCACGATCCTATGTGATAACCGGAGCTGCATAAAGATAACAAAGAATCTTGTATTTCATGACAAGTCGAAACACATAGAGCTCCGATACCATTACATCCATGACATGGTGCAGAGAGGAGCCATAAAGCTCCAATACGTTAGCACGGATGAACAGGTTGTCGATGTGTTGACCAAGCCTCTATCTCAAGTAAAGTTTGAGCACTTTCGAGATAAGCTCGGTATAGTCCGAAAGGACCTCCCTCGATAGGGGGAGTAATGTTGTGACATGCCAACCGAGTGTTGTGCCTCCAGCTTAATTGTTGTGTCGAGATGTCAGTCGATTGTTGTGCTTCCATCTTAATTGTTGTGTCGAGATGCCAGCCAAGTGTTGTGCTTCCAGCTTAATTGTTGTGTCGAGATGATAGCCGAGTGTTGTGCTTCCAGCTTAATTGATGTGTCGAGATGCCAGCCTAGTGTTGTGCTTCCATCTTAATTGTTGTGTCAAGATGCCAGCCTAGTGTTGTGCTTCCAGCTTAACTGTTGTGTTGAGATTCCAGCTTAATTGTTGATGCCAGCTTAATTGTTGTGTTGAGATTCCAGCTTAATTGTTGTGATGATGTGCCAGCTTAAGTGTTGTGATGCCAACCTCGTGTTGATGACATGCCAACCTCGTGCTGTGATGATGTGCCAACCTCGTGCTGTGATGATGTGTTGCCAGCTTCTTGTTCTGATGCCAGCCTCATGTTGAAGACTCTCAGCCTAGTGCTAAAGTTGATGATGCTCCAGCCCTTGTGCAGTGATATTGTTGCTTTTGATGTTGTATCAGCCTTGTGTTGTTATTGATGATGATGATGTATTAGTGTTATACTAATCCATGTTGATGCAGTTGATGATGATGATGTCACCTCAGCTTCTTACTGAAGTTGATGATGATGATGCCACTTCAGCTTCTTGCTAAAGATGATGATGATGATGCCACTTCAGCCTCTTGCTGATGATGATGATGCCACTTCAGCCTCTTGTTGAAGATGATGATGATGATGCCACTTCAGCTTCTTGCTGAAGATGATGATGATGATGCCATTGTTGATATTATGGTAGCTGCGGGAGGTATTTACCTCCACGTGTAAACCTAACGAGGAGAGAATACTCCAGGAAGCAAGAAGAAACCCTAATGAGTTGGCTAATAACCCTAGAAGACTTGTCGTCTCAAGAAGATAATTTATTTTGGGTTATTAGCCTCCAAGAGAAGAAGTCGGCCAAAAGAAATAATATATATTGAACAAACAGATACCCAGAATGAGAAGTCGGCCTAGGCAGTTAGCCAGATTTACTATAAATACGGGAGGCCAGTCTTCATTCTGGCAGGCAGTCTCAGAATCGCAGAGCAGCACTTGTGCACACTGCAGTGCCCAGTTTTGTGTGCAAGTCTGAGGAGAGCTGCCATTGCAGCTGCTACAGCTAGCAGATCACATTTGGCTTGGACTATCTCTTGGTTATGGTTTAGACTATCTGATAAGCTCTTGTTGGTGCGCTATCCTTGGGGAAAGGTGTGCTACCCTTTGTTTGGCTATCTAGCCTAGGGTTTGCTTCTAGAGTCATTCTTTGTCAATTTTAAGGTGCTCGAAGGGTGGCTTCGGCCTATGGTTGGCTAACAATAGTGATATTGTAAATGGTAAAACGAGCACATCCATTATATTCTAACATCTTCATTCTGGCAGACAGTCTCAGAATCGCAAAGCAGCACTTGTGCGCACTGCAGTGTCCAGTTTTGTGCGCAGGTTTGAGGAGAGTTGCCATTGCAGCTGCTACAGCTAGCAGATCACGTTTGGCTCGGACTATCTCTTAGTTATGGTTTGGACTATCTGATCAGCGCTTGTTGGTGCGTTATCCTTGGGGAAAGGTGCGCTACCCTTTGTTTGGCTATCTAGCCTAGGGTTTGCTTCCGGAGTGATTTTCTGTCAAGGTTAAGGAGCTCGGAGGGTGGCTTCGGCCTATGGTTGGGTGACAATAGTGATATTGTCAATGGTAAAACAAGCACATCCATTATATTCTAACAGGTTATGGGCCCACACCTCCTTCATTCAGTCTAACCACTAGAAGGAAACATAGCCAGAAGGATATTAAGCTCGTTGAAGAACTGCTGCTAGGATTTCTGGCAGGAGCAGTCACCAAAGCACTGCCGCTAGGGTTACTAGCAGGTGCAGTTGCAGAAACCCTAATCCTCTCGTTGAGGCACCTTAAGTGAAGGGATTGACCTAATTTGCGGATATATCAGTGCACCCTAGCCTAGCGCATCTCCTGATACTCTCAGCAAGCCAAGACGTCAAGTTTGAGTTGTTGGTCAGATCTAGGGTTGACCAAGTCAAAGCAGCCATGACTTACTCTATGAAGTCAGAAAACAAGTTAGATGGAGCTTCTAACTTCAAAGCGTGGAAGACAAGGATTGACCTCATCCTTGCCAAGAATAAAGTGTTGGATATCGTGAAAG
>ML782124.1:691780-702362 GCA_009831015.1 Picea engelmannii | reverse complement strand
TCATGTAAACATAAAAGACATAATCATGTAGTTGCAATAGATAGATAAAACAATGAAATATTCCACTAGTTATGTTTGCCTATGCATACATCTAATACCCCCCAAACATACACAAGTGATCTATGCAACTAAGTGTTTAGGAGTTTCTTAAAGATTGATTAAATTTTTAATTCCCTTCCCCCTAAACTATGTGTGCGCTTCAAGCTTCCTCCTCCCTTGGCCAAATGACTGCCTGGTGCTCAAGATAGTAAGGCTAACGAGGCCTTACCCTAGCTTCCTCGGTCAGCCCTGACAGCAAGAGTACTTCCCGGAAGGGATCTCCCCAACGAAACCACGGGACGGTCCCCCGCCACTACCCTCCGTTTTTTCCTCAAGCCTGTTTTAGATGGTGGAGATGGCTGAATGAAGCCCCTAAAATGTTACTAAATGTTATTATGACCCACGGGTGGGTCTTTAGGTGTGTTTGGTTGCTTTTAGAAGAGTTTTAGACCCTTAAAAAATGTGTTTTTAACGCATGGCCGAACTCAAAATGTGTGAAAATGAGTTCTTGCGAAATGTAATTCAAACCACCATCAACATATCATAACATAAAAAGAATATTGCACCATGTTAAACCATCAATCCATGAACCATTCCACAAGTAAATGAGATTTAAAGATAAGCGAAATGTACTTGCCGAAATAAAGAAATGTATACGTGAATACTTCAGACCATAGGACGAAATGACATAAGTATAGAGATGCTTAACATGTGAAACATAAAGCCCATAAACGAAAGATATGTGTAGTGCAAAACTTGCTGAAGTAAAATTGGGACGTAGATGCTTAAACCATGAACAAAAACGTGAGCTCTAAGACATCCATCAAATACACATTATCCCATCATAACCATAAACCATTGATTGCAAAAGAAAAGGACGACATCTAGCTAAAGTGCTAACCCAAATGAACATGAGAAGTTAACCATTCATCCACATGTGTACGTTAGGCTTTAGAAAAATAGAAATGCTTGAAAAATCAAAACGAATGAAAAACTTAGTTCATATTCACATCATATGCATAAAAGATTCGTAAATAGAAAAATGAAAAGACGAGCTATAGCATTAAGGATTGCATCTAGATCATTGAACCATCTACCATGAAAGCATATGCATATGAAACGAAACAACTTGAAGGAAATAGAACTTAGAAATGATGATAATCTAAGGATATTCTAACTAGATAGCACATAAATCATCACAAGTTAATTTCCCTTTAAGCCAAGGCGATTTTGGGGATGACTCCCCCAAGGTGCCGGCAATATGAAAAGTAAAGATAAGTTAGAATCAAATTTCCCTTAAGCCAAGGCGATTTTGGGGATGACTCCCCCAAGGTGTCAGCAAGTTATATTAATATTACTGAGATATAACTGCACAGGAAAGCAGGGCATTTAGTCTTATGTCTCCGAAGATACAGAGATTAGACAGGCTCCTGGCCGACTGTTCAGGCAGAAACTATCTCGGTAATATTAATACTTAAATAAAAAATAAAAAAATGTGACTTGGAAATGAAATAACTAATCTAGCCTGACGATTTTGGGGGGTTCGCTAGGCCAAGCACACTCCCAAGGTGTCGGCAATATTGTTAGCTTACAAATGTATACAAGAAATCAATGGAATAATACAAAATATACAAAAATACACAAGGAAAGTTTGGAAAATCGTTACCCAAATGAAGATATGTCTTGAGGAAGCCTTGAGGACGAATTTGGGCAGAGTTTCCCCTTGTTGCTGGTAAGTTTCTGCAAAAACCAGCAAGCAAAAGCTTGCTGGAAATGCTGAAAAACACCCTCAAACGTTAGAGAAATTTTCTGTTTTTACACAGAAAATTTTCACACAAAAACCTGCAAGTAAAAGATAATATATTGACCTATCTAAGAGAGTTAGAATGCTGAAACAAAGATGAAATGTGTGCAGAAATAAATATGGAAAACAGAAAATGCTAGGAGTTTGAGAAAGGGTTAAGGGTAGACTCATCTTCGATGCTATCCCAATAATCCTTTTGAAATGACCTGCAAAACTCAAGGAAAGTAGTGAAGCATGGAAATAGATAGTTATCTTGAATAAACTTAGAACGAAATACTTGCAAATCCTAAGCTATTCAACATGAACATAAACTAACAAGAATACTCTTCAATTAGTTTACCCTAGTAGAATACTCTACCCAAGATCTACTTGCTACAACACAACAAACCAAAACAATGCAAGTCACCTCATGTGAAGAAGAAACAAGAATACTCTTCAATCTCTTCCAAAATCCTCCAAAGCTTTTCTATTAATCCAAAATGTGAGAGTATTGGAGAAATACTTCTTCCAAAACTCTCAAGAGCAATGAGTTGGGTGGCTTGATAGCAAGAGCAAGAAGGTGAGTTGAAATTTCAGCAGCATAACTTTAGATCAAAGAATGGTAGTGAAAATGAGTGAGGAGGGGTCTTACTTATACCTCTAGAGGCAAAGTGAGGGCATCTTGATGAATGCCAAGTGTTAGTTTTTGAGAGAGAGAGAGTGAATCTCTATGAAGGGGGTGCCCCACCTAGGGTTTTAGACTAGGATTGATGATTTGGAAGAGTGTGGGGCCTCAAAGGGTGAGTTGTTAGGCTAAGGGGGGCGCACCTCTCATGAGAGGGGCCCACAACACATGCCAAAGCTCAAACAAATGGCAAGGGATGAGAGGGGGCGTGAGCTAGGAAAGGGGGGCGCAAGCTAGAATAGAGGGGCGCCACCTAGGATGTGAAGTGGAGTGTGGGGTCAAGGAAATGGAGAGGTGGAGGTCTAGGAGGGGTGCACCTCTCATGAGAGGGCCCCACACAAACTATTAAGTCAAATGATTAAGGTTTTGGGTAAGGGGCGTCGTTTTTCCCCTTAGGGCATGGGTAAAATGAGTGAGGGGGTAAGGTAAAGTGTGTTTTAGAGTTGTTAAAAGGTTAGGATGGGTTTGGGTAGGTTAGGAGGGTCTAACTTGCTCATTGCCACCTTACCACTAACTCACTAACTCAAAATTACAATAATTTTGACATTTTACTAATGTCACTTTAGCAATTAAAATTGTTGTTTTGACTGACTCTGACTCTAAGTGGACAAAGACATAGTAAAACTTGTCCGACTGAGCTGAAACTTGGTCTATGGGTGTAGGGGGTGCTATTCCATTTCTTTTGAGCACAAGTACCCCTATCAAAATCCCCAAGACCGAGTTTTTACAACATTAGCTCAAAAAATAATTAAATTATTAAAAATTTAATTAATTAAAAAAAAACTATCTAGACCTGACAAAATTCCGCGAAACTTTCTACATTGTCTAGCATGGTCATTTACAACATTCCTAAACAAAGGCTCCCAAAGGACGAGACCATTAGATCGTCGTTCACCACTTTGGAGGAAATTATTGCATGTGTGGAGGGAAAAACTCAAGGGAAGTCAGCCAGGCCCAAGAGCCCAGTTGACAACCTGAGGATAAAAAACCCTCGCTGAAAGGAACTCCCCTAATGGAAACATCTCAAGGTACCTGACCTAACTATGACTCATGCAGACTTATTACATTATTAACCCACGCAGGGGTGCGGAAATTTTGTTTACAAAAATTTTGCTGGAGCATCAGATGCCCAAGTAGAACCAATACTGTCTTCATCAAATCTTCATTTGGTGATGCATCTTCATGGCACATGAGTTGACCCCTAGCTGAATAGGCAGTCAACAATCCCCTACTTGAGGAATTGGTTCACCCAATAGGGCATTATGACACCTCTCCCATATCTAAATTTGGCAAATTGTATAAAGTCTTTAAGCATTTGTTTATTTTGAAAAGGGAGGATTTTATGCACATGTTTGGGTTGTTCTTTTATTAGATATGTCTTACTTGGCATACTATTTTGACTTGTGGACCCTTGGAGGGTGTACATGTTTGTCTTTGCAGGACCTTGACAGGTGAAAGCTTGATCATGAAGGCACAAGGTCACTTGGACCTTCATTTGGGGCATGAAGCCCACAGGTTGGATGATGCGCCCCCTTCTCTTTGGACACATGGGAACAAGTTAAATGATGAACATAGCCTTTGGAGCCATGAGAAGACACCTTGGAGAAGGAAGCTAGCCCCTCTTTGCCCAACGTTTGGCCTTGGAGGCTCAAAACGTCAATTCCTAGGGCACAACATCATACTTGGAGGGCTAGGGTTTGGTGGTGTTGGACGATTTGATGATGACTTGGCGCATCTAGATGAAGGAAGACCCTTCCACATTAAGACATGGCCTTTGGAGGCCCAACGTCTCCCTCAAGAACCTCAACGTCTTACTCATTATACCAAAACATCACCCCTAAAGAGCATGACATCACCCCTAAAGGGGATTTATTTTATGTATTATTTGAATTTTAAGTTGTGAAGGGGAAAATAGAGGAGGTTGGCCTCCCTAATTTTTGTTTTACCATAGTTAAGTGGACAAATTGGTTTTGCAAGACCTTCTATAAATAAAGGTCTTTCTCATTTCATTTTGATCATAACACACTTAAGAATTACATACTTGATGGCTGAAATTTTCACCTACTTGGGCATATTGCTCTATATCTCTCTTGAATGTCTTGTGGATGCTATAATTTGTCTATTGGAGGAAGAACTAAGGCGCTATCTCTTGTTCTTGTTTCTTTTGCAATTTGGTGGAATATTCTTGGTAAAGAAGAGTTATTTTCATGCTATCTCTTGAAATTGGTAAGGAAATTCTGCATATGGTTGTTGTTTCTTCTTGTTTCAAGGTAAATTTTGTCTAAACCATTGGAGGAGTAGAAGGGAATACACCCTCCACCAAGATCTATCATTTTTTCATTGAATAAGCTATTTTTGCAAAGGTTGTTGGGAGGAGTAAAAAGGCTTACACCCTCCTAGATTTACCTTGCTAGTTTGTTTGTTCTAAGGAGTAAAAGGGCTTACACCCCTAGAGAAGTAACAAAACTAGCTCTTACACAAGAGACTCCATTAACCCAATTGATAAATGCACTAATCTACTTGCATTGGAGATACAAAATTGTTGCATTGGTATGCATGAATTTTAGAGATATTGCAATTGTTCAAGTTGGAATAAATACTTCATGCTTTAAGCTTTCTTGTGCCCTAAGGGCGTCTTGATTAGCCTAATAATTTTCTTTGTTGTTACAAATAAATGCTACAGCCATTAGGGTTGCAGCAAACTCATCTTCTTTCAAACTTTGCTTACTAATCTACCACTGAAATTCACTTGTAAACCTCGGTTATTGTTCTACTTGTTATTGGCTAAATTTTGGGTGGCTTACTTGCTGATTTCTGTTGTTAGATCTTGCTGCTGTAGAAATTGTTTGCCACAGTCACTTGGCTGCTATAATAATTTGTTGATAACACATAACAAACAGCCCTAAACATCATCAAAGTATTGGCTAATTCATTGGAGGTTTAACTAGTCATTACTAGCTCTATTTCCAACATCTTGTACTTGATCTTTGATGGTTAAATTTGCAGCTATTAACATCTTTATTTGCTGATCTATATATTCCCATACTGCTGCAATTTGGGACAGCAAGGGTTCTTGCTTGATCCCCTTTGGTTTAAGGCTTGTATATCTATCTCTCGTCTTGTTCCGGGCAGGGCTAACATTGTTTTGCAAGTAAATAACGCTTGGCAACCATTCTCCCTCTACAAGACTCTTCCTCAAGCCTTATTCCTTCTCCAATCTTGACCTATAGGGGTGTCCATTGATCATTCTCTCGCTTTCCATCTCAATCCCCCTAGGGTCACCGGGATTCCTCCCTTGTAGTGATTTCATCATCACTAAAACGAGGGGAGTGTCTATCTAAGGTAACAGTGGGTAGGCACACCTGTAGTTGTCACACTTATGTGGATTGGGTTGGCCTTTGTCCAAGCTACAGATTGTGCAATAACAGGCCTAACAAAATTCTGAGCTCACCTTCATACACCTTGCTGCCAGCATCCAAAACGTCAAAGAAAGCGATGATGACACCATGCACCAGCTCAAGAATGCATAGTTGTATAGTTTCATATTTTGCAGTGATTTCGGGTACATTTTCAATGTGAACGGTAATACAAGCTGCTTTACAGGGCAGCAGTGAAAGTCAATGTTGCAATAACCCCATCACCAACAAAGACTGATAACAAGAGAATTCCGTAGACTCTGCTTCACGAATAATGCATATCCATTAATTTCTGTCAATGATAAGGTCCACAAGCATTGTAGAGTTGTTTCTGGTTCTGCGTTAAATATGTCCAAAATCAATACCTTTCTGACGATCAACAACCTTCGATGTGGAAACCTGTCTTTCCCATCGGAATTATTCCAATCTCACCAACTTCATCTGGAGAGAAATACCTTAGAGCCTGTCACAGGGATGATTTTAAGGATGGAAATTTATTTTAAAATGTAGAAACCTTGGCAAATCTTACCAATCCTTCATATGCCAACTATAAATGTTTGGCCATATTTTTGTAAAAATATTCAAATTTCTAAGGATTTTATATAGTTTTTATAAAATTTTGGCGATTTTTAAGGTAAAATAATTTTATCCTATAGAATTTGGGCGAATCATTTTTAAAATAGCAAATCTTGTTTTTGGAAAAACCATGGAAAATTAGCCCATGAGCGAAATTTAGCCCCTAAAATCATCCATGGAGCCTGAGATAATCCCCTTTCTGTAGTGATCATTGTCTTCAAATGTCTCCAGAAAAACCTCTTGCATCAAGGCAGCAACCTCAGAGATAGGACAGTAAAACCTGTAACTTGCTCAATGTCATTTCCTGCGAACTTTCAAAAATTCTAACACAAATCATCATCAGGGCAACCCTGTGGTCACCTCACAAACTTGTGGGTAACAAGAGGCTTCATCCCCCCTACCAAAGACAACTTATGTTCAATGACATAAGTTACTGTCAGAACAGAAAGAGGGTGATATCTCTGAGAGGACAAGAAAGTTTAGAAGAGCCCATGGATGCCACTGTGCAAAAAGTGAAGATATAGAGGTAAAAGGAACCATAATGGATGAAGCAAGCATTTCATCAAAAGAACAATGGCAAGGCTCAAGCTCAGTAAAAGTTGTGAGGTTCATACTGCAGCACAGTTACCGTAGTATACAGAGAAATATATGAATATAAGTCAAGAAAATACCTCCTACAAAGTGATTGAATCAACCAATATGACATCCTTGGATGACATTGGTAAAAAATCATGTGTTATTGTTTCTCACTTTTCAGTTTGAATGCTACCATATAAAGACTTCCATTTAATTGAACTACTGGCTTTAGCTGCTTTCATTGATATTCTGTTCTAAATGTTTATGTTTGTTTAATCTAATATTAGAAATCTGCTTGCAATAAAACTTCTCTATGTTTATGTGTTCTGTAATCTGTTAGAGAAGGGTTTTCTTAAGATGTCCCATTCAGATAATCTAGGTGGTTGCTCCTGTGGAATCCTCAACAGCAACAATTGGAGAAAGATAGAATGGGGATCAGTTATATGTTCATCACTGTGTACTATTATATACATCTATTCTTTCACCTAGTGGATATTAAAAGTTAATCTCACAAAGTAAAGATTTAGGAAATTCACATAGAGTAAAACATATCATATCACAAAAAGGGAAGAAAAAGCACATAACAGTCATAAAATACTTCAGTAAAAGTTATAAATGAACAAGAATCTATTTATTATATAAAATTTCACATGCAAAAATACAGACGCACCTGTGTAGATAAGAGAGAAAGATTCAGTGTTGTTCAGTCATCACAAGTCATGAGAAACATTACAGAGCCTTGTCTCAATGAGAGAGACGTAAGTAACTAAATTCCTCCACCACCTAACCACTAACATACAACTTAAATAATGTTTTTTTTTGTGACAGGCAGAATCAGCAACTAGTTGGCCACGTACTCGCGTGACATGTGGTCGTGTTATCCGACTGCTACCACTATAACCTCCAGGCATGCCAACACAGCCCCTCACACGGCACACAAGGTAAGTCGAGGGTTTCAAACCGATGACTTCACATAACGGAGTGACTTAACAGTACACTCCATCATCGACTGTTCTACACCCTAGGGGCTACAACTTAAATAATGTTATGTCATTGTATCTAAACTTTATTCCATCATGACTTGACTACATCATAAAGTAACTTTATAATATAAAGTATTCCTCTCCTAAATTTCCTTAAGTTGAACTATAGTACGAAGTATGAACAATGTAAAGCATTTATCCTTTCACTCTCCCTTGATGGTCATACAAAACACAACTGCTTGTCCCAAAACACAAATAATTTATCTGCACCAAAGAAAGTAGTTGAAATTCTACACAACCCACCTTTGAGTAGTGCGACCAATCAGCAATAAAGTAAAGTTCACAACTCCCTATTCTGTTGTTTTCTCTATGCATCATGCACCTCACTTTGATGTTTCCACAACACGAGAAATATCGCTCATTGTAAGACTTGTATCTAGCATGGTTGATTCAAGCATACCAAGACATCAACCATCTAATCATTCATTGACTCACTTTATAGATTGAAGTCGATAATGGCTGAAAAATTCATCCCTTCTACCATAGATGGATCATATATTTTGTCCTCCAAAAACACACTTTTCCTACATGCACAATAAACTTATGTTGAAATACTAGTCCTTTTAAGCCTACCATGACCTATAAAGTTCACAATAGATTGTGACTCCATTATATAGAGTTCACAAGTTATTATCAGATCTAACTTATTCCCAATATAAAAGGAGAGGTTGAGAGAATATCTCAACTAAACACCAAACTAGGAGACTAAGTTGGAGAAGATCTCTCACAACCAACTAGATCTACAACAACCTGCTAAATAATAGAATCAAACAACTTATGTATAGATAAACTCTACATTACAATAGCGAACCACATTATGAAGAAGCCCACATTAACAATAAGACAAGTAGGAGTTATTAACTTCAACACCCTCCCTTAACAAGTACTTGTCTTGATCTTTGTCAGGTAAGGTCTTCATTAGCATCTCTAACCATTTTGAAATCCTGCAGACGACGAACTCCACCATGTTGTCTTGTAATCCGCATAAAGGTGTAGCTCTCGAGTTGAATTCCTGAGTTCTCTAATTCCACCTCCCAGAACTCCCGAATCAAGCATCTCCCAAAGTCAATTACTAGAAAAAAATATGTACGCATGTCTCATAACCTCACTAGTAGACTACAATCCGCATGTATGTCTCAACAACTAATGAGGGATCATTGCCGAGATCCACAATTGCTGAACTAACTGGACAACCATCCATTCTAAGCTTTTAACCTGCACTTGATTCCTTCTATTTTTGGAAGTACAATTGCTTCAAACCAAGTAATCAATTTGACTGCAAAGACTGAACAATTGATCATCCTATGGACATACTTCCACCGACCAAGACACCTAGGTACCTGTTAGCACAAATTTCCACCCTCCAATTGAGTTGATAAACCTGTTATAACAGCGATGAAAACTTGGCTAATTCAAGGAGAAAAGCCCCAAATTGTCATAGGCTAGACCCCTCTCAGTTTGGGCTAGTGCTTGCTAGCTGTTATCCCCGATATCTAGGGATAACTAGGAGATCATGTCTCGAGGCCCACATGGTCCTAGACATGAGTACCGAGAGCAGGAGTAACTTGAGCATGGCCCTGGAGGGCCCATCTTTCTTCTTCTCAGCCAGACTTGTCCTGTCAGCAGTAGCAGCTTCCATCACCACCGGCCTGACCTTGCATCGGAGAGGACTCTTGCTCCATGAGGTAATTGGTCCGAGGTATCATGGTATGTGTCATATTTGATTATTATAACCTTCTTACATATGCATTAGGTTCCTTTCATTTCGGATGACTGCTTGGATCTTACACTAATCCACTTGACCACTGTTGGGGTGATTGATGGGGTAACTTAGCAAGCTGGTATTCATGAGTTTTGGTTAGCCACCAAGGGGGGTTTGCAGAGCCATCGTCCGCTCCCACCATCTTATCACTTTTACATCTTATACCCCGCTCATCTATCCCATTCCCCTAGTCTGGCCATTAGGATGACCTTCCAGGGTACACTTTGTCTTGTGGGAAGAAGGGGCTAAAGGCCCAGGGGGTAAAAGCAGCTGGTAAAAGATAAAAGCCATAGGAAAATAAAACCTAGAGATGCTTCGCCCAGGGGATCCTCAAGAAGGCAATAAAAGGCCTCTCGATAAGAAACTAAGGGACCCTAAGAAAAAATGATAAATAAATAAATGCAAGAGCTAACCAAGAGGATGGGAGGTCTCATCACGAGTCGACCCATTATGTTCATAGGTATTTAGCAGTATGACATTGCCACCATCTGGTCACCAAACCAGGGCAGTGACCTTTGGTTGCATGGCCAAAGGAAAGGGGGTCTCATAACGAGCCAGCCTTCTCATTTCTGCGAAGATACTAGTGGGTAACACTGTCAGCTCTGGCCACCAAGCCAAGGCAGTGTCCTCTTTGTCAGACCTTGTAGTAAAAAAGCAATAAAAGAAAGATAAGGCAATAAAAGGGCTTGGAAAAAATGCATC
>ML782124.1:668352-690098 GCA_009831015.1 Picea engelmannii | reverse complement strand
ATGATGTCTTGCCTATTTTGAACTTGTGTTTGGACTAAAAGTTGCGGCTGACTCATCCCTTTGTAGCCATAGAGGTTTCAAGCATTTTCATTGGCTAATTTGTCAAAACGTCCACCTCTTTGACTAGCTAACCCTAACCCTAAGACATCAACATTATAGGTGACGTCATACTTATTCAAAACCCTTGCTTGGCTTAAAACGTTTTGACATTTGTCACCTGATTTGATAGACTTTGAGTTGTTAATCACATCCATAAGCTTGTTTGACAAAACGTTCCACTCTTTGTCTTTCAAAATTAACTTGATTTTAGGGTTGACGTCACCTTTTGTATCAGCAGAAATATTGATGACGTCAAGCCTCTTTTAACCATTGTTTAAGTGTAAAACGTTGTGATTTGGTTGGCAATTGAAGTATAGATTATTTTCTTTGGTTTAATGAGCAAAACGTTCACTTTTTGCCCTCCAAAACTAGCATAATTTAGGGCTGACGTCACCCCCCAATCTGCAATAGTGACGCAGCAAATATATTTATGTATGAGCAGATTTATGACTTTTATTGCATTGTGATAATACAAGGTTGTGATTTTATATATTGAATGCAAGTGTCTTTGTGTATTTATTGAAGAAGTGACATTAATATAAGTTTTTATTGCAATCATTGACTTCGTCAATAATTACATCTATTAATGCTCATATATGTTAAGGATAGTCATTGATATCGTGAAGTACTAACCCACTGCAGCACATTTTCTAGCTTTATTTGTCTTGTCTCGCAAACAGGTGCCTTTCAGTGGAAGACTTTCTCCTTGACTATCTCTATTGGCAGTAATCTGTGAAGGGAAGCCTATCCATAATCTTTGAAGTCTTAAACCTTGATCCTTCTCCTTCAGAACCCCAGATTACTAGGGACGTCTCCCTTGGGATTAGCCACCCTAAATAGAAAGAGCTCCCCATCGAGGTGACAGTGGGTGGGGAAGTTCCTGTTACGCCAGTTTGAAGCCTTGACTCAAGCTACCTAAACCTTTCCTACAAACTGAGCGATAACACTAGCCTCAGGGGGGAGTCCCTAGGGTGATGTGTTGTTGTCCTAAGTCTGATTTTCTCTGTTTAATGACAAAAAACAGCCTTGTTATGTTTTGGACAGAGTGTTAAAACTGTCCAAAACGTGCTGAAAAGATAGATTTTTTGCTTGGAGAGATCCTGAAGGGTTAGCACAATGAATATAAAAAGAACGTAGAACAGAAAACTACTCAAAAGATCAATGAAATCACAATGAACTGTTAAGGAGAATGACAAATCAGCTTGCAAAATTAACAAAATGCCATCAAAAAACAAGGTTAGAACACAAGCACTCGATTTCTTTATTGATAGGTTTGCAAGAGGGTAGGTTGTGCCACAATTGGCAAGTCCACAACCGATACAATGATCACTTTGCTCAAAAAAGAGTCACTAGACTAAGAACGAGAGAGAGGAATGAGAAAGAAACACTATGCTAGCTGCCACAAAAATCCGACCAATAACCAATGAAGACCATCCAATATATAAGAGAAGAGTGTGAAGAAAATAGGAGTTAATGCGCATGAGGGAATAAGTGTGAGTGAGTAATGCGCATGGGTGAGTTATGAGTGAGAGTGTATGTGCATGGTGAATTAAATAATGGCTAATATGCATGGAGGATAATTTTAGCTTTCCAACGTGTTGACCACCTATTTCGACTAGGGGTCAACGTCATATATCATGAAGACTATGCACCTGATGGTGCAACTTAATTTGAAGACTTATGGCTCAGCAGGGCAATTTTGCCCCCAACACGTCTTTCTATGTAATCAGAATGTTTGCTCCCCTATGTGGGATAATAATGTAATAGGTCAGCATGAGTCATATTTTAGGTTAGTTTCCTAGGACTTTATCATTAGGGAAGTCCATTCATCGAGCATTTTTTTTCCTCAGTTAATTAATCTGGCCTAACAGGCCATTTTAATTATCCTGGAGTTTTTCACTAACAATAATTCTCCAAAGTGGTTAAAGGCATTCTAATGATCGATCCCAAGGACGTGACTAAGGTTTAGGAATGTTGTAAATGACGATGCTAGACATCTTCTAGAGTTTTGCGGAATTCCGTCAAGTTTTGATAGTTTATTTTAATTTATTAAAATTCTTAATTTAATGGGAATTTTAATTATTTTTTATGTAAAATGTAAAAATTTGATACTTGGGGATTTTGTATAAGGGTGTGAGTACCCCAAAAAAATGGCAGAGGACCCCCCTACACCCTTGGACCAAGTTTCAACTCAATTGGACAAGTTTTGCTAGGTCTTTGTCCATAAGAAGTCCAAGTCAGTCTAGAGTCGACATTTAATTGTTTTTAATTGGCTAAGGTAAAATAGCGAAATATTGTAAAACATGAAAAAAGACATGAGAGAGAGTGGGAAAGGTTTCCTAAACTTTTTCCTAAGTTGAAAAAACATTTTTCCACTTAAAGAACCTCCCCTTGCTGAGCCAACAACTAAAGATGATGTTTCCCTAGGAAAAGTGTGTCCCCCTTGCTCAACTACTTGGTCAAACTCAAACATTAAAGGGAGTTGACACCTAAAACCTTAAGTGGCCCCCCCTCGATGCCTAACCTCACTTTTGGGTTAGTAAAAGGGTGGTTTCCCCCTTCCCCACTCACCCCTTAAACCCTAAACATGACTAAAACCCTAAAAGTGTACCCCCCTTGAGATGATCTCCCTCCCTTTGATGGATGTCACTTGGAGCTAATCCAAGAGGGGTCTCTCCTCTCTCCCAAGTATAAAAGAATGCCTACCCCTCCTCATTTAGACATCTATTCTCAGAGCAAGTTTATGCTGCCCAAATCTCTCCCACTCTTCTCTCTCTCTTTTTCTCATTTCTTCTTGTAAATCTTGTTGCAAGTATTTGCAGCAACATCTTGCTCATTAATAGAAAAGCTTTGGAGGATATCTATGGTGCATTGGGACTCGGGAGTCTTCTTGATGCTATGCTTAGTGCTTTCATGAGGTGATATCTTGCTTTGGTCTTGTGTATTCTTTGTTACATTGTCTAGACTAGGAGATCCAAGCAAAGTATTTTGCCTGGAAGAAATAGATAGCAGTATTGCTATTTATTTTTGTGCGTTATTTCATAAGATTTTGCAAAGTATTTTACAAGTTCTTTTGGTGTACTCACCTCCTTGTTAGTTTTGTAGCAAATATTCATTTTTTGCAGGTCACCAAGGGGTTTGAAGAAGTAAATTTCAGATCTGGGAATTTACTCCTCCAACCAACACAAGCCTCCAATAATTTTTTGTTTTCATTTTCTCTCTTTCCATCTCATTTGAAGTAAATTTTTGTTCTGAAATAATCATATGAATCTACTTTTTATGTTCAGATTTTCAATATAATAATTTATGTTTTGCATACTAATAGAAATTACTAAGTTTTTGAGTGTTTTTGCAGCATTTTCAGCAAGCATTTGTTTGTTTGTTTTTGCAGATTATCGTCAGATCTAGGGGAAGTGCTGCCCATTTTGAGCTTCAAAACACTTCAAGAAAGCCCCCTAAGGCTTGGGTATCAAACCCTCTTTCTTCATTCTTCTTCTAAGCTTTGTAAGCAGCCCAAGAGAGTCTCTTGGGCTTGCATTCCTTTCATTAAGTTAAAAATCTGTATTGTAAATTAGTTTAATGCCTACACCTTGCAAAGTGATTTGGCTATGCCAATCCACGCAATATCATAAAGCTAAATCATTTAATTTTTTTGTTTTGTTTTTTCTTTGTTTGCCCCACTTCTCTCTTAAAGAGAAGGTTGTGTGGCTAGTTTAGCTATTTCATTTCAAGTTATTTCTTTTACATTTCACCCACCTTGGCACAAAATCGGTAGGCTTGTCCTCCTCCTTGTGCCATTGTTGTGAGGTTGTCTTGTCATTTAATTTATATTATTTTGCCCACCTTTGTCCTTAAGGCAAAGTTGTGTGGCTAGGCCATTGTAAATTCTCATTTCAAGTTCATTGTTGTAATTTATTAATTTGTGCCCACACTTTGCACTGTGCTTGGCTCTGCCAACCTTGCAATATCGTGAGGCTATGACTTATTTTCTTTGGAAAGTAACTTAACTTGTGCCCCGCCTGTACCCCATATTTCTTTCCCTTGCCATTTTGGATTTGGGAAAGAAAAAAAGGGAAAGGGATTGTGAGGCTAGTTTAATTAGGCACTCAGTTCTCTCTTTCTTTCAATCACCAAAATAGGATGACTTGGGAGGCTACTTGAGGTGGAAATCAGGGGCGTCTTCACAGCACTAAGTGTCCCTCTTGTTGAGCATCCAAGCATTCTAGATTTGACTTGAGGAGCTAGGGAAGGACCTTGTTCGTCCTTCTTTTTGAGCGCCCAACATTTCCTTTTGATTGAAGGGGTAGGGACTTGGGGTAGTCACATAGTCTAGGCTTGCATCTCTCACACCTTAATTCCCCCTAATTAAAGAGAGACCAAAAATTGATTAAAATTTACCTACACACTACATTCACTACATTTGGTCTTTCATTTTCAGTTATCTTTCTTTCAAGTTGAGCAACTTTACTTTCAAAGCTATTTACTTTTCAAGTTGTGCATCTTTACTTTAAAAGCTATTTACTTTTCAAGTTGTTCATCTTTACTTTCAAAGCAATTTACTTTTCAAGTTGAGCAACTTTACTTTCAAAGCAATTTACTTTTCAAGTTGTGCAACTTTGCTTTTCAGCAAATTACTTTTCAAATGGTGCATCTTTACTTTCAAAGCAATTTACTTTTCAAGTTGTTTCTTTTCCAAGCATTCTCAATTTCATGCTATCTATTTCATTGTGAATAATCTATATGAGTTGATGTATCATTGTTTATGGTGTTGAATGCATTCTTTCATTGTGGATTAGTTGTTAACAGCTAACCTATTTCATTGTTTAAATTCATTGTGTAAATAGTTTATGTTGTATTTCATTGTGTAGATTATCTTGTAATTGTGTAATTGAATTTTGGGTATATTTTAAGTATTGGTCTGTTTTTGTATCTTTAATAAAAGGATTTGTTTGTCATTTGAAAAGTTGCATTTTGCATTTGCTTGTCATTGGGTTGGCCATCCTTAAAAAACCAAATTAACTCCTAGATTACTAATTCAACCTTAACATAGTTAAATAGGGTCTACCCCCCCCTTGGCTTCCCTAGGAGTGAACCTAGACGGAAGATGTTCATGTCGAGGTGACAGTGGGTTTGGACTTAAGTTTGTGCCTCCAAGGACACACCAAGTGGGTTGGAGACTTCTCCATGTTTGTAGGTGTGTATAAGGACAGCAACACAACGCATGTTAGATTACTGAATTTGGCCAAGGGGTGAGGGAGTTGTGAGTTAAAGGGAAATTCGCCCTATTTTTTAAGGATTTCCTAAAATTTAGGAATTTTGCGTTTAAAAGCAGTTTAGGGAGAAATTTTAGAAACCGATAGCAAGGAAAGTGAGAATATGGAAAGTGACATGAATAGACTGAGAAAAAATAGCCTTGAATGGCTAAAATTTCTCCAGACAATTTCACCTCACCCATGCGCCACCTCTTTAGCTTAATTAATTCTCATTTAATACATAATCCTTGGAAAATGTGCCCTTGGTCCATGATGCCATGTAGACGCCACATCATCCAGATACTCTGTCACTTGTCACTGCTAGAGATGACGATGACTGCTAAAACAGAAATTTCCAAAAATAGTCATCCGGTCCCAAAAATTTGAAACTTGTCGAAACTGACCCAAACTCTCCACAAATGCTCACACTGACTAAGAGACCACCATCATGTGTCTACTGTTAAAAATAGACACTGCTAAAAATAGAAATCCCTCGGCTATCCATGATATTAAACTCATTGGATTCGATTTTCCACAAGGAATCTGAATCCGCAATCAGAATCGACATGCGAGCTCGGGTGCTCAACCTGCTAAAAATAGAATTTTATGCCAAATCATCTCATAAAAGGTCCAAAAGACTCGGAATGTCTCAAGGATCAATAATACGTGCTCAAAATCTAAATCTGGGGCCTGGAACCCAAACTGATAAAAATATAAAGTTCTTGCATGTCACCCAGAAAAGTGATATCAAGCATAGCATCATGCAAGGATCATCTCTGTATGCTCAAAACTGCTCCAAACTGTCAAGAGACCCACTCAAATCGTGTCTCCTAAAGAGTAGCAACACTTGTTGTATCTAGACATCTCTCTAAAAATGCACGGGAAACCAAGATAACCCTAACTTTGAACAAAACAACCACGTACCAATCATATACCTACCTCTGATGGGAACCAACCTCTTGCTCAACACAAGTGTTAAACTCTGGGAGAATCTCAGAATGCCAGCCAAAATAGTGCATGTTGGCTCTTAACCCTCAAGATTTTCCAAGGTGAAAATCTAGGGGTTAACAATGGCGACTCAAGGGGATAGGATCCCCCTGTGGGATGTCGAGAACCATATGAATCTCAGTCTCTATAAGAATACTTCTCTGTGAGAACTATGTAAGATGTACCAATGATGCTCTAAAAGATATGTACCAAAATGTTCCCTTGTAAATGTGTGGAAGGAAAGAAGGCCCTGTAAGCTGACAAACAAGACCCTGTAAGCTGACCTGTGATACCAAAGCTTGTCCGATGGGCCATAGGGTCAAATCAATATAACACCTCCTACTGATATACTAAAATACAAGGGGTCTCATCCAAATCCGCTACCTACTACCACCCAATAGGTACACTACTTCCTACGGTAAATGTGTTGATGTCAACACAAGGGAGAGAGTCACTTAATCAAATGTCATTAATGTAAACACCTGCAAGTGCGAAGGAATGCCACCAATAATGACAATGGGTCCTAAGGTACGAGCACAACCTGTCACTGTGAAAGATGTTCTGAAGTCGAACAATGACAAGGCTCATCCAATCAAAGACCCAATGATACTCAGCCTTGTCGGATGCGAGATAACTGCCAATGAGACTAACGACTACCAAGGTGCTCTACTCCTGGGTCATCCATAGATAATGTGTCGAAGACGATACAGGATGACCTGCTGAAAAGAAAAGAAATGATGTCTCTCTTCCCTCAGCACAAAATGATAACTCAAGAAGATCAAGATCAAAGAACCAGTTACCATATCTCTATTGTTGGATGAGGGGGACGATTGACTCAAAGCATAGGACTCAATTATAAGAGATGAGGAGACAAGACATCATATGACTCAAGACACTCCTGTGTCTCCTCAAAACTAATCTTCCTAAAAGCTCAATGCTTCGGGAATAATGACAAAACGGGACCCCCATCCAGGCTCACACTAATGATAGACACAAAGGCTCGATATGTGAAATATTTGACATTCAAATTTTAACCTAGGAATAACAATTATGGATAGCGATTTATTCAAAAAGGAAAGACACACAAGACTCGACCACATGCTAATATAACAAGGAAAAAAATCAGCGACACTTATGCAAACCACTGAAGTAAATACTAAAGGGAAAAGATGTTGCCAGGAGAATGTAGATTGTTGTCCTAAAATCTGCAAAGATCAACAAGAAAGAAAGACTGAAATGATAATGCGGAAAGGAAAGGAAACTACCGTCGACCCAAAAAATTTTACCTCAAAGTTGCCATGATCAAATCATCATACTCAAAGGACCAATGTAACCATGCAACGAAATGATCAACCCAACGGGAGAAGTCAACAAAGTCAACTTTCCAAGGGAACCAATCGTGAAATCTCATATGACCCAAAGATGCCTTAAACTACCTGCTAGTGAAGCCATAACTGAAGGGTGCCAGTTGACTGAAGGCTGGTTGGGACTTAAAACATGGTATTTCAATGGTAATAAGTGTGAATGCATGAGAGACAAAACTCTTGGCATCTACTTGCTGAAATACCTCCATCATTCTAAGCTCAACTGGGTTATTGTAAACTCTGATATCCAAGCTCTGATCAATATCAGGATCCTGAAGAACAACCTCGGGATGTGGAGTAGTAAGCGAAGTGTAAGGGACATCATCTTCTGATTGAAGTTTGAACCAAAAGTGGGTCCTCCTGTTATAATAATGTTTGATCAAACTATTCTTGGACAACTAGGATAGGAAAGGATGAAATCTCTTGTTGACTGATCTCCACTTGGTTAACATGTGATTCCTCCTCATCATTTTGAAATTTTTCATCTTCACTAATGAGAGAAACCAATGAATACTCCTGAGTATTCAAATCTTCACCTTCATCTTCTTGGAACTCTGCATGTGACTCAAACGGTGCAACTATTGGTTCTGGATCATCTAAAATTGGGCCATCACCCTCTTGTTCACCTATGGGAACTTGACACGGTGCAAGTTGTGGTTCATCTTTAATAACACCCAGACTTCTTGCACTTCTGTAACAACCAATGGTTGAAGATCATTGAGTGGAGTTACCTTCACTAGTTGGTCTGGGACATGGATTAGAGGGAATTCACAGGCTGCAAGATAATTTCTTTCTAACTTGATAGCGGCAGCTTGCGCTTCCTCCAAACTTTGAGGGTTTTCATTCCTGAGAAAAACACCAAAATACCATCAAATGCCTCGAGATAATAAATTAAAGAAGCAACTTCGTTAGGCTTGACTCTTTTAGGAATTCGATTGTAAAATTTGAAAAAACAAGCATTAAATTGGAAAACAGTTTTACTTTCATGCTTTTTAATAATTGAAAAAATTGTGCATCAGAAGAAAATGTCACATGTATATTCCCATCTCTTAGTGAATTTCTCCTGGAAGGAATCCCATCCATCAATGGAAGCCAAGAAGGGACTTTTACCATGCTTGTGCCTCCCCCTTGAGGGTCGACACAAACATGTTCATCACCACATCTTCATGTTCCACATCAAAATCACCCACCACTTGTAAAAATTTAGCAAAGTGATCCTCTATTGATTCTCCCAGCCTCCCTTCAAACAAAGGTATGCTTCTAAGCCATGTTGACGTCCTTATACACAACTATTAACGTGGAGAAGTCTCCAACCCACTTGGTGTGTCCTTGGAGGCACAAGCCTAAGTCCAAACCCATTGTCACCTCGATTTGGACTTCTTCCATCTAGGCTCACTCCTAGGGAAGCCAAGGGGGTACACCCTACTTAACTATGTTAAGGTTGATTAAATGATCTAGGAGTTACTTTTAGTTCTTGGATTAGGGAGACCCAACCCAAATGACAAGCAGTCAATGCAATACAACCTTTCAATGACAAGCACACCCCTTTTACTTTCAAGTTTACAATGGCACAAGTTGGCTAAGCAAAGGGGGAGGGTTTTAAGTGGAAAATTACTTTTCCAACTTAGGAAAAGGATTAGGAAACATTTCCCCACTTTCTCTCAGGACTTTAGTTAATTTTACAATTTTTGGCTTTTTTACTTAGCCAATTAAAAGCAATTAAATGCTGACTCTAGACTGACTTGGACTCCTCATAAACAAAGACCTAGCAAAACTTGTCCAATTGAGCTTAAACTTGGTCCAAGGGTGTAGGGGGTCATCTGCCATTTATTTTGAGTACTCACACCCTTATCAAAAATCCACAAAGACCAAATTTTTACATTTTACATCGATAATAATTAAAATTCCCATTGAATGGAGAATTTTAATAAATTAAAAAAAACTATCAAAACTTAACGGAATTCCGCAAGACTCTAGAAGATGTTTAGCATGGTCATTTACAACATTCCTAGACCCTACTCACCCCTTGGGCAAAACGTCTTTCACCACTTTGGAGGATTATTGTGAGAAAAAAACTCAAGGATAATTAAAATGGCTTGTTAGGCCAGATTAATTACCTAAGGAAAAAAACACTAGATGAAAGGAATTCCCTAATGATAAAGTCCTAGGAGACTAACCTAAAAAATGACTCATGCTGACCCATTACAGTATTATCCCACGTAGGGGAGCGGACATTCTGATTACATAGAAAGACGTGTCGGGGGCAAAATTGCCCTGCTGAGCCATAAGTCTTCAAAATAAGTTGCACCATCAGGTACATAGCTTCATGATACATGACGTTGACCCCTAGTCGAAATAGGTGGTCAACAAGCCATTTATGTGCAGGTAAGTCCCGAGGATAATTTGGGAATGCAACAAAACTTAGTGGGTCAAAAGCAGCAAATCTCCACCTTACTGGTTGTCTCACAGCTGCAACCATATTGTTACTCTCAGATAGAAAAAAGCACAGTTGCTACCCTACTACCCTACTACTAGCTCGAGATGGAAATAAAACGAAAGATGAAGATGTCGAAGATACACTCACCATAGCGCTTGTCGAAAAAGAACTTACCTAAGAACTCATACACTTACCAACTTCGTAAGGAGTTATTGGTGAAAGAGAAGTCTTGTTCTGGGAAAATGTAATATCCCTAGGCTGAACCCAATTGTAAATGTAAATACAAATGTACGTAAGTTGGTGAGTTGTTTGATATAATTTTGTATGCACCTTTCATAGCATAGTGCGCACATGTACTGCGCAGTAAAATGATGAACTGTGCACATTTTTGGATACCGCGCGCAGCAACTTAAGTGCGGGCGATTTTGAGGACAGGGAGCCTTTGTGTATATGTTGCATTTTATAGGCTGGTGAGCTAGTTATTATAAGCTAGGATGCTTATGTTTTGATTAGGCCAGAGAGCCTAGATGTTAAAGGCCAGTGCGCCTACTTTTATATATATCTCATAATTAATATAAAATACATCGTTGCATGCAGACCGACCACGATAAAAAAGATGGGGGACTAAACTCCACTAGTTAAGGAAAGGGAGGGCCTAAATTTAAGGAAAATGGCTAAGTTAGGGAGCTTAAGCCAAAAAGGAATATTATATTAATATTTCTTAAAACATAAAGTATGGATAATTATTTTATCCTAAGTTCTAAAGTTGGCGACAAGTGGGCCAAAGTAGCTCCCAACATAACAAGTGTCAAGTTGGGGACATGCATACATATTGTTGGGACTTAGTTCATTTTCACACACTCTCCCATCATTCAACCATCATTCAGCCATTATTCCATGACCATTCACACCATTGAGATATACTCGTACCTTCATGTTAGTGTACCAGGAACCTGTATCCATAGCCATTTTGTGTTGGTGTACCTGGTTAGCTTGGGAGTTGGATTGAAGAAGCGGGTTATCAAGCCCGTGGGATATTGAAGAGGCAGGTTGTCAGGCCCATGAGAAGTTCTCTGGGTGAGAGAATTGTTGGGAATTGATTTCTTGAAGGTGCTAAACTGCAGCTACAGTGCTCTGAGACTTCCTGTTCGGCCTGTTGCTAAAGCCCGGAAAGGAAGTGGGGCAACCGAAGGACTGTTGAGCAGAGGAGGGGCACACTTCTTGGGTGGGACAGGCATGTGGGGAATGAGGGAATGTAGGTTGTTAGTTTGAGTTGGCACCTGAGACAAAGTCTTTCCTATTGTCTATGAGCCTTTAGCCTGGTTAGGAATCCCTTTACTCGAGTGTAGTTTAGTCCCAGCTCGGGGGTGACTCACTGTTGAGAGTGATGAACAATGTGGTCTAAGGCTGGGAGGTTCGTGGAAGGTCTGCACGTAGTTGGTGATATTCTTACAAAGATAAGTGTCAATTGTGTGATAAATTTACATGTTGCATTATGATTTACGTGTTTATTTGTGTGGGTATTGTCTGTATATGTTGCATGTATATGTTTACTGTTATTTCAGTATAAATCTGTGCAATTACAGAATGTATTTGTCTGTTTACGTTTTATGTATATGTTTCCACAAAAGTTCTATGTGCATAGGTTTATTTGCATGCAGTTTGAAAAATTTATGTGGCATAGCTCAGTTGGATGCTGGGTATGTTATAGTATGTTCCGCTGAGAGAACAAAAGTGTTCTCTCGTGTAGCGTGGCCCGGCCTGGGTGGTCGGGGACGTTACAATATGGTATCATAGCTTCAGTTTTCAACACTGAGCCTGGATGGGTTGAGCAAATTGAGTTGAGGCGAAATTACACAGAGGATTTATTTCAAAGTGGCCAAATTTCAAGTCACATAGCATCCATGGTAAATTTTAGAAACAACGACGCAAAATTGGGAAAAGCCCCAATTTATGTTGTTAAATTCAAGAGAAAATGAAGAAATTCGAACAAGTGGTGAGATACTATGGATTTAATATTTGTTATAGTGAATTCGGACCTGGAATTGGTCGAATTTGAAGTTACAGTGAATGTAGAAATATCTGAGGTCCTATGAGGCTGCCATCTAAGGTCTGTCCTTGACCTTAGTATGGCTCTAAGTTTCAACTGTATGGTTGTCTTCTTTTGCTGTTTTAGGACAGCAAACAGTCATCCCACTTTCTACTCAATGTTTTACAGGTTAGGTGCCCTTGCAAGTGTTTTCTTATCTCAATGTTAGCACATGCAATATAACTTAAAACACATAACACTACCTCTAGATCTTGAACTTTTAAAATGCTGATCTATACTTCTAAACATGCATAAAATTGACACAGGTATTTTTGGTCAACATGACCCTGGGTAAACCCCCCCCCGGGGAAAACCAATTTGGGATATCTGTCTATATAATGATGATTAAAGCAAGAGATACAACAAGTAATGAAATACAATGGAACCTATATACATAGCAAGCTCCTCATGAGCCTTGCCACAAGAACAAGAGAAAGAAGTGCCCAAAATGTGGTGCGCCCTCTCCCTTTGTTGCCCTCTGCACTGAACCGAAACACCCTAGCTCATCAATAACCCAATGAAGAAATCTCTCCACAAGAATGTGCTCTCCTGTGTTGCCTCTCCACTGAAACTGTCAGAGCTCGAATCCTCCAAGCAGATCTGCTACCAGGTAGCTGCCAGTCCTCTCAACATGTGCGCCCCCCTCCTAGCAGAAATGATCACCAAAAATAAACTGAGCCATAAACTGAAAGTCTCTCTCCACAGAAACAAGCGCCCAAGCTCTCATCTCCCTATGCATCAGACCTCATCCTGATCTGACAAGCCCTCCTCTCCTAATGAGCAAATGAAGGATAATAAATGCGCCCCTCCTCCTCAAGATGCGCCCCTCCTCCATATACATCCTCCCTCTCAAAAGTAAAGGCTATGGCTCCATGGAAATGCTCTCCATGCAAGCTCCAAGCAAAGACAAGCTCCTCCTCAAGCTCTCAAGGGTTTTGCTCAAACCCTCATGAAGTGTGCCCTCCTTCTCAAGAAATGCGCCCCTCTCCTCTTCTCCAAAAAAATCACAAGTGAAGAATGAGTCTCCAAAAATACCTTTACCCTCTCTTTAGCCTCCTCATGCCAACCCTAAAACATCAATGGCCTAGATTAGATCTAGCCAAGTCTAATCAATGGGTGAGATCAACTCCAATAATCTCACTAAGGAAACCCACCTTCCTTAGTTGCTTTTTGTCTATTAATTCACCCACATTGTGAATTAATTGTCACTTTATGACTTAAGTGACATATTTCACTTTTGACTTAAAACACCTAAGTCAAAGTGAAATTAGAATCATAAAGTAAAGTACAAGGGTAATAGTCTTCCCCCTTTGTGCTTGGAGACTCATAAGYACATGGGAACCACTTTCCAAGGTACCCAAATCTCAACAGTGAAGCTATTACAGATGGAGCGAGATTAGTAAATAAAATTCTCAATTCGTGAATTAATTTTGGGTAAATTCGTTCCAGAAATGTCAACCCACAGCGATTTGTTGTTACAGAGGTTGAACTGGTGTTATCAGGGTGAAATTGAACAAATTTCATAGTTCCAGAATGTCTATGGTAAATTGGGGAAAACGTTAAGCAAAAGCCCCAATTCCTGCAGTGGAATTCACAAGGAATTGTTGCGCATAAAAATGAGTATGCGCAGGAGGGCGCACTAAAAAAAATACACAATGCGCAGTAAAAAGCTTGTGATATGTGAAAATTGGGCATTGCACGAAAAAATGTTGGCATGCTGGTGTGGCCGGTAAATTTTGACACCATGTGGAAAAATATGGTGTGCGGGAACGCGCAGTAAATTTTGACGCCATGCAGAAAAATATTGGTGTGCGGGTGTGTGCACTAAATTTAGCATTGTGCGGTGTGCACAAGCATAAGAAGGTGCGAGTAGTATACACACACATAATAATGACACGCAGGGTGTATGCAGTATTGGTAGAGCGCAGAGGAGTTTGATTGGTGCGCACGCAATATGGGTATATGTTGTCGCGCGACAGTTTAGTCAATGGTGCGTGCAGAGTATTTGTGCGCGGAGGGTATTGAACTTTGGCATGGTGCAGTGCATAGAGTGAAATGTGCGCGGAATATCAACGCGATATACAAAAACTGTGCGCAACAGGTAATAGTGCAAGAACCAAAACTGTGCGCAACAGGTAATAGTGCAAGAACCAAAACTGTGCGCGGTGGATATTGGTGTGCGACACAAAAGTAGTGCACGCAAGTTTTGGAGCGACAGAAAAGTGGTGCACAGTGGTTATAGGTGCGCAGAGCATGATTTACCTTGTGGTGTTGCTGCGCATGCTATATATGGGTGTACAGGTTGAATTTTGTGTGCGCAAAGTTGTCTGCAGGGTGAACAATAGCAGAAAATCAGCGATTTTCTACAACGTTTTATATCATTTAAACGTCATCTTTTTACAGTGCGTTTTTGAGGCCCTTAACAGCATTTTTAGCAACTGAAAAAACCACAAGACAGAGGTGTACCAAAGGTACACTTTGTCTCTGCAGCTCAAATAAAAGAGCTCGGAGAGAGCTTTCTAATGGTGTAAACCATTCGTCAAACGGAGCCTTTATGAGAAAGTTACAACGCAAACAGTGGAGGGTAATTTTTAAGATCCAATTAACTTCCAAGAGCCATAACTTTCTGCTCTGGAATCTGATTGAGGCGCAGGAGACGTCAATGGAAAGCTATTAAGCCATAGAAGATAGTCCCGGAGCTGAATTAAATTTATGGGCATGCTAAAAGCGTTTAATATGGCAAAGAAGGTACATGTAGCATTCCAGACCAAAAACACAAATTGGCTTAGAACTTCAGCAGGCTATAACTAGCAGCCCAAAACCCAGAATGAGGTGAAACTCGGACGAAGTGTCCATAATATGTATATGAGGAAACCCAATTGAGCTCCTACAAAAAATCCAATGGAGTAGGTGCAAAAATTCATAATTACAGCGCAGAGTAGCGCCAAGTTGAAAAATGAACAGAAAAATTAATGGGAAAATTTCAAATAACCATAACTTTTTGCTCAAGACTCAGAATTGAGCATGGGAGCAGGCATTGGAAAAGTCTTGGACAGTAGAATCTAAATATTCACCCAGAAAATTTATTGGGCATTCAACTTTTCAGGAAATCAAAAGAAAGAGTTCTGATATATTATTGAACCAGAATGGTTCATATTTTCTTGAAATTGATGAAACAGTTAGCCTGATAAAGTTTTGTTGGTTGCACATTTTGCAGAGTTAACAACAAATAGATCAAAGCAGGATCAGCACGGAGTCGATAAGAATGGATGAGGCACAGGGGACTTACAGCCAGGAAGATGAAATCAGAGGGATGGATGTCCATTTGGGCATTGAAGGAACAAACTCCAATGGACATAGAGAAGGAAGGGATGAAAACATGAATATGGTAGAGACCATTAAAAATTTGCAAAAGGATGTCCAAAGCCATAAGGCTGATAATGAAAGGCTTATGAGAGCCAAGGAGCAGCATGATGACTTCAACATGAAGTTAATGCAGAGCTTGAACAGAATAGAAAAGAAGTTGAATAAGAAGAGTGGTTCAAGCAAATCTGGAAGTCACAAGTCTCATGATGAGAAAAGAAAATCAAAAAGTGTTTGCAGACATCACCACCACTCCTCGAGGCATTCCAATAAGAGATCACACAACAGCTCAAGTCCATCCCCTGTCAGGAAGCATAAGGGATCTGGGGTGGATGAGCTACGAGGAGAAATGAACAAAATCAAACCTCCTACTTTTGATGGTGAGCACAAGAAGGACGAAGATGCAGAGACATGGTTGTTGGGCATGAGAAAGTATTTTCAATTGCATAATTATTCTTCTCATGCAGAAGGTATAATTGCCATCTATCAACTCAAGGGAAAGGCATCCATGTGGTGGGATCAACTTGTTCAGGTGCAGCACATTAAAGAAAAAAGTGTTACTTGGAGGGAATTCAAGAAGAAATACTTGACTAAGAGATACTATGACAAGAAAATGAAAGAGTTCTTTAAACTCAAGCTTGCGAGTATGACCATAGATGAATATGAAAAACGGTTTTTAGAACTGTTGAAGTATGTATCTTTCATCAAAGATGAGACAATGAAGATTCAAAGGTATTTGAGTGGATTACCATCATTTATCAGTGACAAAATACAGTATGTTGATCCCAAGACATTGGAGGAGACCATAAGGCGAGCTAAATGCCTATATGATCAGCGAAAATCAAAGCCAACTTTCCAAAAAGCTTGGGAAGACAAAAAGAAATTCAAGATGGATCAGAGGAAGAAGGGAGCTAAGCCACCATTCTTCAAAAATAATCCACAGGGACAACAAACTCCTAAAGAACCCAGAACGATTGAGACAGGGGGTCAAAGGCCAAGGCAACCACCTATTCAATGTTGGGGTTGTAAAGGAGATCATATGTACAGAGATTGTCCTCACAGAGGTGAAAAAGGGAGAACTGTTCAGAATGTACAGCAAGCTGAAACAGTGGAGGACATGGGCAGAAATGTACCAAGGATCTATGTAGCCCTGGACAACAAGCAAGCAGAGTATCAGTCACATATGATTGAAGTGGAAGGTATGATCAACAAACAAACCATTGCTATTTTAATTGATTCAGGAGCTAGTCATAGTTATATAGATTCTAAGATGGTGGAAAGTTTGCATTTGCCAAGAAGCAAGCATGGAAAATCTTGGTTGGTACAGCTGGCTACAGGAGCCAAAAGAAAAGTTAATGAGATGGTTAAGTCATGTCTTGTGGACATGAATGGACTGAACACCAAGGAAAATTTGAACATTTTGTCTTTAGGTTCCTATGACTGTCTAATTGGGATGGATTGGTTGGACCAACATCATGCTCTCCTAGACTGTCATAACAAAGCATTTACTTGCTTGGATGAGGAAGGGAAACTAAGGAAAGTGCAAGGAATTCCCAAGGCAGTAACCATCAGAGAAAATTCAGCATTACAGCTGAAGAAATGATACAGAAAAGGGTGTCAAATATTTGCAGCACATATGGAAGAGACACCTAGAGATAAGGTGCCAAACTTGGAAGATCATGCAGCCCTAGAAGATTTTGAACATGTGTTCAAGGAGGTACTAGGACTACCCCCAAAGAGAGATATTGATTTCTCTATAAATTTAATGCCTGGAGCAGCTCCAGTGTCAAAGACTCCTTACAGAATCAGTACACCAAAGTTGAAGGAGTTGCAAATGCATCTTGAAGAACCTCTGAAGAAGGGGTATATACGCCCGAACCTCTGAAGAAGGGGTATATACGCCCAAGTGTGTCACCTTGGGATGCCCTAGTCTTGTTCGTGAAGAAGAAAGATGGGACATTAAGATTGTGCATTGATTTCAAATAGTTGAATAAAGTGGTTGTTAAGAACAAGTATCCTCTACCAAGGATTGATGATCTTTTTGATCAATTGAAAAATGCAAAGATATTTTCAAAGATAGATCTCAGGTGAGGATACCATCAGGTAAGGATTAAAGAGAAAGATATCAGCAAGACCGCCTTCAGGACAAGGTATGGTCATTATGAATTCACAGTGGTGCCATTTGGGTTGTCAAATGCACCAGTTGTTTTCATGTGCTTAATGAATGGTGTTTTCTGAGAATATTTAGATAAGTATGTCATTGTCTTTTTGGATGACATCCTTATATATTCCAAGTCAGAGAAGAGCATGAGCATCATTTGAGGATGGTTTTGCAAGTATTAAGGGAGCATCAATTGTATGCCAAATTGAGCAAGTGCTCATTTTATCATCAGCAAATTCACTATTTGGGACATATCATTTCAAAGGAGGGGATAGCAGTGGATCCTAAGAAAGAAGCCATTAGAGGATGGGCAGTGCCAAAGAATGTGATAGAGGTGAGATCATTCATGGGCCTTGCACGCTACTACAGAAGATTTATTGAAGGATTCTCAAAGATTGCACACCCAATCACTTCCTTGCAAATAAAGGGTGTGAAGTTTCAGTGGACATTGGATTGTGAAAAGAGTTTCCAACACTTGAAACAATTATTAACAAGTGCTCTAATACTAAGGATTGCAAACCCAAATGAAGACTTCATTGTATGCAAAGATGCATGTAAAAAAGAAATTGGTGGAGTCCTCAGTCAAAATGGGTTTGTTATATGTTATGAATCAAGGAAGTTGAAGGAGCATGAAAAAAACTATGCCACTCATGATTTGGAGTTTGCAGCCATAGTGCATGCCTTGAGGAAATGGAGACACCACCTCATGGGAAAAAGGTTTGAGCTGAGGACAGACCACAATGGTCTGAAATATTTATTTGATCAGCCAACTCTAAATGCTAGGCAAAGCAGATGGCTAGAATTTCTAAGTGAATATGACTTCGATATAAAGCATATCAAGGGGAAAGAGAACAAAGTGGTTGATGCACTCAGTAGAAAAGTGCATGAATTGCATGCTACAGTCATTAGCATTTACCAATCAGATTTGAAAGACGGAATTTTAGAGGCTGCAAATTTAGATTTGCATTACAAGGAATTAGTGGCAAAATTACAGCAAGGTAATTTGTAGCAGAAAATTGAAGAATACAAGCTAGATAATGATGAAATTCTTATGTAAAGGGGCAGAATTTATGTACCAAATTCTCAGGAATTGAAAAAACTGATATTGAGAGAAATGCATAATGTACCTTATGTTGGGCACCCAAGTTATCAGAAATCTATTGCAGCTGTCAAAATCCAATATTATTGGCCAGGCATGAAGAAAGAGGTTGTTGATTTTATTGCCAAATGTTTGGAATGTCAAAAGGTAAAGGCTGAGCATAGACACCCAACTGGTTTGTTACAGACATTACCCATTCTTGAGTGGAAATGGGAAGTTGTAACAATGGATTTCATTACGAAACTGCCCAGAACAAACAAGCAACATGATTTTATCATGGTAGTGGTGGATAAGCTTACTAAAGCTGCCCGTTCTATTCCAGTTAAGCTCACTCACAAGGCAGCAAACATTGTTGATGTTTATATGAAAGAAATTGCTCAATTACATGGCATACCCAAGATAATTGTGTCGAACAAAGATCCAAAATTTACCTCAAAATTTTGGAAGGGATTATTTAATAGATTTCGGACAAATTTGAATTTTAGTACAGCTTATCATCCAGAATCAAATGGACAAACAGAGAGGGTGAATCAAGTGATTGAGGATATGTTGAGGATGTATGTGATGGATAAACCATCAAAATGGGAAGACTACCTACACTTGGTAGAGTTTGCTTATAACAATGGGTACCAAGCATCTCTAAGGATGAGTCCATTTGAGGCACTTTATGGCAGAAAGTGCAACACACCGATAAGTTGGGATAACCCAAAAGATAGAGCAGTGGTTGGGCTAGATTTACTCAGGGAAATGGAGGAGCAAATGATAAAAATAAAACAAAATTTAAAGGCTGCCCAAGACAGGCAGAAAAGCTATGTTGATAAGGGCAGAACTCACAGGGAATTTAATATGGGAGACCATGTATTCTTGAAAGTGAAGGCCAACAGAAGTTCCCTGAAGTTGGGATATTGTTCAAAGTTGGCAGCTCACTATTGTGGGCCATTTGAAATCCTAGAGAGGATTGGTCCAGTTGCTTATATGATTGCATTGTCTGCATCCATGTTTGTTCATAATGTATTCCATGTATCATTGCTCAAGAAATATATACCTGCTGCTAATCATGTTATTGATTGGAATGTGATTTAGGTGGAGCAAGAAGGTGCTTTTCAAGTGCATCCGGTACGCATTATGGACCGGAAAATCAAACAGCTTCGAAATCGAGCCATGAGGCTTGTAAAGGTCCAATAGACCTGGTACAGTCCTAAGGATGCTACTTGGGAGCATGAGGATGCAATGCGGGAAGAATACCCGCATCTTTTTGAGGATTTTTAAAAATTTTGTGTATATGTGTACATGATGCACTGAGGACAATGCATAAAATAAGGGGACGGAATTGTAATATCCCTAGGCTAAACCCAATTGTAAATGTAAATACAAATGTACGTTAGTTGGTGAGTTGTTTGATATAATTTTGTATGCACCTTTCATAGCATAGTGCGCACATGTACTGCGCAGTAAAATGATGAAGTGTGCACAATTTTGGATACCGCGCGCAGCAACTTAAGTGCACGCGATTTTGAGGCAAGGGAGTCTTTGTGTATATGCTGCATTTTATAGGTTGGTGAGCCAGTTATTATAAGCTAGGATGCTTATGTTTTGATTAGGCCAGAGAGCCTAGATGTTAAAAGCAAGTGCACCTACTTTTGTATATATCTCATAATTAATATAAAATACATCGTTGCACGGCGCACGCAGACCGACCACAACAAAAAAGATGGGGGACTAAACTCCACTAGTTAGGGAAAAGGAGGGCCAAAAGTTAAGAAAAAGGACTAAGCTAGGGAGCTTAAGCCAAAAAGGAATATTATATTAATATTTCTTAAAACATAAATATGGATAATTATTTTATCCTAAGTTCTAAAGTTGGGGACAAGTGGGCCAAAGTAGCTCCCAACATGACAAGTGTCAAGTTGGGGACATGCATACATATTGTTGGGACTTAGTTCATTTTCACACACTCTCTCATCATTCAACCATCATTCAACCATTATTCCTTGACCATTCACACCATTGAGATATACTCGTACCTTCATGTCACTGTACCGAGAACCTATATCCATAGCCATTTTGTGTTGGTGTACCTGGTTAGCTTGGGAGCTAGACTGAAGAAGCAGGTTGCCAGGCCCGTGGGATATTGAAGAGGCGGGTTGTCAGGCCCGTGAGCAATTCTCCGGGTGAGAGAATTGTTGGGAATTGATTTCCTGAAGGTGTTAAACTGCAGCTACAATGCTCTGAGACTTCCTGTCTGGCCTGTTGCTAAAGCCCGGAAAGGAAGTGGGGCAGCCGAAGGACTGTTGAGCAGAGAAGGGGCACACTTCCTGGGTGGGACATGCATGTGGGGAATGAGGGACTGTAGGTTGTTAGTTTGAGTTGGCACCTGAGACGGAGTCTTTCCTATTGTCTATGAGCCTTTAGCCTGGTTAGGAATCCCTTTACTCGGGTGGAGTTTAGTCCCAGCTCAGGGGTGACTCACTGTTGAGAGCAAGGCTATTGGGAGCGGGGAGCAGGGGCGGGAGCAGGAAGCGCAAATTTTCAAAAATCTCCTGGAGCGGGAGCGTTTCGGGAGAGTTTTTTATATAATACATAAATATATATATATATATATTGATGCATATATATATATATAAAACATGCAGAATGTTGAATCAATTGCAAAAAACATAGATATAAGATCATTTAACTAATTGATTAGTGATGATCATTAAAGCATCAACCATTTAGTACACATATAACATCAATCATAAACATTTGTCATCAAAAGATTGTAACAAACTAACAGAAAACATCAACCACAAAATGAAATAGACTCTAGAGCATCATATTCATTACCAAAGAGTTGTCAGATTCAATCAATAGTTCAAATCTAGGCTGCGGGGGAGCGCCCCCCCCCCCCCCCCC
>ML782124.1:607010-666248 GCA_009831015.1 Picea engelmannii | reverse complement strand
TCAGGATTTTAGCGAAGTTTTACGATTTAACCATGACTCTTCAGGCCAATACAAGAAATCACTGAAATTTAGAGTCTATTCTTCTTAGAAATCTTTCATCATGTATCATTAAGCATGTTGAAAAAATTTGTTGCAAGTATAAATCAATCAAAGAATGCTTCCAACATAATGTGTGGAGATGCCAAGAAACTGTCCACAGACTACTATAATGGAATGCCACAATCTTAATCCTCAAGCAACATGATTTGAAATCAGCAAAGTTTGCTTAAGAATATCTCAGATTTACTAAAAGACCATGATGTATCAAGTTCATTAGCAGTGTTGAATCTTGTTTGGACCTGACAAATTTATGTCAAACCATAGCAGACCTTCAGTTCAAACAGAATTAGAAGTCGAGTTGTGTTTAGTGGATTAGACCTTCAAATCTGTAATATCTCTTAATTTTCAATCCTTAGAGAACTTAAAAGATGCATCCATCAAGGAATGACATTCGGAATTAAATTGTTTTCAGTGATGTTAATGCAGTGAACAATAGTTAAAGAAGTCTTAGCATTCACTGCGCATTAAGTATGTTTGAAAGCATATTCTAGGAATTGTTACTTGAGTGCACCTTCATTTTTCATAAAACATTCAAACCATCCAGGGATGTATCACTTGCAATGTGAGATTTAAGCATTCATTCCAACCTCAATCCGATCAATTTAAGGAAGGGAGCATTTTTGGGAGCGTTTTTAATGTTGGGAGCATTTTACGGCAAGGAGCATTTCTTTTCCCTAGGGAGCGGGAGCAAGCGAGGGGGCACTCCCCCGCAGCCTAGGTTGAGAGTGATGAACAGTGTAGTCTAAGGCTGGGAGGTGCGTGGAAGGTCTACACGCAGTTGGTGATATTCTTACAAAGATAAGTGTCAATTGTGTGATAAATTTACATGTTGCATTATGATTTACGTGTTTATTTTTGTGGGTATTGTCTGTATATGCTACATGTATATGTTTACTGCTATTTCAATATAAATCTGTGCAATTACAGAATGTATTTGTCTGTTTACGTTTTATGTATATGTTTCCGCAAAAGTTTTGTGTGTATATGTTTATTTGCATGCAGTTTGAGTCATTTATGTGGCATAGCTCAGTTGGATGTTGTGTATGTTACAGTATGTTCCGCTGAGAGAACAAGAGCGTTCTCTCGTGTAGTGTGGCCCGGCCTGGGTGGTCGGGGACGTTACAGAAAATACGTTAGGGTTTGTTGAAGCTCAGAACTAGACATTGTTAGGGAATCGAAACCGGGAGATCTACGTAAGTTCCCCTGTGAAGTCGCCCATGTATCTTGTGGAGTCGCCAGGTGGGTTAGAAAAATAAAGCAATTCAAGTAAAAACTCATCGATGTTGTTGTCACCAAGGCTTGCGTTCCCCGGCAACGGCGCCAATTCATTGGCACAAATTTCCACCCTCCAATTGAGCTGATAAGCCTGTTATAACAATGATGAAAAATTTGCTAATTCAAGGAGAAAAGCCCCAAATTGTAACGAGCTAGATCCCTCTCCATTTGGGCTAGTGATGGAGATGACAATGACTACTAAAAATAGAAATTTCCAAAAATAGCCATCTGGTCCCAAAAATTTGAAACTTGTCGAAACTAACCCAAACTCTCCACAAATGCTCGAAATCACTACGAGACCACCATCATGTGTCTACTACTAAAAATAGAAAGTCCTCACATGTCCATGATATTATATTCATTGGATTTGATTTTCCGCAAGGTATTCGAATCCGCAATCAGAATTGACATGCAAGCCCTGGTGCTCAACCTGCTAAAAATAGAAATATGTGACAAATCATCTCGAAAAAGGTCCAAAAGACTTAGAATGTCTCAAGGATCAATAATATGTGCTCAGAATCTGAATCTGGGGCCTGGAGCCCAAACTGCTAAAAACATAAAGTTCTTACATGTCGCCCAAAAAAGTGTTATCAAGCCTAGAATCATGCAAGGACCATCCCTATATGCTCAGAACTTCTCCAAACTATCAAGAGACCTGTTATCGCACAGTTTGTAGTCAAGGTAGAAGAAGGATGTAAGAAAGTCAAACTAGCGTAACTGAACCAACCCCACCACTGTCACCTCAATGGGAAGGTTCTTTCTATTTAGGGAGGTAAGGCCCAGGGGAGATGTCCCCGGTGACCTGGGGTTTTGAGAAGGCAAAAGGCTTAGAAAGGCTAAGTGATAATAATCCCCCTCACAAGTCACCACCTGATCAGAAAGTCTTGGCTTATAGCCAATAAAAGATAACCAGAAGTAATAACCAATAAGAGTACCTGCCCGAGACAAAGCAACAATAAAACTATATGTGCAAGCTTGCTTGCTGGTTAGTACTTCATATAATCAATGGCTTTCTGATAATAAGCAATTGAGCAATAATATTGGTGAAGTAAATCAATGTTTATACAATAGCAATGATTACAATATCACTTCTCAATAAATGTTCAAGAAAACCTTGGCATTCAATGTAACAATATCAATACTTTATAAACAATGCCTTAATCACTCGTTCAATTGCTTCAAAGATAAAGTAAATGTTGCATATAGGTGTTTATAACATAGAAAGATAATGACAACAGTAGGGTTAGTAGGGTTAGTCTATGCTAGGGTTAGTAAGAGTTAGGGTTTGTTCAAATTATTGGAAGTTTGTTTTATGGTCAAGTTACTCAATACACAAGGCCTTAGATCAGTGCGTTCCTAGGGTATATGGAGTCAAAAGAGGACGCAAGGGCTGAAGGAGTAAGTGAAGATGATGAAACTAAAGACAAGAGAGTTAAACTTTGAGGTGTTTCTATGGCAAGGCCTCAAAGATGAAACCCTAGGGGAGAGAGGCTCACTTTGGTGTAGAAACCCTAGGCCTTAGTGCTCTCTCCTCCTTCTTTAGGTCAATGGCAAAAACGACTAGCTTAAAAAGGTGATTGGTCTAAGACAAGAGAGTTTGTAAGTGAAGTGTTGTTGAAGTAAGGCTTCACTAGGCAAACCCTAGGGAAAAACGGCTCACCAAGGTGTAGAGACCTAGGCCTTCGTGTGTTTTCTCCTTCTTAGCTCAATAAAGTAGGGAAAACAGCTAGCTAGAAGAAAATGGATGGAGTGTTGTTATGGCAAGGCTCTATCCTCTTCAACAAATCAAATGGCTCAAAATCTTGATGGGGACATGAGACAAGGACATTAACTAGTGCTTGTCACCTAGGGTTTGATTCAGCAAAATATAATAACATATGCAAGTAAATGAAACTAAAACCATTCAATTAAGAATTGTTTGAAGAAATTCACTTCAATAAACCAAGAAACCATGTAGCAAAACCCTAGTTGTAACGCCTTCCACCAAGAGAAATGCCAAAAATGCCAAGTAAAATCTTCCTTCAAGAAGTGCGCCTCAAAATTTCAACCAATAACCCTAAGAAGGGTGCAAATTTCAGACCTCACTAATGTGTGAGTGAAAGATGATGTCTAAAAGGAGAGTTTTGCTCTCTTACTTATACAATACTAGTGACCTTAATTAAATTTTAGGTCATCAAAAGGTCGACAAGGCCAAAATACCAAATAATATTGTTTTTACATTAAATGTCATAAATTAAACCCTAATCAAGCAAAAGTAAGACGACATACCCCTTCTAGGGTGAAGTTAGCCCTTCTTAGGGCATCAGTGGCCTCCTGGAGCAGAACGTTAGCCCTCCTTGGACTTATCCAAGCTGCCACACATGCCATAACTGCCATGATTGCCTACCAAAAACGTCCACAATGCTGGATGACGTCATGGGCATCCTGGTGACGTCATGGACCTTACAAGGCCAACGTTCCAGTGGAGAGGGCACAACCCCCCCTAGGTAAGGCTCTGCCAGGGTGCTTCTGTGGAACGTCCTCCTTTTCTCTGATGCAAACCCCTATGTCCTATCTCTGCCCCCTGCTGGGGTCTCAGCATCCATCTGGTGGGATCTTCAGCCCCATGGAGGTCCGAACTAATCATCTCCCCATGTGTACCTATCCAGTATGGTACCTGTCCGTCGGGTATGATCCTGCACATCAACAGATACGCCCTCCATGGGCTCATAAGTCACAGGGATCATAGCAATGTCAATCACATCCAATCATTAATTTTATTAAACATGTGCATAAAACCCCTTTTACGCAGTCAAATGCTCAAAGACATTATACAAATCTGCAAGGCCAGTTTGGAGGAAGTGACAGGGCATCCTATTGGGCTAGTGTCCACTGGCAAAGGGATGTTTCCGGAGGAGATCAAATCTAAGCCATGTAAATGGGTGAGGTGGATAAGGGATGTCCTGACAAGGGGTGCAGTGATAGCAGGGAAATGCAAGGCTTACCTGTGGGTGCCTTTGTAGAAGGCGAGTTGCACATGTCCTGAATGCAAATGTTTCCAAGCCTATTCATGCCTTTTATCTTTATTTCTTTATTGTTTTTTCTTTCAAGAAGCTAATCAGGGGACACTGCCCTGGTGTGGTGACCAGTGGTGGCAATGTTACCCACAAGTACTTTCACGGAAATGAGAAGGATGCCTCCTGATGAGACCCCCTTTTTCTTGGCCATGCAACCAAGAGCCACTACCCTGGCATGGTAACCAACTGCTAGTAGTGTCATACCGCTAGGTACCCATGGACCTAATAGGCTAGCTCGTGATGAGACCCCCTATCCTCTGACTAGGTATTGTTTCATTATTTTTTATGGGATCCCTAGGCGAAGCATCTCGAGGTTTTATTTTAGGCTTTTATCTCTTGCCAGCTTGCTTTTACCTTCTTGGCCTTTAGCCCCTTCTTCCCACAAGGCAAGGTGCAACCCTTAAATGATTGGCCAACCCAATGCCCGGACCAGTGTAATGGGATGGATGAGCGGGAAGTAAGAAGGAAAGTGATAAGTATGATGGGAGCGAACGATGACTTTTCATGAATCCCCCCAATGGCAACTCAAAACCTATGGGCACAGGCTTACTAGGGCATCTTGTCATTCCCCCCAAACATGGTCAAGTGAAAAAGTATAAGATCCAAGCACCCGTTAGAAACAAAAAGAACTAGATGAACATATTCAAAGGTTTTGAGGATCAAAGTGACACATACCATGATACCCGGGTCCCGGACTCATTACTGTTAGAATATGATGGAAGTGCTCGTTTAACCATAGACAATATCACTATTGTCACCCAACCATAGGCCGAAGCCACCCCCGAGCACCTTAACCTTCATAGAGAATGATTCTGGAAGCAAACCCTAGGCTAGATTGCCAAACAAGATAGCGCACCTCTCTCCAATGATAGCACACCAAGCAAGAATAACAAAATCTGATCAGAAAGTCCAAACCCAGAGAAGACCGAGACTAAATACTGGCGGCAGCAGCTTCTCCAGAACTTGCGCACAAAACTGCCAAACTGCAGTGCGCACAAGTGTGCTACTGCAGTTCTGAGAATGCCTGCTAGAATGAAGACTGGCCTCCTGTATTTATACTAAAACTAGCAAACTACCTAGGCCGAATTCTCATTCTGGGTGCCTATTTACTTAGTATATAATATTTCCTTTAGCCGACTTGTTCTCTTGGAGGCTAATAACCTAATACAAATTATCCTCTTGAGTCGACTTGTCTTCTAGGGTTATTAGCCAACTAATTAGGGTTTCTTCTTGCTTCCCGGAATATTCTATTCTCGTCAGGTTTACACGTGGAGGTAAATACCTCCCGCAGCTACCATAATATCAACACTCCCTCCGAGCTAGGGAGGTATTGAAGGTAATGGTCTTGAGCACAAACATACCATTCACCCGATAGCATCAACATAGTCGTATAGACTATCTCATGATTAGATCATGAGCACCATAATCACTATCAATGTCATCAAACTGCATCATCTCTTGAAACCATACTCCATCTGAGTAATCAGACATGATGCTGGATAAGTCACTCACTCCACAAAGTGACACAAGAGCCATTCTTCTAATCCGAACATATGTCCTAGAAGAATAAATGTCCTGGACCATTTTTCGTCTGAGAAACCCTATCCATTGATCATCCATCTAGTTGATAATCATTTCCAACACTACTGATAGTCTTCAAGGCAATCGGAACAATGTCATTCAATAGAACAAAACTGTGTCTATCCATAGTAATACACAACTACAATCCAGTGGTACATTACCACAACAAGTAGCACGGAGATACTTGATCAGTGACGTATAGTCACAATCAGTGGAACACATCCACCACGGTAGCATACATCTATTGTCCAGAGACCTACAGTCTCCATAACAATCATCTGATATCAACCTGCACAAAAAACATTGTTATGATATAAACTGAATCATCTGGGCCATTCTTCCACACACATCTGTGAGATCTGGAAGAGCATCTGCCCTCAGAAGGTAAAACATCAATGATGAGCTATCTGGACTATTCTTCAGAAGCAAGGAAAAATAACGGTCCCGATTTCTGAGCCTGGACCATTCACCTATCTGGGCCATTCCTCTGGCACTAAACAAAGTGCAACCTGGAGAGAATGAGTCTGCCCTAGGGAATGCCTGTCCCTGATTACTGAAACTGGACTATTCACCTATCTGGGCCATTCCTCCGGCACTAAACAAAGCGCAACCTGGAGAGAATGAATCTGCCCTAGAAAATGACTGTCCTGCACCAACCTCCAAAACGGACCATTCTTTGAAACTGCTCACAACGGTGAGCTTCGAAAGAGTGATTGTCCGGCGAGGTGGACCAGTCTTCTTGACCAATACTAAGAGTGACCATCAAGAAGAGAGACTGTCCTAGACCATTCCCTATGTTAACCACAAGGAGAATCGTTGTCTATGGTACATCGGCAATCCATCGAACCATTTTCATTACAAAAATGATCGTTCGATCTGGACCATTTTCCAAACTAGAAAATGCTTGTCCATCAAAAATCTCAAACCACTTTACGAACTGGAAAGGAACTGCTCATCCTGGACCATTTTTCAAACTTGAAAAATGACTATCCATAAATCAATAACACATCAGTGCTCCCTCCCAACCTGAGAGTCATCTCTTCCTTTTTCAATAAGGAAGTCGTCTCCCACGAGCTTCAACTTGAGTACGCAAACTCTTTCATCTTGGACAAAGGCTTTACCAAAATGTCTGCTTATCTGCTCATCTGTGGAGATATGTATTGGAGAACCACTCTCTCTTTTCTAGACTTCATCATGGAGAATGTAATGCTTGATCTTAAATGTACTTCGATCTTTCTGGAACACTGGTTTTCTCTAAAGTCTTCATATAGCTCTGATCAATATAGTATATCATTATTGGATTCATTTTTTGTTTCCTGCTAGCTCATAACATCGTGGCAAGGGTCAAACTGGAACATACCCAAATGGTACTTCTTCTGCCATTATGAGAGTTTGTCATGGATTAGCAATCCATCATCCTGAGCTTCTAAGTAACCATTCTGATACAATATCTCTGTTATAGAAAGTTTTTCACCATGCTTTTGCTGTGCATTGAAGGCTCTGCACCAAGTTGTTTGAATCCATACAAGATCTTCTTCCATCTACATACAAGGGTCTCTTTTCGGTATACCTCAATGCCTTGAGGTTGCTCTATATGTAAATTCCAACCCATCGATATTGCGGACGATATACTGGCTCATGTAGAGGTATGACTGGTTTACTAGAACAAGCAATCATCATAGTCTTCTCCCTCCATCTAGGAGAACCTCTAGTTATGGATCTCGCAATGCTTACATTCATAAGTCTTCCATACATTGTTATTCATCACAACTTTTAGTTCCTCTACTTGATTGCTTTTAGTGAGTTCATATCAGGATGGTAGTCTTGTGATTCTCGATACAATGACTGGTTGTTCTGTCTTTTCTTTCTTTCTTGGAATCTTCATGTTCCTCCTCATGTTTCTCTTTACCTCTTGGGTCCATGGAGTTTTCTATAGATTCCATGCCCTGAAGATTCCACTTCTTTCTTTCATCATGGGATCATGGATGTGGATGGACAACCAGGGATACTTTAAGGTTTCTTTTCAAAGAAGACTTCTTCTAAAGTCAAACTGAACACGTGTTGCTCTTCATGGTTGCTACCATTGATGGGAACATGGATAGATACTTCATCATCTTCAATGGATCATATTATTTAGGATTAGCTCCCTCCTAATCCTTACTTCATGCATGAATGCATGCTCTTCTTTTGGAAATATAATCGGCTCCCTCCATCTAGGAGAGTCCACGCTTCAGTCTGCATCCTTATTGCCTTCAACAAAGTGTCATAAATCTTTTTCCAATTTCCTCTTGATTGTTGACTTCTTTCTGTCTTTACATCTTCAAGGTTTCTTCAAGATTGATTTTGATTTCGGCTTATCTTGCAGTTGTTACTTATGTAATAGCTTTCACATGAATTGTTACCAGGGTTTGTTGATGTACTTCATCCTTTCATGTGTATTGCCTAACTTGTAGTCATTGTGATAGCAGTCCTTATCTTTTTGTTCTTCCATAGGTATAGTTTATCTTTGAACATATTATTTTCTAGGAAATAGATATGCAAAACATGGTATGTACAATAACTATGAAGAGTATTGTTACCTTGTCTTAGAAGAAGAAGTTTGTTTTGTCCTGCTTGGCTTTCTTTGAGGGTTCCCTTTCTTCGACAACTGATGCTTCGTGTGTTTCCTTCCTTTTCTTTAACTCGGGACAATGATTCTTGTAGTGACCATACTTTCGACAATTGAAGCATTGTATTCTTGACATATCTTTCTCTTGATTTGGTTTCTTCCTGGAGCCAAACTTCTTTTTGTTCTTGAAATCCTTGAACCTTGTTGTGAAGGCTTGATCATCGTACTTATTTTGGGGTTTCCCTTTTGCACTGATCCTTGATTCTTCTTGTGCACAACAAGTCCAAAGTTCTTCAAATGTAGGATACTCGTTCCTTGTGTTCATGCTTGCGGCAAATGCATCCCACGTTTGGGAAGACCATTGAGTACTATGTTTACCAATTCCTTCTCTGAAATGATCCCTTCAATAGCTTGTAGTTGATCTCTTAACTAAGAGATTCTCACAAAGTATGATGTCATGCTGTCATCATCATTCATCTTCATGTCACGGAGCTCATTCTTCAAACTCATTACTTGTCCAATGTTTATGACTGAGAAGAGGTTTGTTAGGGCATCATACATCTTCTTAGATGAGTCAAGATGGGAGATGTAGGGTATCAAGTGATCTTTTATAGAGTCCCTATGATACTCATGGCATTGATGTCATTGTCTTTGAACTTCTCCATAACTGCAACGTTCTGTGGTTCCTTCTCTTTTCCTTCTTCAAACTCTGGTTCCACGATCTTTCCTTTCACGATATCCAGCACTTTATTCTTGGCAAGAATGAGGTCAATCCTTGTCTTCCATGCTCTGAAGTTAGAAGCCCCATCTAACTTGTTTTCTGACTTCATAGAGTAAGTCATGGCTGCTTTGACTTGGTCAACCCTAGATTTGACCAAAAACTAAAACTTGACGTCTTAGCTTACTGAGAGTACCAGGAGATGCGCTAGGCTAGGGCACACTAGTCTATTCGAAAATTAGGTCAATCCCTTCACTTAAGGTGCCTCAACGAGAGGGTTAGGGTTTCTACAACTGCACCTGCTAGTAACACTAGCGACAGTGCTTTAGTAACTGTTCCTGCTAGAAACCCTAGCGGCAGTTCTTCAACGAGGTTAGTATCCTTATGGCTATGCTCCCTTCCAGTGGTTAGACTGAATGAAAGAGGTGTGGGCCCATAACCTGTTAGAATATGATGGATGTGCTCGTTTAACCATAGACAATATCACTATTGTCACCCAACCATAGGCCGAAGCCACCCCCGAGCACCTTAACCTTGACAGAGAATCATTTCGGAAGCAAACCCTAGGATAGATAGCCAAACAAGATAGCGCACCTCTCTCCAAGAATAGCGCACCAAGCAAGAATAACAAAAGTTGATCAGAAAGTCCAAACCCAGAGAAGACCGAGACTAAAGACTGGCGGCAACGACTTCTCCAAAACTTGCGCACAAAACTACCCAACTGCAGTGCACACAAGTGTGCTACTGCAGTTCTGAGAATGCCTGCCAAAATGAAGACTGGCCTCCTGTATTTATACTAAAACTGGAAAACTGCCTGGGTCGACTTCTCATTTTAGGTGCCTATTTACTTGGTATATAATATTTCCTTTAGCCGACTTCTTCTCTTGGAGGCTAATAACCTAATACAAATTATCCTCTTTAGCCGACTTGTCTTCTAGGGTTATTAGCCAACTAATTAGGGTTTCTTCTTGCTGCCCGAAATATTCTATTCTCGTCAGGTTTACATGTGGAGGTAAATACCTCCCGCAGCTACCATAATATCAACAATTACCTCATGGAGCAAGAACCATCTCTGATACAGGACCAAGCCGAGGTGATGGATGTTGTTGCTGCTGTCAAAGTGGAGGCGTTGAAAGAGAGAAAAGATGGGCCCTCCAGGGCTATGCTCAAGTCGATCTGGCTTTCGGTACTCCATGTCTAGGACCTGTGGGCCTCGAGACATAATCTCCTTAGTTATCCCTAAAAGTGGGGGATAACAAGACCCACTCAAACCATCTCTCCTAAAAAGTAGCAACACCTGCTATATGTAGACATCTCTCTCAAAATGCATGGGAAACCAAGCTAACCCTAACTTTGAACAAAACAACCACGTACCAATCATATACCTGCCTCTAATGGGAACCAACCTCATGCTCAACACAAGTGCTAAACTCTGGGAGAATCTCAGAATGCCAGCCAAAATAGTGCATGTTGGCTCTTAACCCTCAAGATTTTCCAAGGTGAAAATCTAGGGGTTAAGAGTACCCAACCATGGTGCTCGTCGATTCTCTAAGAAAATAGTCTGGATACAAGATGTATTCGAGTCAATCTTACACTATGACCTCTTTTTAATTTCAAAGATTCATCATCATTTATTTCATTTACTAATATAAATGTCCACTTCAAAAAATGAACCCATTTACCCAATTAAAAAGGTGTTTTAATATAAAACAAGCCCATGTATATATGAAATCTCCAGAGTTAATGGATACCCCCAACTAGCAACGTCATCTTCCTTTCCTTACGTGCATATCTACTTCACCTTATCAAAATAATGAGGGTAAGTCATGTTATCCCCATTTTGTGGATAACTAAGGAGATTATGTCTCAAGGCCCTTAGTTTGCAGATATGGAGTGTCAAGAGACTACATGACCAACAATACCCTTTTGCATAGTTGGAAACCCTTCTCACCACCACAGATGGTCACAGATTTCCAAATGGCATCCACCACATCAGTTGACTTCCGGAAGGTACAAGTCAGTATTATGGTGATCATCATTTCAATATTTAAGTCAGTTGAGTATGTTGTATCTTAGATTTCTCTATATTTCATGCTTGGACATTATGCCTTTTTCCCTGCTTCACCTTGGTGGTTGACATTGTGCCCTAGTAAGTGGTTTTACTTGGGGATGGGTTTGCTACTAGGAACTCCCTTAAAGAGCCATCGTGTCGTTCCCGACCATACTTACCACTTTCCATCATTATTCCCCTCCATTTCCTTATCTCTTGGGATTTTAGGGTGCATTGACCCAAGAAGGGGTTGTCCCTCATTCTATGGGAAGAAGGGGTTCAAGGCCTAGAGGGATTGATGTTGGGTAAAAGATAAAAGCCTTGTATAAACCTTTCAGATGCTTCGCCCAAGGATCACCCAAGAAAGCAATAAAACACTTATTTTTGAGTAAAGGGGACCCACAATATAATAAAGAATGCTTAAAAGGTTAGTTGAAGGGTGGGAGGTCTCATCAGGAGCCGACCTATCACGTCCTTGAATATCTAATGGTATGGCATTGCCATCATCTGGTCACCAAACCAGGGTAATGGCTCTCAGTTGCATGGTTGAGAGAAACAGGGTCTCATCACGAACCATCCTTCTCATTTCCACTAGGTGTTTGCAGGTGACATTGCCATTATCTAGTCACCACGCTATGGCAGTGATCTTCAACCAATCCTTAAAATTATGAAAGAATAAAAGAATGGCAATTAATGGGCTTGGAAAAAGTGCATTGCGGATGAAGGTACCACACACCCTCTACAAAGGCACCCATGAATGAGACACTACGACCCCTTGTATGTCATGAGCCCTGTGCCCATTGAGTCTTGACCCCAACCACTTCATCCACTTTACATGGCTTAGAGAGGGATCTCTTGAAAACTCTCCTTGACCTAGGGCAAGATCTACCCAATAGGACACCTCGTCAACCCTCCCATATTCAAGCTTGACGAGTCGCATAGTGTCTTGGATTCACTTATCATGATGTTATGACTTGAGATCCTTGGAGGGTGTGCTCATTTGTCTTTGTTGGACCTAGTTGGTGGATTGTTTTATGAGAACAAGCCTAGCTTGGGCTTCCATGGGGCTACAAGCCCACGGGTTGGATGCCAAGGGTCCGCATGCCAGATGAGAAAGATCAAACTTGGAAGGCCTTGAGGATGACTTGGATGACATAGAGGATGACTTGGATGACATAGCCTAGCCCCCACATGCCAAACGTTTTTCCTAGGAGAGGCAAAATGTCACTCCTAGAGGCATGATGTCACCTAGGGGGGTTAGGGCTTGGTGGTGAGGTGCCACTCATTGACACATGGACGTTTTGAGGAAAGAAGGTCTTCACCATGAAGAGATTGTCTAGATGCTTGACATGTGGCCTTTGGAGGCCTACCCATGCTTCTCCAACACCAACGACTTCTTCCAAGTGGAAAAATGTCCCCTAAAAGGGATACATCTATGTAAAATTAGGGTTTATTTGTGCAAAAGTGAAACTTTAAATGAATTGTTTAATATAAAAAGTCACCTTGGTGACATTTTGTATAAACAAGAGATCATAAGATCTCACTTGATCATAACTCCTCTTGTGAGAAATATTGGTCTGAAATTTCCACTACCTTTGGCAAATTTGTCTCTCTTGGCTCATGTTTATGGTTATCTCTTGATATTATGGTTGATGGAAGTGATGCGCTAGCCTTGGAAAGCTTATCTCTTGCTATTGTGGTGGATTATCTTGGCATTTTTCCTTGAATTGGTATGGTTTTTTCTTTCATGCTATCATTTGTTTCAAGTCAAGGTTATTGTGCTAGGAGCTAGGTGGGAAGTATAAAGGCATACACCCCCACCATTGTCTTCATCATTTTATGCTTCATGTTATTGGTTAAACAAGTGTTTGCTAAGAGAAGTATAAGGGCATACACCCTCTTAACGTAAACCCTAGCTAGAGAAACTTGCCTTGGGAAGTATGAGGGTTTACACCCCCAAGGTGGTAGCTTCTCTAACTCTTTATTTGCATGACCCCATTAACCCAATAATTAAGAGCACTACTCATTTATTATTGCATTGGAGAAATAAAATATTGTATTGGGAAACGTGATTTTTGGTCATTTTTACTTCTTGCAAAGTGGATTGTATTCCTTGTGCCTTGGGCACCTCACAACCACTAGGGCATCCCCATCAAGGGGCTATTTCTTGCTGCTGTTATAAAATTACATCTTCAACCATTAGGGCTGCAGAAACCCTAACTCACTTACTTGAATAACTCTCTTATCAACCATTGGATTTTGCTCAAAGTTTGCACACTTATTCTTCTTGGTCTTGCGCACTTTTTGAAAAAGTTTGAGGGGTTTTCAGTGGCTGATTTTCTTGCTGTAATACATTGAATGTTACAACAATAAGCTGATATAATTTGCTGCAGACAAGTGTTTACAATAGCCTTATCTTTTTATGCTAGAATATTGGTTTTTCATCTTGAGTTTAGCTAGTCATTAACTAGTCTTTCTCTTGTATCTTCTACTTGATCTCTAGCATTTATTGAGCAGATTATAGTACCATATTATCGCTGATATATACTGTTATATATTGCTGCAAATTAGGGACAGCAAGCTTAACTTTCTGATCCAACTAACATACAACATTGCAAAGTGGTTTTTCTTGTGTCTCAGGCAGGTTTTTCACCATTTATAGGTTACTCAACATTCTTGGCAACCCTTGGACCTTCCCAAGACTTCCACACATTTCACTCCACTTAGACTTGACCTCTAGGGGCTCCACTTCCATCTCTATCCATCTCCATCTCATTCCCCCTAGGGTCACCGGGATCGCCTGCCTAGAGTGACCTAATCACCCTTGAAACACGGGACCTGTTATCGCACAGTTTGTAGTTAGGATAATAGACGGATGAAAGGAGATCAAAGTGGCGTAACTAAACCAATCCCGCCACTGTCACCTCAATTGGAAGGTTCTTTCTTTTTAGGGAGGTAAGGCCCAGAGGAGACATCCTCAGTGACCTGGGTTTTGAGAAGGCAAAGGGCTTAGAAAGGCTAAGTGATAATAATCCCCCTCACAAGTCACCACCTGATCAGAAAGTCCATCTTTAATAGTCAATGAAGATAAAAAGGTAGCCGGAAGTAATAACCAGGAAGAGTACCCGCCTAACACAAAGCAACAGAGAAACTATATACGTCTCCCCTAGGCCTTACCTCCCTAAATAGAAAGAGCCTTCCCATTGAGGTGACAGTGGTGGGATTGGTTCAGTTGTGCCAGTTTGACCTCTTTTCATCCGTCTATTCTCTTAACTACAAACTGTGCGATAACAGGACCTACATCGAGGTGACATTGGGTGTAGGACTCCCAAGTTGTAGCACTTGCTTTGTGGTTGGGTCGGGCTTTTCCCAACCTGCAACTTGCGCTATAACAAGTCACACAATCAATTCAGCCACTCCAGTAAATATATTTTTTTCACCGCGCATATTTTTCAACGGATGCTTTGAACTAAGAATTATTACAACAATTTTGTTCTTGCAGATTGTGACTTCCTGCAGTCTGCTAATGCAGAGTTGCAAGCATCTTCTTTTGATTGCATCAACATGCTTCATTGCATGTCGTCGATTGCCTCCCTCCACATGATGATTATTCCTTCTACACGGCTTCAATCAAACCTTCACGCAGCTCATGTTCAATTCCCTCTCAACAGGTGGTGCTTTCTCCATGGACGGTTGTTCTCCCTTTAGCACAATGGCATTGATTTCTAAGAATGGTGGGCAATACTTTACACAAGTCCTCAGTAGTAGATTTATTGTACACAGAAATCTTCACATGAAAATTCATTATCACTCAAAAAACAAGTAAATAATCTACTCTCACACACTCTAAGCTAATCCTATATATGTACAAAGGATTAGAATTGCGGAATTTGCATGATCACAGCCCCCTCTCGTGAGAGAGTTAGGGTTGTACCAACTATGATACCAACACAAAATATGAGAGATGAGACATTGTTACACACACAAACAAAACTCTATTGAATAATTGAATCATTTATAATAGATTGTGACTCCATCATATAGAGTTCACAAGTTGTTATCAGATCTAACCTATTCCCAATATAGAAGAAGAGGATCATATAGTTTGTCCTCCAAAAAACACACTTTTCCTACATCTTGGTAGCACAATAAACTTATGTTTAAACACTAGTCCTTTTAAGCCTACCATGACCTATAAAGAGTCCAACTTATCCATTAAACCTCTTGTAGCTAGACTTTATCACTATTACATTCAATTTGGTACCTCACTAGCCAAACTAAACTCCCATGGTTGTCCTAGAAATGTCCTGCTTCGTTGTAGAAGCACCTTTGTCTTCACCCTCCCCGAGAGCTTTCTTCCACTCAACCTTTTCATCAATTGATGGTCTAAAGAATTTACGACAGCAAAAAATAAGTACATTGCTTACCCTCCCTTTTCAATCTCCCACTTGGCCATTCTTCTCTCAATTGAGGAAGCTCCCCCAACCACACATCTCGTAGTGTTGTAGTACCACTTGGGCCTTTTCTTATATGTTCTTCCCTCCAAATCAATGTTTCCTTTTGCATAATTGGAATATTTTCAACCTCCTCATGGTTTTGCTCTTCATGCACACCAACTCTTGATGATTTCCCTTCATCCTGCACCTTCTTGTCCTGCCACTTGGATAAAGTTTCAACCTCAAAACAAATTCCATCATCAAATTTTCAATATGATTTCTGATCTAAAAAGGATGAAAAACACCTACACTCTCATCCACAATGACAACTTGAATGATCATCACTTTGTAAGTACCCACATCTATCAACTAGAAAGCTATATGTTGGCCATTGTAACCAAAACAAGTCAATTTCCTATATTTTGCATCCGATATGGTTCTATTATCTTTCCTTTCTCTAAGGAGATGTGAGCCTTACACAACCCTTTGCCATTCCAAAACCTATTGGCACACCCTCTTCCCTAGACATTCCACCCTCCCACCAAACTTAGAGCCCCAATCCAAGTTTTCACATACAATCTCCCTCTATGTTATTCCTACATAGGCCCCCATCTACATCACCTCTTGCCCCCCCACTCTTGCCATCTTTTCTCTGATAGAGACATTTGGAGAGCAATCAAAGTTATGAGCACCCACACACCAACTGATGTGGAAGGCTTCCACACTGAGTTCCTCAAACATCATATAAAACCTCTCAAGTCCTACATTGCAGATTTGTTTAACCATGTGGTTTGTTTTGATTTCCCCTGGGCATGGTCCCAGCATATCATTCACCCATTATTCAAATTGGCGGCCAACGCATATCTAAATAATTAACAGATAATGATGGCTTGGCATACATTCTCAAAACTATACGCTATAGTTATTCATCTATGGCCCTTCAAACGAGCTTGATAGTAGGCCCTTCAAAGCCAAAGGATAGGTAGGTTTCCATACAAAGCACCAAACCACATACCACATCTTCACATTCAAGGCCATCATTGCAGAGGCTTGTCATCATTCTTCAAAATTCTTTTGTTGTTCTGTAGACCTTCATAAGTTGTTTGACACAATAGCAAGAGAGGCCTGGTTTCAGAGGCTTTGTGACAATGGCATTTCAGAAACCTCTCGGTGGCCATCGTAAGACTCTACGAATCCATTCTAAGCCATCTCCACAGAGCACATAGCCTATCTAATTTCATTCAAAGCATCAATGGAATTAAGCAGGTGTTCCCTCTCTCCCTGAATCTCTTTGGGATATCCATTGAAGAGATGGATGCTTTCCTCCATGATCATATTCAAGATGGTGATGGATGTCTTCTACACCATGTGCTAGTATCTCTTCTCCTCTTTGTCAATAACTTGATTCTTTTGGCCTCCTCACTTGAGGGCCTACATAGACAAATTGATGCCCTCTGCAACTTCTAAAACCTCTGAAAGTTGACAATCAACCTAAATAAAACTAAGGTGATGATCTTCAACACGTCTAAGAGGGCTCTCTCCGACTTCCATTTCTACTAATGAGAAGAAGTAATAGAATCACTACAACCTACACTTATCTAGGGGTCCAACTCGTGGGACCACATTTCATCATGCATCATCCCCTCCAACCTCAGCTCAACAAGTGATATGCCCCCCATTCCCTCGTCAAGAGACGGTGCTTCCATAACCAATGCCAAGACATAATGTTCAAGATGCACCTCTTGGATATGATCATTAGACCCATGGTTCTCTATAGTTTGGAGATCTAGGGACCAAATTTGCTTCAAAGTTCAAACCAATTGAGCCAAGACTACGAGAGTCAAGACCCTCTTTATCAAGCACATCATCCAATGCAAAATCATTGTCCCCAAACCCATCATTCAAGTACAGTTCAGAGCCCATCCCTTCCACATTAAGGTCATTTCTCATCTAGCCTCTTTCCTTCATAGAGTTCAGAACTTTGGAGACTCAATCTCTAGAAGGGAGCAGTATCCTTATTTAGCACTCTATTCATCCAAGGTCGTTGCCTCAATCAGCCCCCTTGGGTGTGCCCATGGGTAGTTCTTGGAGGCTTCCTGACACCTTTAATCTATGGCCATCTCTCCAAACCAACTACCCCCTTTCAAGGACACACTAGACGCAGTTGGACACCTCCTATCATCTAAGAAGAACTTGAACCAATCTATAAGAGAGGGAATTTACAGATAATACATCCAAACCACCTGGATTGCACCTTTTGAGGGTCATGGCTCAAAGATGGCTTTCTATTTGCAGCACCTTTTGGAGCTGAGAGATGACCTTATTGTTCAACCACCTTACATGCCCAAACACTAAATGCATGCCCTTAGGATCCCCCTAGGTTATTTTTGCATAGGCTCATATAGGCTTCGAGAGAGACCGATCACCACACCCTGGAATTGGATAGGATCTGCCAACTTTTCCATTTACAAGAGCCAAAGATGGAGTTGCATCTTATTTTTGTGTTCCCTCTATACTATGACATTAGGGGTAAATTTTACTACCTCTTTCCGGACTTAGGGGGATCCCTTTCCATCTTCTTTCATTATGCCAACCAAAGATTCCCTATTATTTTCATGATAGAAGTGTTTGGACACAAGTCTCAGTCTTTGTGTGTCTCAACTAGATCGGAGACTCTCAAGAGGATTACCTCTGACTTCCCAACTTCCCCATTCAATCAAAGCAAGAAATAGCCAGTAACAACACAAGATACTTCAGATGCTAGATTAGTGAGGCACAATGCATCTCCTTTCAACCTCCCTCCCCCAATTGGTCAACTAACCTCTTCACGATCTAGGAGGGGATGTTGTACCATGTCACAAGGATTGCATGACTAGACTAGTATATGGACCAGTGCTAGGAGACTTCAGAATCAAGCTCCCCACGCCTAGTACATTACTCCCTATGTTCAATGGAGTAGCCAAGTTTCTATACATAGCTTTTTTTTCCCATGACCTCAAATGTTGAGAGTTGGGTTCCCACACTCATGCGATCCTCGAAAGATCATGCAGGGGCTGTTGTACAAAGTCACAAGGCTTACACAACTAGACCAGTGGACAAACCAGTGCTAGGCGGTTTTAGAGTCAAGCTCCCCCCACCTAGTACACTACTCCCTAGGTTCAACGGACTAGCCAAGTTTCTATACATAGTTTGTTTCCCATGACCTCAAATGTTGAGAGAGTTGGGTTCCCACAGTCATGTGATCCCCCCAAGATCATGCAGTCGAAGCCCCCTCACCCCCCACCACTCCCTAAAGGATATCATATGCCAATGCATCACCACTTTCATAGTGATTGATGACTCTAACAATGATCCAACATGATACCCTCACTTTCCCTCTATTGCCAACTTCAACAAGACTTGACATCCTCTCTCTTTTGCTCAGCACTGAGACTTCCAATGTATAGCACCTTTGGTTTTACTGTACCCACACTATCTTATACCTCTCTTAGCTATACCTGCTTCTAGTTTCTAGCTTGTTCTTAGATCTTAATTTCTACTTTAGCATAGATCTAGGAGATACCTTTGCACCCCACTCTAAACTCGCACTGGATTACAATCTTAGTCCCATTGACCTACTTTTGTGGTCATTTGTTGGACATTAATAAAATTATCCTATCTTATCTTATCTTTTTAGACTAGAACATATGCAACAAAACCAAATGAGTAACATGTGGCTTCCTACTTGACCATGCCTCTTCTACAGTAACCTCTTGCACTGCTTTCGTAGGACATCAGTTCAGCAGATACACAATAGTGTGTACTGCCTCCACCCAATATTTTTTGGCATTGCCCTACACTCCAATATGCATCTGGCTATTTCCACCATTTGGTTCCTCCTATCCACAACCCCATTTTGTTACGGAGTTTGAGGAGTTACGGTGCATAACATTGTCTTTGAATGCCTTCTCTCTTACAAACTTCAGCAAAGTCACTAGAATGAAATTCACCTCCACTATCTGTTCGAAGGGTCTTAATGCTTCTACATAACTCCTCTATTGTTGCTTTAAATGTTTTGAAGTCATCAAAGGCATCATACTTTTCTGTAAGAAAGTAGACGCACATTTTCTAGAAAAACAAACAACAAAGAGTACCTGGCACCAAAAACAGGTGTCCTCATAGGACCCCAAATATCACCATGGGACCAAATCTGACACTGCTTTGGCTGCTCTCCAAGTTTTCTCGTCTTCAAAGGCATCCAGTGATGTTTGAATACTAAATAAGTCAAACATATATCCTTCTTCCTCTCCTAAATATCCGGTAATCCATGTATCATTTTACACTTTGTCAATGAGGAAAGACACTGAAAATTTAGGTGCCTATACCTTTGATGCCATAGATTGTAGTTGTTTCTCCCACTTCTGGCCATAAAAGCATATGGGATTTTACCACTTCATCATCAAGAGTATGTATAAACTTTAATCCTTCACACCTGATGCAAAAGACTCATTGCTTCTTTTATCTATCACAAAACAGCATTCTCCCGGGAAAGTGACATCCAAGGGTGGACTATGTTTTCTGTTCTCACTTACTCGAAGCAAATTTTCACTCAACTGTAGAATGTAGAAAACATTTATAAACAAGAAGCTCTTACCTTTCATCTTGTTTTTCACATTTCCATGGCCTTCCACATAGTGGTCTTTGACATAGCCAGATATCACCATTTCAGACCTAGTCTTATTTTATACAAACTCAATGAACCAGTCACGTTTGTTAGTCAAATGTTTAGATCCACCAGAATCACAAAACCATTCATCTGATGACTTCACCCCTTCTGTGAAACCACAAACGCATAAATATGTATTCTTCAATGTTCATATCCTATAACACTTGCTTGTTTCTTCCTGACCTGCCCTTTATTGTGTTGCTCATTCCACAACCACTTCCTGCAATCATTCCTCATATGGCCATAATTACAACAGTAAAAATATTTCACATCTTAATGACATTGCCTGGACATGCAAGCTTGCATCTGTTGCTTTTTCCTCCATTTTTCTTTTGCTTCCTTTTGCCTTCAATCTTTGCAGCAAAACAATCTTGGATGCTCCACTACAACTTCCAAATTGTTTCTTCCACTTGTCCTTTTGCAGCAACTGAGGGCATAGCATCTTAAAGAAATGTCAATGGACTCAAAAGTTACAATCAACATTTCAAGAAAATTTTCAAATGAAGGATGTAGGATTTTTAGAATTATCACTCCTAAATATTCTCAATTACTTATCTCCCAATGGCTTGCAACTGGTTTTGGATGTTTTTCAGTTTAAGTGTTCCGAAAGTGAATCACCCTTTTCCATCTTCATAGAGAAAAGTAAACTTTTGAGGCAAAAGGCCCTACCTTTGCAAGTTTCATGCCTCACTTTCATTCTCTTCCACACCGACTTCACATCCTCTGGAGTCTGCATCTTGTAGTTATAGAAGCATGTCATCTATCACAAACAATCTGATCGGCCATCACTGCTTCTTTGTTCTTCACGTCGTACTCGGCCTACTTCTCATGCACTTGATCTCTCTCCTCTATGCCTGAGACCACTCCTACCAAGCACATGTACTGGAATATAGCAATTATTCATTGCTTTCAGAGTCCAGACTTCGAAGTTATCACATTAAATTTGTGTGAAGGGTCCAACATTATATTTGATAGACTTGCCATTTTCTTCTAATAGATAAATATGCCAAGCAACAAAATTCTGAAAAATAATCACCAACCTCAATCAAACACAAATACAGTTACCCCCATACACCATAGTGCCCCCTCAACCACTGTCCACTGTACCTGCCTCCATACCAACCCAATTCAGCACAAGCCTAGTACCAAAACTATCCTGCCAACCTTCTGGCCTGCTGCAGAAATTTATCTCTCTTAAAAGCACCCACAACAATCAAAAATCTGTTCAGAATTTTGAATATTACTCTACAAATTCAAATGGTTATTACAGCCTGCCTTGGGATGCATGCCCGCTGCTGTACACATCAGCCAAATGCTGCTGTAGGCATGAGCGTGGTGTCTGCAGGTTTCTGGAAATTCGTGCACACTGTTAAACACCTATGTCAATCAAAATACTCCTCAAAAATCACGACATCCCTTTTCCATCCCTTCTTCCCTGAAGAGGCATATGTACTGCATTTTTCTGTATTGAAAGATGCACTGCCAGTCTGAAATAATTGTCTCAAAATCTGTACCCAGAATTTTGCTGCTTATATTGTCCCCAGAAATTCACTGCCTCAAATTTTGTGCCCAGAACTGTCTTAAAATATGTGCTCTACCTCTGCCTCAAATTTTATGCTGTTTCCGTCTGCAAAATTTTCCTGTGATGCCTTGAAATGTGTGAAATTTTCCTGTGTTTTTTCTTGTCTCAATTATATGCCCATCTGCCTCTGAATGTGTGTCGAATTTTTCCCTGCAATCTGGAATTTTTCTGAAAAAAATTCTGTGATTGCACATCTTGATTCATATGCCATTCAGAGACACAAGCACATCAGGATGCACATCCGCAGTCTTCCCTTTGAAATTCATGTCAGACACTCTACTCAATTAAAAATAAATTGATGTTTCCTACATTTTGAACTTGGGTAAAATTTAATCTATTAATACCTTATTTTTAATAAATTAGAGTTACTTATCTCTCATTTGTGAAGACATCTCTGCCACATGACTTCACCTCCGCCAGAGATCTGCCCAACATGTGCCTCAATCTCTGACTTCAATCAGTGCTGTGCGTACCCACAATCCCTCGGATCCAATTTGTCCTTCATCCTGTCTCCTAGATGCATCCTCCTTGGCGCCGTAGCTCTGATACCATATCAAAATTACAAATACACAATTGCAGAAACACATGTGCAGATAGGAGCAAGAAAGATTCAATATTGTTCACTAATCATAAGGTATGATAAGATAAGATAAGAGACTTTTATTTATGTCCAACAAATGAACACAAATAGATCAATGGGACTGCTAAGTACAACAGTGTGGAATACAAAGCAGGAGTGGAAAGGCACCGCTCCTAGAAAATCAGATCTAATATATGCTAAATAAGATCTAAAGTCTAAGATCGTGGAGAAGAAAAGAAAAGCAGCAAGGCAGATAAATGCAACTTGCAAGTACTGCGGAGAACCAAAGACCAAAAACACAAAATCTCCAATGGGGGATGTCTCGCCTAGGGGGCAATCAACACCCCTTGATGCTATCTCTCCTAGCATCCGAGGCCATAGGGAAGAAGCTCTTGATAGATGCCTGGTTGGAGTCTGGAAGAGCAGGGAGATCTGGTCTGAGAAACATTACATACCCTTGTCAATCCCCTCCAACACCTAACCACTAACGTACAAATTAATTGATGTTAAAGTGATTGTAGCTTAACTTTATTACATCATAAAGTAAGTTTATAAAATACTCCTAACATAAATTTCCTAAGTTAAGATATACTACAAAGTATGACCATTATAAGGTATCTATCCCAAAATAATAATTGTGAAACATTTGATGCAAACAAAGAAAATTTCATGTCCGAAAAGATCTTAGCATCATTCACTCAAACAAGGCCAAGGCCCAAATGTTACAATGGAGCTTGACCGGAAATTCCCAAAGCATTAACTGAAATACATGTTGAAATTAGTGCAGCTACAAGAGCCATTCTCCGGGAGGATGGCATAAGACCCTAGCTGAGATCTAGGGCCCCCAGTACACTCCTGGGGTTCTTGGTTTGGGACCAAGTAGTTTAAGCCAATGGCAAAAGACCCTAGTGAGGGCCCCCAATGTATTTCTGGGGTTCTTGGTCAAGGAGCAAGCAGTAAGTCCCTAGATGTGTTCTAGGGCCCCTGGATGTATTCCAGGGAATCCTTGCTCGGTGCTTGGATTGATCCTTGGATGTGTTCCTTGGTGGTTGATGATGTAAGTCCCTAGATGTGTTCTAGGGCCCCTGGATGTGTTCCAGGGAATCCTTGCTTAAATGCTTGAGTTGATCCTTGGTCTTGTGCCTTGGTGGATGAAAGACCCTAGATGTGTTCTAGGGCCTCCAGATGTGTTATGGCGTATCCTGCTCTTGGACCAGGTAGTTCTTGGTTGTGTGCCAAGATGTGATGATGTGTGATCCTCTTCTTCTCTCTCGGGATGGTCCATGAGACCTAGGAGCAGCTAGAAGATGGACATGACCACATCATTGGTTTCTCCTCTTATGCAAGGATGATAAAAGCTTATAAGTTATCATGAGACATGTGGATTCTCTTGCTAAGTTCTTCTTGATAAAACTATCCACTTAAAGATCATGATGAGATCAAACCCAAACCCTTGAGGGTTTGATCCATGACCTTCTTAGCTTGTCTAAGCATAAGAAAGAGGACTGCCTTACATCAGGTACTTCTATCATTTGTTTTGCTAAGGTAAAGTTCAGATCTGGTTGCACTCTTGTTTATTTATGTTTCTAGTTTAATTTAATATTCAGAAATGTTATTTTTTTGTTCATGATCGGTCCTAGATAAAGTCTGTTCTCTTTAGCAAATTCAGTTTTGTATTTTCAGTATTTCATCTACTTCCGATTTCTGTTTTAAAGTGTTGATTTGTATGTACAGTAGAGTTCAATTTTGAAAAAGATATCTCTGTTTTATTTTCCCTAAAAATCTAACATGGTATCAGAGCATAGGGCGTGAAAAGAGCTCAATAGTGGCAGACTTTTGAGCCTGCGTAGAACCTTGTTTTAGGGTTTGTTTTGCAGATCAGCAGTAAGGCTTTTTATCTTCAAATCAGCAGTAAGGCTTTTTAACTTCAAATCAACATGGCTTCATCTTCAGTCAAAGCAGAAGATAGGCTTGAAGGGGCCTCCAACTTCATTGCTTGGAAGGCTAGGGTGTTTAACATACTAAAAGAGGGTGACTTGGATGAGCTGGTTACCAGGGTGATAGAAGAACCCACTTCAAATACAGGCAGGGCAGCATATAAGAAGAGGCAGGCCAAAGCTAAAATAATCATCTTTGATTCAGTTAAAGATAGCATGATGCCCCTCATTGGTCATCTAAGGACACTCAAGAAATACTTTGATGCCCTAGCAAATCTATATGAAAAGAAGGCTCCAACTCAAAAGAGGATATTGAAGAAACAACTACGTACTGTAAAGATGGGCAAGGACGAACCTATCTCTGCCTTCTTTTCCAAGATTGCTCAAACAAGAGATCATCTTACAGCAATTGGAATTGCAATGGATGATAATGACCTTGTACAAACTGCAGTTGATGGCCTCCCTAAATCATGGGAGACATTTCTCTCTTCGGTCAACGGAAGAGAAGTTCAACCTAACTTCGAGAGATTATGGCATGATTGCTTGGAAGAAGAGGGTAGACTCAAAAGCAGGAATGAGCCCTCAATGGTAAGAGACCATGCTCTTCCAGTCAAAGCCAAGAGATGGAAGAAGTTTCCTCAGCACAAAGGCAAAGGTAAGAAACCCCAAGGTAAGCAATCTCACTTTCACTCTCATTTATCTAAAATAAGATGTTTTAACTGTAAAAGGCTAGGTCATTATGCAAAAGACTGCAGGAACCCTCCTTGACAGCAGAAGCAGAAAGGTTGGTTTCATGCTTCAGTTGCAACTGAGGAAGAAGAACCTCAAAGAAGAAAAACCAGGGCAGCCACTAAAGAACAAGAACAACGGCAAGAATGTTATCTTATTTCAGCCCTCTCCGGCACTATAACCAAGTCGAAAGATGTTTGGTTAGTGGACAGCGGGGCCTCCAAACACATGACAGGCTTCAAACAGAATCTTATAAACTATTGGGATAAGAAATTCAGTGTGAAGGTAGAATTGGGTGATGATGGCACCTATGGCATCAAAGGTTTGGATCAACATCTTTTCAGCTTCAGACAAGTAATGTATTTCATATCGATGAAATTCTTTATGTTTCTAGATTAAAGAAAAATCGCATCTCAGTTGCAGTGCTAGAAAGCAAAGGGTACTCACTAGCTTTCACCAAAGGGAAGGCTCTCATGTGGACCTCAAATGGAAGTTTGAGCTCAGCCATGACAATCGGAACTCAAGAGAGTGGACTTTGCAAAATCACCGATCAAGTTGTTCAAGCATTAGCTCACGAGATGATAAACCCCTGTGAGCTATGGCACAGAAGGCTTGGACATCTCAACTACAACGCACTCTCAGGTTTGCAAAAGATGGTAACAGGTATGCCATTTTTTTCATTTGAGCATGATAGTGTTTGTAGAGGCTATGCTCTCGGTAAGAATACAAAGAAAGCTTACCCTCATAGTAATAGAAAAAATAATGGCATTTTAGATATGATTCAATCTAATCTCTGTGGACCTATGACTGCTCCGTCAATGAATGGTTGTCTTTATTATATCATTTTTATTGATGATTGTTCTTGTAAAACTTGGATTTATTTTTTGAAAACTAAAGATGATTCTTTCAGCAAATTTCACGATTTTAAGAATCTTGTTGAGAATCAGACAGGTAGACACATCTGTGTTTTCAGAACGGACAATGGAAAAGAATTTGATTCCCACAAGTACGATGATCTATGTCGGGCTTCAGGGATTAAGAGAGAGTTGACAGTGCCTTATAATCCCCAGCAGAATGGGGTTGCAGAAAGAAAGCACAGAACGATCTGTGAAGCAGCCAAAGCCATGATGTATGATCAGAATCTACCTTTATCTCTTTGGGCCGAAGCTGCAAGCACTGCAGTCTATATTCAGAACAGGTGTCCTCATAAAGCCCTAGAAGAGAAAACTCCAGAAGAAGTCTTCATCGGTAAGAAGCCTTCAGTTGACCATTTGAGAATCTTTGGCAGTCCAGTCTACATTCATATACCTAAAGAAAAGAGGACTAAGTTAGAGCCCTCCGGAAAGAAAGGAACTTTTCTGGGATACAGTGAAACCTCAAAAGCATACAGAATTTATGTACCAGGGCAAAAGTTCATTGAGGTCAGCAAAGACGTGACTTTTCATGAGGTAGCAGCCTTTCGTCGTTCCAGAGAACTTCCATGTGATACAGAGCAGCAAGAAGCTCCATCTTCGGAACCTTCAGATACACCACTTCCAGATGAGCAGAGGGAGGAGACCATAGAGCCTTTAGTGGATCTCATAAGGGACTCTATTGAGTTTCCCTTAGAGAAACCTCTTGTTAAAAGAAAGCTAGCTTGGTGCCGAGAAATTCTAAAGGAAGTAGAAAAGCATGCAATGCCTAAAGGTACCTTCAGAGAAAGCAAGAAACCAGGTAAGTACTCTGACCTGATAGCGCAGTTGAATCTTGTGATTGACTCAGAACCTTCCACCTTTGAAGAAGCCTCCAAACATAAAGTGTGGAAGGATGCCATGATAGAAGAGTACGAATCAATATTAAAGAATGATGTATGGGAAGTGGTCCCAAGACCTCGTGGCAAATCAGTGGTAACCTCTAAATGGCTTTACAAAATAAAGCATGCATCAGATGGCAGTGTTGAAAAATTAAAAGCTAGATTTGTGGCTCATGACTTCTCTCAAAAAGAAGGAATTGACTATGACAAGATCTTTGCTCATGTTGCCATGTATACTTCCATCAGAATCATTATCTCTCTTGCCTCAGTTTTTTATTAGAAACTTCACGAAATGGATGTTAAGACTGTCTTTCTCAATGGTGAAGTTGCGCAAGAAGTTTATATTGAGAAGCCTAAGGATTTCGTGATCCATGGGAAAGAATCCCATGTCTGCAAACTCAAGAAAGCCTTGTATCGATTGAAACAAGCTCTGAGAGCTTGGTATGGAAGAACTGACAGTTTTCTATAGAGTCTTGGATTCTCCAAGAGTATAGGAGATCCTAATCTTTATATAAAGATTGTGCAGAATCATCATGTTATCTTGGTTTTATATGTGGATGATTTGTTCCTTACCGGAGAGGAACATCTTATAGCTCAGACTAAGAGGGAGTTATCAGCAGAATTTGAAATGAAAGACTTGGGTCTTTTGCATTATTTTCTTGGCATAGACGTGTGGCAGAAACCGGGTGAGATCTTTCTCTCACAAAGCAAGTATGCAGTTGATGTGCTTCGCAGATTTGGCATGATGGACTGTAAGTCCATGTCCACACCTATGATTTCTAACCTGAAGAAATTACATGATCAAGCTACAGGTTCAGATCCAGAAGACCCCACCGTATATCGTCAGATCATTGGGTCCTTGATGTATCTAGTACATACCAGACCGGACATTTGTTATGCAGTGAATGCCCTCAGTCAGTTCATGTGTGAACTGAAACATATTCATATGGTTGTTGTTCAACATGTTCTCATATATGTTTGGGGAACTATAGCCAATGGGCTTAGATATACTTCCAGTGGAGGGGTAATGCTTCATGGTTTTATAGATTTAGATCGGATGGGCAGTACAGTGGACCGGAAGAGTACTTCCAGATATTGTTTCAGTTTGGGTTCAGTTATGATCTCCTGGTCCAGTAGGAAACAGGGCTCCATAGCCCAGAGCACTGCAGAGGCAGAATACATTGCTGCAAGTGCTGCTAGTAGATAAGCAGTGTGGCTCAAAAAGCTACTCCTAGATTTGTTCAGTGCTAAGTTGGAACCCACAGTAATCCACTGTGATAACCAGAGATGTATAAAGCTCTCCGAGAATCTGGTGTTTCATGACAGATCGAAACACATTGAGATGAGATATCACTATGTTGAGGACATGGTGCAAAAGAACATTCTCAGTATTCAGTATGTTCCGACGACGGAACAAACCGCAGATATTTTGACCAAGCCTCTGTCCTTGACAAAGTTTGTGTACTTTCGAGACAAGCTTGGTGTTGCTGAGAATGCCTCTCTTGTTGAGAGGGAGTGTTGAAATTAGTGCAGTTGCAAGAGCCATTCTTCAGGAGGATGGCATAAGACCCTAGCTGAGATCTAGGGCCCCCAGTACACTCTTGGGGTTCTTGGTTTGGGACCAAGTAATTTGAGCCATGGTAAAAGACCCTAGTGAGGGCCCCCAGTATATTTCTGGGGTTCATGGTCAAGTACCAAGCAGTAAGTCCCTAGATGTGTTCTAGGGCCCCTGGATGTGTTCCAGGGAATCCTTGCTCGATGCTTGGATTGATCCTTGGATGTGTTCCTTGGTGGTTGATGATGTAAGTCCCTAGATGTGTTCCAGGAAATCCTTGCTTAAACGCTTGGGTTGATCCTTGGTCTTGTACCTTGGTGGATGAAAGACCCTAGATGTGTTCTAGGGCCCCCAGATGTGTTCTGGGGTATCCTGGTCTTAGATCAGGTAGTTCTTGGTTGTGTGCCAAGATGTGATGATGTGTGATCTTCTTCTTCTCTCCCGAGATGGTCTATGAGACCTAGGAGCAGCTAGAAGACGGACATGACCAAATCACTAGTTTCTCCTCTTATGCAGGGATGATAAAAGCTTATAAGTTATCATGAGACATATGTGGATTCTCTTGCTGAGTTCTTCTTCATAAAACTGTCCACTTAAAGATCATAATTGGATCGAACCCTTGAGGGTTTGATCCATGACCTTCTTAGCTTGTCTGACCATAAGAAAGAGGACTGCCTTACATCAGGTACTTCTATCATTTGTTTTGCTAAGGTAAAGTTCAGATCTGATTGCACTCTTGTTTACTTATGTTTCTAGTTTAATTTAATATTCAGAAATGTTATTTTTTTGTTCATGATCAGTCCTAGATAAAGTCTGTTCTCTTTAGCATATTCAGTTTTGTATTTTCAGTATTTCATCTACTTCCGATTTCTATTTTAAAGTGCTGATATGTATGTACAGTAGAGTTCAATTTTGAGAAAGATATATCTGTTTTATGTTCCCTAAAAATCTAACAATACACACACATTAGCTTGACCAATTGCATGATTCTTGTGCTTACCTTTGAAAAGTATCCCACAATATGGCATCCACGATCATCGCATTCACAAAGAACATAAAAAAGGAACAAATCAACATCATAATAAAGTGTCTTGTGATCTAGGAATAACTTTGCCAGATAGCAGAGGTTCTGCCCATATATCTTGTTCTTCTTTCCATCAACCTGTCAATAAAAACAGCTTGTCAAGCTCACTATGGGAAAACAAAAATAGAACAAATATCTGTTCCACAAATACTACTAGAAAATTAAGCTGTGTCCTAACTTATAAGAAGCCAATTGGTTCTAAGTTCTATCTAAAGTCTAAGCATCAAATGAAGAAAGAATATAAACTGAAGCCTTGCTGCATCTGCATTTGGAATAAATAATAGCTTGGAACTAATACAAATTAACTGGACTTCGAGATGTGAATTGAAGGAACATGAATACATGCCTCAAACATGGAGAGGGTTCCATTGCGATATATTTCATCTCCAGGTGGATGCTTCAGATCGCACTTCCTCTAGACAATGTGGAAAAGAGTTATCAAAATAATAAGGTCTGAGAAAATCAATCAAAATACCAACAAGAAAATAAGTAGAAATTATATCTGAAACAAAGAAACTAAATGTAGAAAGACATTACTTAGAAATTATGAATTGATCTTGAGAAAAAGTGAATCAAAAACAGATTTTCATTTATATTAACAACGTTGAAAGATCAGAAGCTGTCCAATCAATGGTTAGAAACTACAGATATTTAACTCTTATAGCTTCAATTTTAACAAAGCTCTTTCAAAACATCAACAGAATCATGTTCTTCCTTTTCCTTCACCTTATCTCTTTAAATGGGAGCATTGCAATATCACCATATCCTTGTTCCTTTCAATTTCTCTCTTCTATCGCACCTTTGCAGGTTTAACATGGCAAATTTTGAGACACATTCAACTTAGGGAATCCAAACTATCATTACTACGCGGTGATGCACATCTTATCCTTTTATGACAGGGAAGGGTTCCAAAAGACCTAGACTCACTATGGCATCCTTCAAAATGCTACGTGCACATGTGGTATTTTAGGAAGCAAAGCAGTTTCAGCCTGCTTTGTTCAAACATCCTGCTTGGGATATGCTTAGAAGCACCAACTTACAGATTTCAGAGGTTTAAGCGCTAGCAAGCTACATAGTCATTGTATCATAAGTGCAAATATGTTGATTATTAATCTTTGCAATTTCAACTGATGATTCCTTTGATTCGATGGACTGTTTTTAGACCCCCAACTTGACAAACATTCCTCGCAACTGCTTGCTTGTGTTTTATATGGCCCATGATTTTGGGGTCCCCCAAAAAGATATATGCATTGGGGTGAACAGAATTGGACTTTGGTCCCTCTATCACATGATAGAAGGATCTGCATCTTAGTGGGGTACCTTTTCATCTCTATGCATTTACTTTTGAAATATGATATTCTATACAATTGGAGTTATTATTCTCCTCTATAAAAAAGGGGTTGCTTCTGTAAATGCCTCATCGTGACCCTTAGTTCTGGCCTTAGATTGCTTATCATAAGCCTGTACTTGTTTTGCCTCTATCATGGTGATTAAATTCTTATTTCCACATTTGGGTGTTATGTCCACCCTCTGATGTTATTATTCATCTTCACCTCATTTTTGAGTGATAAATTTAAATGAGTATGCCATTTATGGAGCCACATGTTAGTAAGCCGAAACCAGTATCAGTTTTGGCCACATGGCAAATTTGTATTGAGATTCACAAATGAATGCAGGGAATCGATTGTAACTATAAAAACCCAAATTCTGCAGTAACTCAATCACAAGTGCGCTAAAGAGAGATAACCCTAGTCCAAGAAATACGACGAAGTGCAAGTGCACTACACAAGAAATGCACAAATACACATAAAAGAAACAGCCAAAGATATAGGTGCCCTTAGTCATAAAACACTTTATAAGAGAGATCAAGAAGATCATATGATGAGATCCTACAAATGAGAGCTTAAGTTGTGTATTGATACACAACTCAAGTGAGGTGTCCCTTCAAGAGGCGGTTATCAGACCACAAAACAAGGACACACACCCCAAGAGAGTTATTGAGCCTACATATCAAGTTTGACTAGGTCGGCCTTACCCAAACCAAATAATACAATAAAATAAATCAAATATGGCCTTAGCCATAGTTATGAATACATAATGATACATATGAATGGGTCATGAAATTAAACCAATAATTCCAAAACCCCCCTTGAGTTGAACAAGGGGGCATGGAGACAAGTCATTAAAATATGATATTACAAAATTTACTTCTAAAGAAATTGAAAACACCAGCAAACTATGGAGCAACATAAATTACACAATATAATCACCAGCTCAAATACTTTCATTAACAAGAGCAATATTTATACATATGCATGAGCTAACGCTCAAAACAATCATCTCCTAAAATCACTCAACAATCTCTCCACAAATCTATCAACCATATTTCTCTAACTCAAATTAAACCATTGAAATATAACAACTAACAATAATTAATCTAGAATATGACAAATAAAACATTATTCCAACATTTCTCCCCCATAATGATTATTTGGAAATATTCCAAGATCATCTCTAAATTTGCAGAACTTTTCCTTTGGTAGTGCTTTGGTGAATATATCTGCAACCTGTTCTTCTATCCTACAATACATGATCCCGATCACACCTTGTTGAACCAAATCTCGAACAAAATGATATTGAATATCATTATGCTTGGTCTTCTTGTGAAAAACTGGATTCTTGGTCATTTGAATAACACTTTAACTATCACATATCAATTGAGTGGGTTGCTCCTACAGCTCATGTAGATCCTCCGAAATTCTTCTTAACCACACAACTTCAGAAGTTGTTGTCGTTGTTGCTTTATACTTTGCTTCTACCGTGGAGAGAGAAACAGTAGGTTGCTTTTTAATACTCCAAGCAATTGCTATTGAACCCATGTTGAATGAATACCCTGAAGTAGATTTGTTGTCATCCATGCAACTTGCCCAATTTGAATTTGTATAACCAATCAGCCTGAAATCTTCTATAGATCTGTATACTAAACCATAGCCAATTGTACTACGCAGATATCTCAAAATCCTCTTAAATGCTTTCCAATGCAATTCCTTGGGTTTTGACATGAATCTCGATACCATACTGACTGCAAAAGATTCTAATCGAGTTGTAGTTAAGTAGATCAAACTTCCAACCAATTGACAATATAGAGTAACATTAATTGGATTGGAGTCATCATGTGTCCGTATAACTTCAACTTGACTTCCAAAGGAGTTGTTGTTGGCTTGCAACAAAACATGTTGAACTTCTTCAGAATATCCCAAGTATACTTGGCTTGTGACATAGAAATACTATCTTCCTTCTGCCATACTTCAATGCCCAAGAAATAATGCACCTCACCAATATCTGTCATCTCAAATTCAGCAATCATATGTGACTTAAACTTCTGAAACAAATCAAAATTCTTCCCCGTGTAGATCAAATCATCACAATTAGAATATCTTGACCTACCTAAAGAATATAAAGATTAGGTTCAAATGAACTCTTGACTAAGACATGATCCTGGAAATACATATCAATCATTGAATACCAAGCTCTTGGTGTCTACTTGAGGCCATACAAAGCCTTCTTTAACCTGTAAACTTGATCTTCTTTTCCTAGAATCTCAAAACCTTCAAGCTACTCTACATAAATTTCTTCATCTATATAACCATTTAAGAAATTTGATTTGACATCCATCTAACAAATTGTCCATTTGTACCGTGTAGCCAATGCAAGTACCATCCTGATTGTGTCTAACTTGGCTACTGAAGCAAAGGTTTTTGTATCATCAATTCCTTCTTTTTGTTCGTATCCTTTGGCAACTAAACAGACTTTATGTTTATCAATTGAACCATCTGAGTTATACTTAGTCTTATATATCCATTTAGTACCAATTACATCCTTTCCTTTGGGTAATTTGACCAAGTCCCAAGTATCATTCTTCACCAAGGCATTAAACTTTGCTTCCATGGCTTTATTCCATTCTTTCTTTTTCGATGCTTCTACATAATTATCTGGATCATCCATCTTCATTACTTTAGCCATAAGTGCAAAATTCACAATGGAACTTTGTGATCTAGTAATTCTTTTCTCAAAATTTATATCCATCATATCACTTTCAGAATGACCTCTGATTAACCACTTGGGCTTCTTCTTATCTTCATTTGTCTTAGAATTAGATCCATTTCCCATGACTACTTCATCCTTGCTTAATTCCATCTATACATGTTTTGGCTGATAAATTCACTGCTCATCAAACACATCTCTACTTAATATAACCTTGTTTTCTTGAGGATCAAACAACCTGCAACTTCTCGTTTCAATACCATATCCAATAAAAATGCACTTCACACTGTTATCATCCAATTTTCTCCTCTTTTCCTTAGGAATATGTGCATATGCAATGCAACCAAAAACTTTCATATGTGCAACACTTGGTTTGTATCCTGACCATGCTTCTTATGGAGTCAAATTCAATATTTCTCTTGTAGGACATCTGTTGAGAGTGTAAATTATTGTGTGCACTGCTTTGGCCCAAAATTCATTTCCAAAAGACTTGGTTTTCAGCATGCTCTAAGCCATTTCAACTATGGTCTTGTTTTTCCTTTCCATAACTCCATTTTGTTGAGGAGAGTATGAATTGGTAAACTCTCTCTTTATTCCACTCTTCCTGCAATAATTCAAAAATTTGTTTGATTTGTATTCTCCCCCATTATTTGTTCTTAGGGTGAGAATTTTCAAACCACTTTGCTTTTCAACCATTTCCTTGAACTCAAGAAAATGAGAAAACACTTCAGACTTCTCCTACAAAAAATACACCCAAGGCTTCCTGGAATAATCATCATTGAAGGTGAGAAAATAGAATGCCTTTCCAAAAGACACGGTCTCCATTGGACCACACAAATTTGAATGTACTAGTGCTAGACATTATCTAGCCTTCCATGTTCTATTTGAGAAACTTTCCCTGTGTTGTTTCCCAAAAATGCATCCTTCACACACTTCATCATCCATCTTGATATAAGGAAGACCATTCACCATGTTATGCTTCCTTAACAACACCAAACTCTGAAAATTTAAATGTCCCATCCTTAAATGCCCAAGTCTGTTATTCATTTCTTATGTAACATTCAAACTGTGTGAGTTACTTGAATCAAAAGAAAGCTTGAAATTTTTGTCTTCAGTCATTTCAACTCTTGCTACTACTGCATTTTTATTTAACTTATCCATGCTTAAACATTCTTTATTATCAAATACTAACTCCGGTTTTGCTCCATCATCAGTCCTACAGAAAGTAGGTTCTTCTTCAATGCCAGTGTCAACAAAGTGTCATCAATTAACTTCTTCTTTCCATGCAATGTTGGAGTTGTGATTGTCCCTTTCCCTTTAACTTTAGAAACTCTATCATCACCAAATTTAACTTTACCATAATAATTGTCATGTATTCTAGTAAACAACTCCTCCTAAAATGTCATATGAGTTGAACATCCCAAATCAATATACCAAGCTTCACTTTCTTCATTATGTGCCATCAAACTTGATATGAATAACTTCTCATTTCTAGTTTCTTCAACAACTATATTGGCACCTTTATGTTTCATATCATGCAATTTTGCATAACAATCTTTCTCAAGATGACCAAATTTGTGAGAATAACAACACTATGGTCCTTGTCTTTCTCGAGATCCATCTCTTTCTCTTCCTCTTCCATGAGATCCTTCTCTACTTATTCCTCCAAATGGACTTTGACTTCTTCCTCTACCTCTTGAAGTAGATACACTTCCCTATGAATTTTGTTGATATATGATCTGAATCTGAAAACCTTGATTATAAAACTATTCCCTGCTTCTTCCTCGTCCTCTATACCTTGTAGAGAAAGCATTTTTCGTGTGTTCACTTGAAGAATTTTCTTCAACAACTAATAAATAACCACTTAATTCATCAATTCTCATTACATTGAGATCTTTAGAAACCATGATACTAGTGGCAACCATTTCAAACTTCGGCACAAGACTCCTTAAAATCTTCTCCATCATCCTTTTCTCTAGAATTTCTTCACCCAACGTCCTCATTTGATCAACAAGATCTTGTATTTTGGTGATATAATCATTCACAAATTCATTACTTTGCATCTTGGCATTTTCAAACTTACGACTTAATGATTTAGCGATTGTTGCTCCTCCATATATGTTTTTTAATATTGTCCATGCTTATTTAGAAGATTGTGCTGCATTGATTCTTGGAAAAATTGATTCATCAACTGCGTTGCCTAACAAAGAAAGTGCATCATTATCCCTCTTTATGAGTTCCTTTAAATGTTGTTTTTTTGTAGCATCCAAAGCTTTGTATTCTTCATCGGAAGGCATATCATAACCATCAAATACAAATTCCCATAAATCTTTGTTGATAAAAATTGGTTGCTTTCTTTTGCTCCAATAAAAATAGTTAATGCTTGTGAGTTTGGGAAGCACAATATTGCTTCTAGCCATTGGAAATGAGCAAGAAAGGACGCCAAATCAACACTCTTTGTCCCACTTCAACCCAGGACGAAAACAACTATCCCAAATAGGGACTTAACCACTAGCAAAAATATATATTTTTATTAATTTTCTGAATACAAAGAGAGCTAAATGCTCAAATCTTTCAAACAAATCTCCTAATATCCCCCTTCACTAAAAAGTGTAGTTTTATTTTTACAATTTTTTGTGAGAAACACTAAAAAATGTTGTTTCCCTTTACAATTTTTTATGAGAAACACTTTACAAATAAAATAAAATATTGTGTGTCATGCACACTCTAACACACATTACAATTACAATTGTATCCCCTTCATTCTTTAAAAAATATATACTTCTCATATGAATAAAGGGAATGGCATAAGACACGTCTTAAAAAAAAACTTGAAAACGATCAAGTAGATGATATCTTACGGCACAATCAAGGAAAATATATGATACGATTGGAGTCCATTGTCACTTGGAAATGCTTGGAAATGCTTGGAGTCCATACCCTGGTGTCCACTGTCACTTGGAAATGCCTACTTGGAGTCCATACATTGTTGGAGTCCATATGTTGTTGAACAAAGAGAATTGGCAAGAAGCTAGCCACTTTAAAACCAAGGCTCGTATATTAACAGCCACACTAGGCCATGCCTCTTTGCCCGCACAAGTTAGAGTGCATCGATCGACAACACATCAAGATCACTCGTCGATCAGTTTTTGCAAAAGAGGAAATAAAAGGAGTTAGATGCTGCAAAAATTTAAAAATGGAAACCGATTTCAAGAAGGCCGAGAAAGAATTGATTTTTGATGTCAAGTTGCATTTGTATGCTACCGTACAACGCGCGCCAAAGTTCAAATCACATCCTTACATATTTAGTGTCTCGACTTCGCTCTGATACCAAATGAAGAAACTGAATACACCAGCAAACTATGGAGCAACACAAATTACACAATATAATCACCAGCTCAAATACTTTCATTAACAAGAGCAATATTTATACATATGCATGAACTAACACTCAAAACAATCATCTCCTAAAATCACTCAACAATCTCTCCACAAATCTCTCAACCATATTTTTCTAACTCAAATCAAACCTTCAAGATATAACAACCAACAACAATTAATCTAGAATATGACAAATGAAACATTATTCCAACAACTTCCCACCCTTAACATTGAGTAGAGGGCCAAATCACTTCCCCTGAAATCCACGTCACTCCTTCATAAAGCCATCAAGATCATCAACTGCTATGACTAATCTCCACAAAGATTTAGGTGGGAAATATTGTAGTTCTATAGGGACATTAGAGAATTGACTAATAGCCCGTGGTGGAGAAGATTCTTCATGATAATGCTCTAATAGGCCAACAAGAAACTCAACTACATCAAATTCATCCTAAAAGCAATCAATGATCTAAGAAAGAAGGGTTTGAGGTGGAGTGATTCCTCCTGATAGCACGTGGATGGACCAACAAGAAACTATGTTGCATGAGCATCAACAAGAATAGAGATATCCCACTTAGATATAGGACTTGACCTATCAAAAAGAAAAGTAATTGGTGCAAGCGAATCATGCTACATGTCATTGTCATCACTGAATATTGGAGTCAAAATATCAAGAGCATCTGTAACATGAGAACTAGATAAGCCACTAACAAGAGTGTTGTCATCTGCAAGATGAGGATTGGATGAGCACTACAAGAGTATTGTGAAAAAGTGAAGAGACATCTGCAATAGGAAGACTAGATGAATCATGTTACCCCCCCCCATGCCTAGGGGTAACTAGAGATCATGTCTCGTGGCCCACAATGGAGAACATGATCCTGACCATGATGCTGATCAACATGTCCACAAATAACATCCCAGCAACCCTCCTCATTCACCATTACATCTACATGTCAACCAAGGCTCATCACATCCAAGAAACCCAGAGTATGGGAGATGGTAAGCCATTGTCAACATGAGGTATGTTAGTCCTTCTTTCATGCAAAGTGTTGTGCTTAATTTGTTGGGCATGTGGATGAGGATCTTTTGTTGAAGTTGGATAATGGATCACCGACTTAGGAAATTGTGTCAGTTGCCTTGTTTCACCTTAGTGGTCAACTTCTATGCCCTAGTCTCATGTTGTCACTACCCAAGGAAAAGGGGTAATACTAAGGGGCCCTCATAAGGGTAACGTTATGTTCCCCATCATACTTAACACTTTTCATCCTGGAGCCTCTCATAGTGTACTAAACTTCGGTAATAGGTCATGGTCCATTCTCTCATGAGAAAAAGGGCTAAAGGCCTAGAGGTTGATTGTCGCTGTTATTAAAAGAATAAGAAAATAATTCTCAAGAAAGAAAGGAATGATAGCAAAGGACTAAAAAAAGTCAGTCCAAAATTGAGCTCTACCCTTTTAGTGCTCACCCCGGTCCCAAATAGCAATGTTATAGCTTGAAACCTTACAAAAGGGGACTTGCAAATATGATAAAGCGAACTAGTAAGATGGTTGATAAAGGGGGAATGGAAACAATAGCACCTAAGAATAAGGTAACTCAAGAGCAAGCGCACCCTCCACAAAGGCACTCATAGAAATGGTTTAAATGACACCATAATCCATGAAGTAAGCCCTTAAACCATATCACTTTCACACTTAATCTTGAAGGGTTTCTTTATTTGTTGTTACCCTTGGGACCTATCCCTCTACCTAGGTTATTTTATTTCCTATCTAGGTGGCACACATAATAGGGTTGGATGAAGGCCCTCCCATACTTAAACTTGGCAACTCACATGGGGTCCCAGGCTAGTGTGATGCTTGAAGGGGATACTGAGGTGAATTGTTTACATGGCTTATATATTAAGTTACAACCTACTTTGCATGCCTTAAGGACTAATGAGGCTAACCATGTTTTATACTTTGCTTTGTCTTGAATGGCCTTGACATTATTCTTTGAGGGACGTCATGTGCTTGTACCCAGGACATTGTGCCTTTATTACAGGACCTTGGCATATGTGATGGAGAGCAGTGATTCATCTAGTGACTCACCATCCTCAAACATCAACTCTCACATCCTTGGAACCTTGAACGATGGACAGATGGGCTTGGTATGAGCAGACTCAGTCATGATGGCACACAAATGGGCTGGAAGCCCATAGGCTAGGCAAAGTACCCCATAGCTTATTTTTCACCAAGATTGGAGACGTTGCAGCAGCAGACAGTCAGAGACATGGTAGAGATGAGATGCAACTCCCTGGGGCTTAGATGCAACTCCTAGATGCTAGACGTTAGCCCTATTTTGGTGATGACATCACCTTCTAGAGCTTGATGCAACTAGGGTTTGGTGATTTCTTGGGGTATTGATGATGCATGGCATGACTTTCGGTGAGGAGAGATATCACTTGTTCCCCCTTGCTCCAGATTGATGCTAGGTGGCCTTTGGAGGCCCTCCTCCTTGCCTAAGGAGGCTTGACGTCTCACACGTGTGGTTAATTATGACATTTTTTTGCACTTTAGCATTTGTAAAGGTTAAATGAGAGGTCAGCCCCACTTATATTTTGTTGTTGACATATTATGTAGACACATCTGTTAGGGTAGCCTCATATAAAATGCTAACCCTCACTTTCATTTTTTCATCATCTTTCCTCACCATTGTGAGGCACTACTGAAATTTTTGCCCTTTTTCGAGTTACTAGTCTTTCTCTCTCACGCACTATACTTGGGAAGGATCTCTTGTGGATGGTTGGCTGATTTTGGATGGATATTTCTACAATTAGGATTAAATGCTCTTGGTTTCTTGGATGAAGTAAGTAAATTTATGCAATTTTTTCTTATGTTATTGATGTTTATGGTAAAATTGTTATTTTGTTGCAAGAAGTCCTATTTATTGAAACCCTAAGAGAGGATCATAAGTGTTTCTTCCTCTCACAAGGTCTTATTTGTTCAAAATTTCTTCATTTTCCTTACTAGGGTTAGAATCCTAAAGCCCTAAAGCGTTAACAATTTAGGATTTTATCCCTAGACATTTGATCTTTGATCTAGTTGAAGCTACAAGAAGGGAGAAACGATATCTAGGGCCCAAAAGTGTTTTCACCCTAGACATCCTTCTCTTCAAAGTCTAAAGCCCAAATGTGCATGCACCTGAGGGTTTAGACTCTACTCTTGGTTTCAAGTAGATCAACATTCAAGCTTGGATGCATTTGAGATTCCATAGCCCTAGAAAAGCACTAATCTAGAAGCAACTCTTGTGGTGAAAATGATTAATAAAACCTTTCTCTTAAATCTCTCAAGTATTCTACTAACTCCACTAACTCTAACCCTAGAAGCAACTCTAGTGGAGAAAGTGATTGATAAAACCTTTCTCTTAAATCTCTCAGTATTCTACTAACTCCACTAACACTAACCCTAGCAAACTTGTAATATTTCTTGTTGGTGTTACAAAAGGTTTGCTACAGCCATCTAAACTCTATTAAATTGTTGCATACACAAATCTAAAGGTGGCTTAACTCACTCAAAAATTTCCTCTAACAATTGGATAATATTCTATTGGTTGTATGCTTACTTTTCATGGTCAATTGTGGTAATTTTTAGCACTAATTATTGTTGATGTTACAAATCACTTGTTGTCATAAAATTGTTTATTGCTGCAACTTTGTAACAGCCATTGCAATTTATCTTGTCTAGTGTCTTAAGAGGTTATTTTTGCATACCTTAGCTTGGTAATTGTTGTATATATGTTGCAAAGTGTTCTTGTTCCCAGCAGGTACAAAAATCACCTTCAACCTCTTCTCTTTAGACCAACAAACCGGTGATTAAGATAGGGGGCGGTAGGCTTGGCTACTAAACTTGCTATTTGATCCCTTGAGGTCACAAGGGAAGCCTCCCTTGTGATGGACCTCTTCCATCACAAAAATGAGGGAAGATCCTACTAAGGTGACAGTGGTAGTTTCTTCCATTGTTACACGAGATTTTGGGATCTTGTGGTGGGTTTTGCACAAGTACAAATCCTGCAATAAAAAGTCGTAAATAGGATCTGTTATCGTCCTTATACACACCTGGGGTAACATGGAAGAAACCTTCAATCCACTTGGTGTATCCTTGGGGGCAAGTTTCGAGTCAAGGTGTTGTCACCTGATCCTCAACTCCTCCGTCTAGGCCAACTCCTAACAAAACCAAGGGGGGTAGTCCCTATAAAAATAATCTAAGGCTCTTTAACTAAGAAAGAAAAAGGAACTTTCCTCTAGGAGTTTATTGCTTGAAATAAAACAAAACATCAACATTTAACATTCATCATCACTTAGATAATCATATAAAATACTTGTCCATAAGCATGCATATATCAAAGGATACAATATCTGCAAGATTTAACCACATAAATTAGACAATGTGCATGAATGTAAAAGAGATTGCTCACATGAAAAATAGATATACCAATTATACCAGTGCCTTAAATGGAGTCGTGGGCAATGTAGATCGAAAGTTTTATTAAGGTAAATTGATGTTCAGTTAGTGAGAAAGTGTGGCCCCTTTGGAAGCTAGCTCTTTGTTTGGAACTTATGGAGAGTTTACCGAAACCCAAGAGATCTCACCAATAAACTCACTAAAAGTGTTGGATGTCCAAAACGGGTGGGAAAACCAGGTCCTGAGAGGGCCCACCTTACTTCGCAAGTCACTTTTAGGCGTTTTCTGCGCATCAAGCTAACTACTTCAGAGATTGTCCTAATTAGACTACAAACAAGGTTCAATTACTTTGCAATACTTGAAAGAAAGATAGATTTAGTACCCTGCTTTGTAGAGAAAGAAAAAACTTGCACAAATACTTGAAGACGGAAATATTTTGCAACACTTAAATTTAGTACCCTGCTTTGTAGATGAAAGATAAATTACAAGATACTTTAGAAATTGAAAAGGTTGCAAGATTTATTGCTGGAAAGACTTGAAGTAATCTGAACTAAACATGCATATGAGATTCAAAATTCATTAATTATCCATGCATGTGAAATAATGAGTTTGTGTTCGATTTACTTGACTTGTGTGTTTGTTTAAGAGATTTAAGCATGCATCAAGAAAGAAAACCACACAAAGACGCACAAATCCCCCTAATGGGGATGGAGACATTGGGCACAAAAGGGCCCGCTTTTATTGCAACTATTACACTGAGAACAATGGTTCTCCTTGGGCTTTAGCTTTTAAGAAAGAAAGAGGATCCTTATAACTTTTGGATCATTTAAAGGAGGTACAAGAAATAAGAAGAAAAGGAAAACTTCTTTGATGAAGTTAAAACTTAAAACCCCCCAGGGTGCCTCGAAAGCCTTGATTTCGCCAAAATTTGGTAGAAACTCCTCTTGTAACTGCTATTGCTGCAAGAAAACAGCAAACAAAGTTTATTAAAAGATGACGAAAAAGATTTTAAGACTAAAAAAATTTTAAGACTAAAAAAATTTATCAAAATTTTTTCCGAAAAAATTTGAAGGCAAAAATTGAAATTTTTTGGGACTTTTAGACACTTTGCATGAACTAAACTTAGGCTCTTCTAACTGTTTTTGTTTGCTGTCCTAAAACAGAGAGCATAGAACAGTTAGTTAGCTTGATCTTAAATGCTAAACAAGACACTTAACTAGCTTCAAATCTGAAGGAAAATAGGCTAGAAAATGCCCTAGATCTACTTCTTTAAATTGAAAGAATTTTAAATTAGATCTAGATACTTTGCATGCAAAAGAAACTAATCTAAACTTTTAGATCTAAACTAACTTCTAAAGCATACAATAAGAGATAACCAAATGATTTTAAATAAAGATGAGAGGGAGAAGAAGAAACTCTTTTCTTTCGAAAATTGAAAGTTTATGGACGATGGGGTCCTTTGATGAAGAGTAGAGGGAGTTCAATCTTTTGAAAGTCTTGGACAATGACGGTTGAAACAACAACCTATCAATCCTCCAAGCTTGAGGAACCTGCAACAATGTACTCCAATCCTGCAAACACTTGTTAAAGGTCTTCCCTACACAAAACAACGCTCAAACATGCATGTTAGTTTAACCGAAAACGAAGCATGCAATATAAAAGTCTATGATTTATAAGGAAGAAACAAGATGAATCAAACTAGATTTATCTTATCCTATTGTATGATAGCATACCTTCAAAGCCTTGCAAATAGAATACAAAATTGAAATATGTTAAGGTTTAAGGTATTATTAGGTTTCTTTTCAATTCACTAGATAACCATAGCATAGATAGGATCACTGAGAAATACACAATCACAAGAGACACAACATTTATCCTGGGAAACCCTCATGTGGGAGAAAACCCAACAAAAACTTCCTTAATATAGATAGCCAATACAATGCCAAGAGATAACTCAAACAAATATAGAAAGTCCTCTCCCAAGAATGTGCCTCTCTCTCTCTCTCTCTCTCTCTCTCTCTCTCTCTCTCTGCAGCTCCGAAACTTGCTCCTCAAATGAACAAGTGAGTGTGTGTCTAAGTGAGGCACTAGCCTCCTTATTTATACAACTATGGCACGTGTGGAGGTGTCTTTTCAGTGGCAGGGCCTACTTCTCAATCTGGGTGGTTATAACCACCTTTAATATATTTTGGGGCCTCTTTAATATATTCTGGGGCCAACTTCTTATTTTGCCTTTTACAATTATGTTTTGACCAATCCACAAAAGGGGATTTGGTCTTTTACAATAGCCGACATGATCAATCCGCAATAGGGGATTGATCTAATGAATAATGCAACAATAATAATTAGAATACACTTTGCAATTACATTATTTCAACACTCCCCCTTAACAAGAAGGGTATTCTACAACAGCATCAGGCGAGAGAGAGGACAGCATCATCAACAGCATCAGGTGGGTGAGAGGACAGCATCATCAATATCATCTTGGAAAACTGATTGGCATATCTATAAATCATCGGAAGTTTTTCTCATTGGCAGCATCGTCATTCTCAGTGGAATGAAATCATCATCTACATCAATATGGATTAGTATAAAATTAATACATCATTATCACAGCACGAGGCTAGTCACATCATCATAGCACAAAGTTGGCACACTACACAGCAATTAAGCTGGAATCACAATACTAGATTGGTTTTACGTCACAGCAATTAAGCTGAAAGCACAGTACTAGGTTGGCTTTACGTCACAGCAATTAAGCTGGAAGCACGGTACTAGACTAGCTTTACGTCACAACAATTAAACTGGAAGCACAATACTAGACTGGCTTTACGTCATAGCAATTAAGTTGGAAGCACAATACTAGGCATATCTCAACACAGCAATCTAGACTGGCTTTACGTCACATCAATTAAGCTGGAAGAACAGTATTAGGCATATCTTAACACAGCAATCTAGACTGGCTTTACGTCACAACAATTAAGTTGGAAGCACAGTACTAGGCATATCTCAACACAGCAATCTAGACTGGCTTTACGTCACAGCAATTAAGTTGGAAGCACAGTACTAGGCATATCTCAACATAGCAATCTAGACTGGCTTTATGTCACAACAATTAAGCTGGAAGCACAGTACTAGGCCGACATATCTCACCACAGCGATTACGCTGGAATCATAGTACTAGACTGGCTTTATGTCACAGCAATTAAGCTGGAAGCACAGTGCTAGACTGGCATATCTCAACACAACACTACTCCCCCTTTCGAGGAAGGTCCTTTCGGACTATACCAAGCTTATCTCGAAAGTGCTCAAACTTTACACAAGATAGAAGCTTGGTCAACACATCGGCAACCTGTTCATCCATGCTAACATATTGGAGCTTTATGGCTCCTCTCTGCACCATGTCACGGATGTAATGATATCGGATCTCTATGTGCTTCGACTTGTCATGAAATACAGGATTCTCTGTCATCTTTATGCAACTCTGGTTGTCACATAGGATCGTGGTTGTTTCCATCTCTAGGTCGAATAGACCAGTCAATAACTTACGAAGCCATATAGCTTCGCAGCTGGCAAAACACGCAGCAATGTATTCTGCTTCCGTTGTACTGAGAGCAATGTTGGATTGCTTCCTACTCTGCCATGAGATCATGGTTGATCCCAAACTAAAACAGCATCCTGAAGTGATCTTCCTGTTAGAGACACTTCCAGCCCAATCTGAATCAATGTACCCACTCAGTGTGAAATCATGATCTCCATCATAGCTGAGACCACAATCTAAAGTACCCTTAAGGTACCTCATCACATGTTTTGCAACAACTAGGTGAACATGTCTGGGTTCTACCAGAAACTGACTCAAGGTGTTCACGGCAAAACAAATATTTGGTTTGGTGTTCGTCAGGTACATCAGTGATCCGATGATCTATCTATACAGTGTGACATCAATCAATTCTGACGAGGTGTCGACCAATAGCTTCAGCTTCGTTTCCATGGGTGTATTCATGGATTTGCACTCCAACATGTCGAATCTTTTCAGAATTTTGACTGCATACTTCCCTTGGTTAAGGAAGATTCTCTCTGGACTCTGCCATACCTCAAGACCTAAGAAATAATGCATTAAGCCAAGGTCTTTCATCTCAAATTTTGAAGTGAGCTTCTTCTTACATTCGATGATGAGCTTTTCTTCTCCGGTTAAGAATAAGTCATCCACATACAACAGGAATATCACCGGCTCATCGTTCATAACCTTGAAGTAGAGGTTAAAATCAGCTTTACTCTTGGTAAACCCCAAGCTCGTCAGAAAACTGTCTATCCTGCCATACCAAGCTCTAGGAGCTTGCCTCAATCCGTACAAAGCCTTCTTCAACTTGTAGACATGAGTCTTCCTGTCTTCAACTTCAAATCCTTGAGGTTGCTCTATATACACTTCTTCTTCAATGACACCATTTAGGAAAGTTGTCTTTGCGTCCATCTGGTGCAACTTCCACTTCATCTTAGCTGCAAGGGCTATGATGGTTCTGATCGAAGTGTATCCGACGACAGGAGCGAATGTCTCTTCATAGTCAATGCCTTCCTTTTGAGAAAAGCCACAAGCGATAAATCTTGCTTTATACTTCTCAATACTTCCATCATCAGCATGTTTTATTTTGAAGAGCCATTTGGAAGATACCACATCCTTCCTCTTCAGTCTGGGAACTATTTCCCATACATCATTCTTTATTATGGATTGGTATTCCTCTGTCATGGCATCTGCCCATTCTTTCTTCTGAATGGCCTCTTCAAAGCAGGTAGGCTCCTTCTCTAGGAGATCACACATCAAGGCCATATAACTAGAGAAAGGCTTAGGTCACTTCACCTGTCTCGTGGTTCCTTCGGGAACACCATACTTCTCTCCATCTTGAATAAGCTCCCTAGCCCAAGCAGGCTTTCTCTTATGGGAGATCGACATCTGAGGAGGTTCTTGAAATTCTACTATATCATGATCTTCTAGAATTTCCTCATCAGAAGAAGTTACGACTTCCCTCACTGGTTCTGCAGCACTAGGAACCTCCCTCACTGATTCTGCAACTCTGGGAGCTACAGGTTCCTCTTCATATACTTCTTCAAGCTGGCATCTTCTCGATTTCTTGAGCGTTGCATCTTCATCAAAGGTCACATCCCTGCTGATCTCAATGTGATGGTGACCTGGTATATAAATCCTGAAGGCCTTGGAGACCTCATAGTATCCCACAAATATTCCTTTCTTTCCTGAGGGTTCCAGCTTGTTTCTCTTCTCTTTCGGAATATGTATAAATATTGGGCAGCCAAATATTTTGAGATGGCTTACCTCTGGCTTTTTTCCAGTGAACATCTCTTCCGTGGTCTTGAACCCAAGTGCACTATGGGACAATCGGTTGTGTACATCTGCAACACGTTTGATCTGTATAGATCAATATTGTAAGTCAATACTGACTTCTCCTCTCACGGAAGAATCCATATCCTAGTCTTTATGACTGGCTTCCTTCTTTGTCACTGAAACAAGCAAATCATCCTGGAGATTTCATATCTCCTAGGAGTCTCTGAAGTTACGATCTAGTCTTCTCACGACATCTGTCTTCCAGTCCTGGAAGTTGTCTCTTCATCTGATCCTTTCTAAGATCAGGACTTCATCAACTCTTACAGGGTATACGTGGTGTTGCATACCAAGTCTAAATATGAAAGACTGAGTCAAGCTTCAAACGAGGTCTGCTTCCCGTTCTAATGTTCAGTCATCTTTGGAGCCTTCTGCTCTTTTCAATCAATCTTCATATGAGATACCCTAAATCTCAAGAAATAGCTTCTTCTTCATCTTCTTTGGTGCATGAGTGTATATGATCATGTACATAGTCTGCTTCATGTCTCATATAATGTGTTGCCTTCTGCAACCTTCACTATAGCTTTCTCAGGGTTATCACCTGTGACCTGAAACAAGGTCAACAATACAACAAGCAAGAATAATATCCTTTTGATAATAATAAATAAAGCAATAGCACGAATAATCATCACAATAGCTCCTTTAGAGCTATCATTCGTGGCTTGTCTGAAGCAATGATCAAAAGTAAGAGATACACTATGAAATGAGGTCAACACTCTTATAGTGTTGTGATCGAAGATTCCTCCATGGCAACCTGGAACTAACACACGAGGTTTCTCCTAGTGGAGGTGTTAGTTGTATCAGCCAAATGATTACATTAAGTATTTACCTCTATATGCTCACATGCTACCAAGTAAAAGATTGCTATCTCAACTATAGTGGTTACTTGTAAAGGGGTAGTCATCAATTTGTCATGTGTACATTTGAATCTTATCAACTTGATTAATCAAACCTGGAGCCTTGTCCTCAAGAATGAGTGTGCTTGTTTTTCTTCCAATTCTCCTTCACTCAAGATGACAAGTGCTTTCTTCAACCTGTCTTTTGTACTAAGACAATATGCTATCTTGACAGAAGGTAGGGTTAGAGTATAAACTCTATGATCTCAACTTTTAATCCATCTAATACCTTGATTCAGATTTTGATCAAAGGTTAGAATGATGGTCATAACTACAACATGCAACACTGATCAAAATAATGTCATAACAAGAATAATCACACCTGGGTTGCATTATTCCTCTGAATGTGTTGGATCTTGACATCCTTCTGGATCTATGGCAAGAGATCCCTTCCCCTGCAAATACCCTTTAAAGCTTAGTCGTTTAAACATGTGTCAGTACATACCTCTGACGGCACTTGTAGGTAGAGGCACCATCTGGTAGCAGTGGTAATGATCACCAACTCTTAAACTTCAAGGGTGACTGCAACTGGTACTACGACTGCAACTGCAACTGATATTGCAACTGCAATTGATACTGCAACTGGTTCTGAGACTGCAACTTAGGGTTTTATGAGGAAACCCTAATTTTTCAAACTTCGAATTTTGAAATTCTGATCCAGGGGATAGATGCGCTGAGCTGAGGCGAGTAAGTTGGTGAAGTCGGATCTCTGAAAATCCAACTTTTACCCCTTCAAACTTGATCAGCGGATTTCTGGACTGGTGCTTCTGGTTTTCTGGTACCTCTGGTACTCTGGTACTTCTAGTACTTATGGTACTATGGTTTTCTGGTACTTCTAGTACTTTGTGAAACTAGGGTTTCACTTTTCGGGAGATCTAGCCACTGAAAAGTTGCACTGAGGATGCCAAACTGATCCTTGGGGAAGGGCGCACTTTTCTAGATGGTTTTGGGGCTGAAATACTTCATCAACAAAAAGCCTTAATTTGCATGTACGACAACTGTGACGTTTTTCACTTTCTCTTGTGAAAGATGCTCTCTTCAGCTTAGCTTTGATACCATGTTAAGGTTTAAGCTATTATTAGGTTTCTTTTCAATTCACTAGATAACCATAGCATAGATAGGATCACTGAGAAATACACAATCACAAGAGACACAACATTTATCCTGGGAAACCCTCATGGGGGAGAAAACCCAGCAAAAACTTCCTTAATATAGATAGCCAATACAATGCCTAGAGATAACTCAAACAAATACAGAAAGTCCTCTCCCAAGAATGAGCCTCTCTCTCTCTCTCTCTCTCTCTCTCTCTCTCTCTCAAATGAACAAGTGAGTGTGTGTCTAAGTGAGGCGCTAGCCTCCTTATTTATACAACTCTAGCACGTGTGGWGGTGTCTTTTCACTGGCAGAGCCGACTTCTCAATCTGGGTGGTTATAACCACCTTTAATATATTCTGAGGCCGACTTTTTATTCTACCTTTTACAATTATGTTTTGACCAATCCGCAAAAGGGGATTTGGTCTTTTACAATAGCTGACATGATCAATCCACAATAGGGGATTGATCTAATGAATAATGCAACAATAATAATTAGAATACACTTTGCAGTTACATTATTTCAACAAAATACAAGATACAAGTTACCTCAATAAAGCAATACAAGATCCAAGTATCCACACATAGCATCCACAACAGTAGAACTCCAAAGTCTTATTTATTCAATTTCAGAAAATGATACAATGTTACAATAGTGGTCTATCCTCCCAAGCTCCAACTCTAACGAATGGAGGGGTAGCCTTTCATTTATAGCTTTAGGTGGTGATAACTCCAATGAGGAATGTGTGAGCTAGGAGGGAGATGTGCATTAGGGTTAGGGTAAATGCGTGAGTGAATGTGAGATGCGTGAGGTTGAAGGGGAGTGATGGATGAGTGGAGAGGAGATGTGTAGAGTGGAGGAGAGGAGATGTGTAGAGTGGAGGAATAGTGGAGGTGGAGTGAAGTGAATGAGAGTGGAGTGAGGTGGAGTGGAAGGGGTAGTTAGGAAGTGCGTGCGTACATTAGGATGTGCGCCCTACTTTAGAATGCGCCACTTAGGATTGTGGTGTCGAGTTCCCACATTGGGATCTCCCCCATGTCCACATCATCTCATTGAAGTCGACCTTACCTTAAGCTTAACTCGCCCAGGCTTCCAGTCAACTGGGGACATGAGAAAAACATGTTTCCCAGTCCTCCTAAAAAATAGGAAATAAATTTAATTACCCCTCTTCCGTAAGTAAATTTGATTTTTTAGTGATAATAATCACTTTTTTGTCTCGAAAGATGGGAAATAGGGGTTTACATGATACTCTAGACTGGAAAACGACCATAAATATGGCATCTGACAATGTTTGATGCCATATTTTTAAAATTTATTGACTCGGAATTAAAAAATTCCATTTTTGCGGGAATTTAATGAATTCACTAAAACATTAAAAAAAACCTATCAAACCAAGCCGCAATTTCCAAATGACTCAATCAATATGACCTGGTATGAGCTCATATACATTTAGACACTAGACATTGGTTTTTCATGCCAAGGCCTAACCACCAACACATACTCCAGCTCTGGAGTTTGTCTTCTGAGTGAAAAAACTTAGAAATTATTTAATCGCTCACAAAGGCAAGCAGAAAAAATAATTAACAAGTGAAAAAAAAACACTCTAGAGTACATGCTCGTGCTTAGGTCTTAGGTGGCCAATAGCCTTTTACAATATCTCATACTCAGGTCATTTATTACAATGGTGGAAATGCAAAAAAAGGTGGTCTTTTGCAAGACCGGCTGAACTCTGAATTCTGTCATATGAGCACTGACTGCTCATTCTTTGGCAGTTCTTCAGGAAATCCAGCTTGTGCAAACTGGTGGATAACATAGGTTCCATATGGGGACGTGTGCTTGATCCTTTTATAGAAATGGAGAGCATGCGAGAATCCAGAATCCGTAACCTACATCACAAATGTCTCGCCAAAAACAACATAAGCAACACATATATATGAAAGCCAACATTAAATTGAAATTGCACAATTATTATACATGTAAATCCAAAATCTAATAAAAAATGAATATGAACTAACATACATAAAGTATAAAAAGAAGAAAGTGAACATAATTGAAAATTAAAAATGCGGAGGAAAGGGTTAGAGATACGTTACAATGGATACCCCATAACATCAACTAACATTATTGAAGAAAGCTTGAAAATTGTCTGCTCACTGGTAGCTTTAACCTTTCCACTGTCTAACTGGCTGAAGTAGGAAATACATGAACCAGCCATGTCATGGACGAAACAAGACCTCGAATGTCTGAATAATCCATGTCCGGGATGACTTGTTGAAGATCCTTTTCCAAGTTTTATTAACTTGGCCCTTTTCTTGGGATCAAACCACCCAAGAAACATATGCTTGTTTTTATTTAACCAAACTTTGAAGTTTGGTAAGCCTTGTAAATTTTTAATAAGGTCTGCATTGGACTGTCATGGTGGAAGGCTAACCACTGCTCATAATGATCTAGAGATGACAAACTTAAGCTATCTTCCAATTTCCCATTATCTGTCATTAAGTCATATGTTGGCTGAGAAAGTGGAATTGGAACTGTCAAGACACCTGCCTCACTGATCATTTCAGGTTCATCACAATTGTCGAAGATCTTCTCTGAGGAGATGGATTCCTTGGGAGGAGGGTGGGGATTTGACTTATCTGGATATTCAATCATTTCAAACTCAAAATCCTTCATTTCCTCATGACCAGTTAATTTCTCATCTATAGGCTCTTCCGGAATTTCCAGGTGAAATTCCCTTTCTTGTTCACTATGAAGCTCTGTCTCTATAGGGTCTGAATGCTTAATATAAGCTTTTGCCTCTGCCGAGCGAGTTTCTATGGCCTTTAATTGCATTGCATGGACGAATTTCATGGCCTGAATGACATTTGTAAATTTCTCATCAAAATATGGTGAAGCATCTCAACTGACTGTCTTTATAACTGGAGGTTCCTTCTCCTTCCATTTTTCCATGAAAGCGTCAATCAATTCTTTACAAGTTTTGACTTGGTTATCCTTGAGCTCCGTGAACCAATCAAGATCATCATCGTCAAAGGACAAGATAAACAACTTCATTTGTATATCTTCATATAAGGAATTGGTGCACCATTTATTGAAGCAATGTGAAACTCTCTTAACATGACATCTAGCATCAACAATGTTATTACTTTGAAAACAAGGCAAATTTTGTAAAGCATTTTCTAGAATTATATGTGGATAACCACTTATTGCAGAGGAATCAATAGGTTTATAAAGATCATCCATTTCTAAACCAGACTTTTAGAAAAAAGAAAGGTCTAACAGAGATGGACTGAGACCCAAAAATTATTAAGGATTCTACGAGAAGACAGCTTGGCTAACTTCCTCCAAAAACACCTTCGGGTTTAAGGATGAAGCTAAGCAAACCGTGAGTTCCTCCTTGCAGAATACTTTGTCAAATTATTTTTGAAGTGGAGCCACCAGATGATCAAGTTTATTCTAAACAAACAAGAAGCATCAAACAAAGAAAAAAGCAAAAAAGAAAACAAAAGTCATGTTCCGGGAATAGAAAGATTTATCCCCGGCAATGGTGCCAAAAATGTTATAGTCCTTATACACACCTGGGGTAACGTGGAAGAAACCTTCAATCCACTTGGTGTGTCCTTGGAAGCAAGTTTCGAGTCAAGGTGCTATCACCCGATCCTCAACTCCTCCGTCTAGGCCAACTCCTAGCAAGCCAAGGGGGGTAGTCCCCTTAAAAATAATCTAAGGCTCTTTAACTAAGAAAGCAAAAAAAACTTTAATCTAGGAGTTTATTGCTTGAAATAAAACTAATCAATCAACATTTAGCATTCATCATCGTCATAATCATAAAGTACTTGCTCATAAACATGCATATATCAAAGGATACAAGATCTGCAAGATTTAAGCATAAAAGTTAGACATATAGCATGAATGTAAAAGATTGCTCACATGAAAAATAAATATACCAATTATACCAGTGCCTTAAATGGAGTCGTGGGCAATGTAGTTCGAAAGTTTTATTAAGGTAAATTGATGTTCAGTTAGTGAGAAAGTGTGGCCCCTTTGGAGGCTAGCTCTTTGTTTGGAACTTGCGGAGAGTTTACCGAAACCCAAGAGGTCTCACCAATAAACTCACTAAAAGTGTTGGATGTCCAAAACGGATGGGAAAACCAGGTCCCGAGAGGGCCCGCCTTACTTTGCAGGTCACTTTTAGGCGTTTTCCGCGCATTAAGCTAACTACTTCAGAGATTGTCCTAATTAGACTACAAACAAGGTTCAATTACTTTGCAATACTTGAAAGAAAGATAGATTTAGTACCCTTCTTTGTAAAGAAAAACTTGAAACAAGTACTTGAAAACTGAAAGATTTTTGCAACCCTTAAATTTAGTACCCTGCTTTGTAGCTGAAATATAAATTGCAAGATATTTTAGAAATTGAAAAGGTTGCAAGATTTATTGCTGAAAAAACTTTAAGTAATCTGGACTAAACATGCATAAGAGATTCAATATTCATTAATTAGTCATGCATGTGAAATAATGAGTGTGTTCGATTTACTTGACTTGTGTGTTTGATTAAGATATTTAAGCATGCATCAAAAAATAAAACCACACAAAGACACACAAATCCCCCTAATGGGGATGGAGAAACTGGGCACAAAAGGGCCCGCTTTTATTGCAACTATTACACTAAGAACAATGGTTCTCTTTAAGCTTTAGTTTTTAAGAAAGAAAGAGGATCCCTATAACTTTTGGATCATTAAAGAAAGTACAAGAAAGAAGAAGAAAAGGAAAACTTTGTTGATGAAGTTAAAACCCCCAGGGTGCTCTGGGAGCCTTGATTTCGCCAAAATTTGGCAGAATCTTTCCTTGGACCTATCATTGCTGCAAGAAAACAGCAAACAAAGTTTGTTAAAACATGCTAGAAAAGATTTTAAAACTAAAAAAAATTTACCAAAATTTTTCAGAAAAAATTCAAAGGCAAAAATTAAAAAAATTTAGACTTTTTGGACAGTTTGCATGGACTAAACTTAGGCTCTTTTAACTGTTTCTGTTTGTTGTCCTAAAACAGCAAGCATAGGACAAATTAGCTTGATCTTAAATGCTAAACAAGACACTTAACTAGCTTCAAATCTAGGAGAAAATAGGCTAGAAAATGCCCTAGATCTACTTCTTTAAACTTGGAAAAATTACCACTAGATCTAGATATTTTGCATGCAAAAGAAACTAATCTAAACTTTGGATTTAAACTAACTTCTCAAGCATGTAATAAAAGGTAACCAAATGATTTTAAGAAAATATGAGAGGGAGAAGAAGAAACTCTTTTCTTTCAAAAAACTGGAAGTTTATGGGCAATGGGGTCCTTTGATGAAGAGTAGAGGGAGCTCAATCCTTTAAAAACCTTGGACAATGATGGTTGAAGCAACAACCTATCAATCCTCCAAGCTTGAGGAACTTGCAACAATGTACTCCAATCCTACAAACACTTGTTAAAGGTCTTCCCTACACAAAACAACGCTCAAACATGCATGTTAGTTTAACCGAAAACGAAGCATGCAATATAAAAGTCTATGATTTATAAGAAAGAAATAAGATGAATCAAACTAGATTTATCTTATCCTACTATATGATAGCATACCTTCAAAGCCTTGCAAATGAATTACAAAATTGTAATACAAGATACAAGTTACCTCATAAAAAATAGCACTAGATCCAAGCATCCACACATAGCATCCACAGCAATAGAACTCCAAAGTCTTCTTTATTTAATTTTCAAATGATACAATGATACAATAGGTCTATCTTCCCAAGCTCCAACTCTAACGAATGGAGGAGGGGTAGCCTTAGCTTTATAGATTTAGGTGGTGATAACTCCAATGAGGGAATGTGTGAGCTAAGAGGGATATGCACATTAGGGTTAGGGTAAATGCATGAGTGAACGGGAGATGTGTGAGGTTGATGGGAGTGATGAGTGGAGTGGATAGGGAGATGTGTAGAGTGGAAGGTGAGTGAGGTGGAGTGAAGTGAGGTGAAAGTGGAGTGAGGTGGAGTGTAGTGGGAGTTAGGAAATGTGTGGGCACTTTGGGATGTGCGCCACTCATCTAGAATGCGCCAACTAGAAAGGTGGGGTCGAGTTCCCTCATTGGGATCTCCCCCAGGTCCACATCACCCTCAATCAAGTCGCCTTCACCTTAGCTTAACTCGCCTAGGCTTCCAGTTGACTGGGGACATGAGAAAAACATGTTTCCAACATGTTCCCCAGTTCTCCCACAAAATAGGAAATGAATTTAATTACCCATTTTCCGTAAATTTCGAGTAAATTTGAGTTTTTTAGTGATAATAATCATTTTTTGTCTCGAAAGATGGGAAATAGGGGTTTACATGATACTCTGGACTAGAAAACGACCATAAATATGGCATCTGACAATGTTTGATGCCATATTTTTACAATTTATTGACTTAAAATTTAAAAAATCCATTTTTGCGAGAATTTAATTAATTCACTGAAACATTAAAAAAAACCTATCAAACCTAGCCGCAATTTCCAAATGACTCAATTAAGATGACCTAGTATGAGCTCGTATACATTTAGACACTAGGCATTGGTTTTCCATGCCAAGGCCTAACCACCAGCACATACTCCAGCTCTGGAGTCAGTCTTCTGAGTGAAAAAACTTAAAAATTATTTAATCGCTCACAAAGGCAAGCAGAAAAAATAATTAACAAGTGAAAAAAAACACTCTAGAGTACATGCTCGTACCTAGGTCTCAGGTATCCAATAGCCTTTTACAATATCTCATACTCAGATCATTTATTACAATGGTGGAAATACGAAAAAATGTGGTCTTTAGAAAGACCGACTGAACTCTGAACTTTGTCATATGAGCATTGACTTCTCATTCTTTGGTGGCTCTTCAGGAAATCCAGCTTGTGCAAACACAAGTCACATGTGTATGCGAACAGACATTCACAACAGACCCCAACAAGTTGTGTATGTCTGTTGGCATACACAAAAGTCTTAAAGTTTCCATGTGCAGCTGCTAGCACTATCAGAGAAAGTATTTTTATGTTTTATAAACACCAGCAATGGCTTCCCTGTTGAGTTTTGTGTACCTTTGGAAGTGATCCCCTTGTGTTTATGAGTCTCTAAACACAAGAGGGAAATGTTTGACCCTTGTGCCTATTACTTTATGTCTAATTTCACTTTGACTTAGGAGATTTAAGTCAAAAGTGAAATTTGTCACTTAAGTCATAAAGTAACCATTAATTCACAATGTGGGTGAAATAAAAGACATAAAGCAAACTTGGGAAATTTAACCAAAAGTGGGTTACTAAGTGAGATACTTGAGATGAAATCTCACCCATTGATTAGAGTTGGCTAAGACTGATCTTAACCATTGATCTCTAGGTTTGGCCTAAGGATGACTAAAGAGGGCGCATAGGGCAAATGAGGGATTCATTGTTCACTTGATCACTTGAGATAGTTGGGTGAGGAGAAGAGAAGTGAGAAGAGAGGGTTTGAAGGAGGAAGCTAGGGCGCAAGCTGGTTTGGATCTTCTTTCATGGAGTGTGCGTGTGAATGCTAGTGGGAGGGCGCATCCTTGGAGTAGGGGCTCAAGCTAGCAAGAACATGTTGGAGAGGGGCGCATATGGATTTGGTTAGAGGATTGTTGAGGGTGCACATCAAGGGCAAAAGGTGTGCAAGAGATCTTCAATCAGCCAAAGAAATCTCAAGGGCGCAAGCATCTTCAAGCTAGGACAAGGAAGGAGGGGCCCACTCTTCTAGGGGTGCATTTCTCAAGGAACCATTTGCTAAGCTTGAGAGGAGCTTGCAAAGTGTTACAGGTTCCTTTGTATTGTATTCCTTGTTGTATTTATTGCTTGAAGAACTCCATATATATACATCTCTCTAAACTGGTTTTCCCCGGGGGGATTTTATCCAGGATCATGTTGACCAAAAACATAATGTGTTCAATTTTCATGTATGCTTGTTATTTATAAGTTGTAAGTAGTTAAAGATCTAGAGGAATATTGTATGTTTTAAGGTTTAAGCATGTGCTAACATTGGTCACTAAAACACTTGCAAGAGCACCTTAAAAGAGCATCCAATCATCAGCTTAAAGGCAGATTTGAGGGGGTGAAAAGTCAGACCTGTTTGCTGTCCTAAAACAACAGCAAGAACAGTTTGAGAACCTTGAACTTAGAGCCCAACAAGAGGTCATAAGACAGACCTGTTGAGCAGCCTTTAGTTCCTCAAAAAATTTACATGGTATCAGGGCTTAAGGGCAGCAAAGTCGTTGATTTGTGTAGCAAATAGGTGGCAGATTTATACTCAGTTTGGCAGCCTCATTTTCACACTTGTGATTGGTGTGTTGGAGGTTGTTTTCTGTTGTTCATAGTTGTTCAGTTTTACTTGGTTAGAGTGTATCAGTTTTAACATCAGATGGGAGCCTTGGCGGTGGTAGGTTTGAGGGTCGAGGATAGGCTTGCGGGAGCAAGCAATTGGTCTCCGTGGAAGGAAAGGATAGTGATGATTCTGGACGAGGGAGAGTTATGGGAGATTGTGGAGAATCTCGTTGTACCTCCTACAGATGTGGTTCTCTTTGCTGAGTTTCAGAAACAGAACAAGAGAGCTAAGAGAACAATCCTTGATGTAGTGAAATACCATGTGATTCCTCACATTACTGGTAAGGAATTCGCATTTCAGATGTGGCAATCTTTGTGTAGTCTTTATCAGAGTCCTAACCAGAACCGCAAGATGGTGCTTCAGGAGAAGCTAAGGGACACCAAGATGGGGAAGACAGATACAGTTAACTCATACCTTTCGAGGTTCACTCAGATTCGTGATGAGTTGGGTGCAGTTGGAGATATAGTAGATCCCTCTGAGTTGCTGCGGACAACCTTGAATGGCTTTACCAAACCGTGGGAGAGTTTTGTACATGGCATCGTGGCTAGGAAGCATATGCTTAGTTGGGAGAAGCTCTAGGATGACTTTGTGCAGGAGGAGACCAAGCGTGGTTCTGGATCTACTAGTCAACAGCAGGGTGAGGATGGGGATGAGGTTGATCTTGCTCTTGTGGCTAAGGGCAAGAAGAAGATCGAGAAGGGGCCCAAAGTTGGGGCCAAGCATCAGTAGTCGAGAGGACAGGGTGAGCAGCAGAGGGATATGAGCAAAGTGAAATGTTTTGCTTGTAACGAGTTGGGGCACTATGTTGGATAGTGTCCCAGCAAGTAGAAGAAGAAGAACCAGGATGGTACTCCAGCAACAGCAGAGGAGGAGGAGTTCCAGATTTAGTTTGAGAGGGAATATTCCTTGATAGTGAAATATCCCTGATCCGGCTGATCAAGATATTTGCTACTGTTTTACTGCTCTGGCGTGTAGATCTGATACACTGGGGGTTTCTGGATGCGTTTTAGCTGGATGATTGAGATGTTCTTCGGTTATTGTGTTTGCATGTTGGTTATTAGGGTTGCATGTCGGTTATTACAAGTGCATGTTGCATAATAAAGGTTTAACAATCATAAAAAGACGCATGCAAGAGTATATAAGGTCAACTGCTCAATATCATGAATAATAATCGTTCATGCATGGGAATACAAATAGCCTACTGAAATATAGAGTCTAGACGTCAGTTAGATCTCATGGATCTGTACTGGAATACAATCAAATAACAAAAGAAATACCCGTGACCGCAAGAAGACAGCAGATCTGCTGCATGCACGGATAAATAGGCAAAAGTGAGCGATCCCGAAGAAGTACGGTAACCGCTACCAGCTGGAAAACTCGATCTAGAGAATCCACCATCAGAATGAGCTCGAAACTGCTCCAATCAATGCGCCCTGGCCTCTACACTGGAAATAATGTCTAACGGAGCTCGAATCGGACCTCTACGGCACTGGATCTGGACCCCTGGGGGGTTTGCGCCCCTCCTTGGGCACTAAGTGCGCCCCAAAGGATTCCACTGTCGGAATCCGCTGCTATATAGCTCAAAACGATCGCCTCGTCCAATGATGAAATGGGCCGGAAGGGTTTGGTCGGATCTGATAGGGAACCCCTGCATGCAATGCCAAACGTCTGTCCAGAATGACTGCGCCCAAAATGGTTGTATGGGTCGATCTGCAAGATTCCACCGTCAGAATCTGATGATGAATGGCTCAATGGAAGCGCCCTGGCTGGATCTCTACTGGGTCGGAATGAATCTGCAATCGGGACCACGGTCTACTGCAGATCTCTG